>JAYKKO010000004.1:20882500-20914688 GCA_037074685.1 Glyphodes pyloalis | reverse complement strand
AGAGCCAGTTGCACGGGGAAGCCTAATACACACCCGGTGTCGGCCGGTGCCGGGCGGTGGGGTCGATAGGAGGAGCTTTACCCATCTCCTCACCATCCCTCCGAGGGAGAGATGGCCCCGACGTCTCGTGCCACTCCCAACGTCGGGCTTAGGGGGTTTTTTATGGAGGTGTCCTTCCTCTTGGGCCGGCCAATGAAGGCAAGCCCCCTACCCCTCCCCCCTCCCCAGGCCTACCTGGGCTACAGAGGGAAGGAACAGGTTTGCCGGTGGTGGTCCTGAAAAGGACCGCGTCTCCCCAGCCACTTTGGCCAGTTTGACCCACCGAGCCCTATCACCTACGCGCCTCGCCCTCAACTGCTCTTCTCAAACCGAGAATAGCAGAGAGGACGGTATTCCCCACCCCCCAAATTCCCCACCCCCCCATTCCCCATCCCCAACCCGCCTACCCCACCCCCCCAGTGTGTTTGGTCCGCGGGAGCTAATCTCCGACCGCCGACCGCCGTCCGCAGGGCATCCCTGTAAGCGGGAGTACCCTCCGGACGGCAGCCGACGGCTTCCCCTATCCGCCGGCCGGGGGACGCGCCAGGTAGGGGTATCACCTCCCCCCCTGGAACCTAACCTAACCTAACCTAACCTAACCTAACCTAACCTAACCTAACCTAACCTAACCTAACCTAACCTAACCTAACCTAACCTAACCTAACCTAACCTAACCTAACCTAACCTAACCTAACCTAACCTAACCTAACCTAACCTAACCTAACCTAACCTAACCTAACCTAACCTAACCTAACCTAACCTAACCTAACCTAACCTAACCATCCCCCCATCACTTATAGTTCCCGAGAAAATTTTTGGACTTTGCCAAAAATTGAAAATTTGTATGGGGAAAAAGTCGGACCTTAGGTGCACTTTTTCCCCGAGTTAGCCAGTGATTAATTTAACGTTTTACTCAATAACTTCGTCATTTCTCGTCCGATTTCAATAATTCTTTTACTTATAGTAATTAAATAATTATCCCCATCTTTTCCATATATAGTCACCCCCCCCTCTTAACCCTTTAGCTGCCAACGTTAAAGTTCTTAACGTTTTTGTTCAAATTTCTTAATAGTTAGATAATAATTAGCTTCTTTACTTGTCTTAACGTAGTTTCAGGAAAAATTTGTTAACCCTTTCGTTGCCACTTAGTCATAAAATTAGTAAGTCCGTTCAGATTCGCATTTAAATAGTGTTTCTTTGTTGTTTTGTGCTACCTTGTTAGTCAGGATGTCGGTTAAAGAGCCCCCGCCCCCCCCTATCGTGAATGAGTTCAAGTCGGGAGAATGTACTGACCAGTACAATTTCTACCGACTAGTTAAGGGTCTCGGTGAGACCATCTTAGCTGCCGTGACCCAGCGACCGTCCCTTACCAGGGAAAATAAGGCCGTGATAATCGATTGCTGCGAAGAGTTGAGATGCTGCATCGAAACTTACCCGGACCTGCGTAAATCGGAGACAGACGACGCCAATTTTCTCCTTAGTGAGACTTCGTTCCTCATCGACACCCGTATAGAGACCCTTTCAGAGATAACAAATCGTGCGGAATCCTCTGTGTTCGACCTCAAGTATGGATTTAAGGAGGAACTGGTTAAGTGTCTGTCCGATATAGTAGACGCTAAAGTGGGAAGTCTAGTAACTCAGACTCAGAAAATTGAAAAGTTAGTCGAAGATACGTGTAATGAGATTAAATCTCAAGCTTCTCGTCCCATCACCCAAGTAGAAACCCCCATAGTGTCAGCCCCACCTACCTATGCTTCAAAGTTGTCCGCCGCTAAGAAACCAATACGTCCCCCCGCAATCACCAAACCCGCAATAGTGATTAAAACTGAAGATGCAAATAAAACTTCCAAGGAAGTTATAAACGACTGGAAAAATAAGATCTCCTTCCGTTCCGTGAAATACGCCCCAAATAAAGTGACCCCAATGGCAAATGGAAAGATACGAGTCGAGTTTGACAGTGTCGAACAGTGTCAGGATACCATCGCGCGTACGAAATCAGTACCCGGATTCGATGCAGAGACCGCCAGACGTAGGCCACCACTGGTGATATTAAAAGGTATTCCAAAAGAAGTTCCCCAACCCGAGTTGCTCGATATCATCAAAGAGCAAAACGATCTTGACAATGAAGATATCCGTCTGTGTTTCTACACCTCAAATAGGAATTCTCAGCTATATAATGCTGTGCTGGAAGTGTCAGCAAATGTTCGTGCCAAGATCATCCAAGTGGGAAGACTCAACGTGGAACACTCAAGAGTCCACGTTGAGGACTTCTCTAGGTTCGTACAGTGCTTTGTGTGCCTACAATATGGGCACACAAAAACCAAATGTGATGCAAAAATAAAACCATGTGCTCACTGTGCCTCCGAAAAGCACCAAATAGACAAATGTCCGCATAAAGAATGTGATGATAAATTAAAGTGCTTTAATTGTGACGTCTTCAATAAAAAGTCCGGCAGTAAAACTGATATAAAACACAGTGCCACAAACCAAAAAATGTGCCCAAGAATCAAAGCAGCCATACAACGCATAAATGAGCAAACAGACTATAGTTTGCCATAAAAATAGTCTTAAAAAATGTAGTAAATAGTCTGATAAAAACAAAAATTAGTGTTGTCGAACAATTCGACATTGGCAAATAAATAGTAACTCAATTGACTTAGTAATAAAAATAATAGTATTTCCTTTAAAACAACTAAATAAGTTATATAAATTATAAATCTTATATAATAAATTCAAATAAAATATATTCAGTGTCTTAGAAATAAAAATAGTGCTGCCGAAAAAGTCGGCAAATAGCAATTGATAGAATTCATAAACTTAGTCATAAAATCATAGTATATTTTTGTAAAACAGCAAATAACTTAAAATAGAAATGAACAAAAATAATAGCAAAATAAAGTCTCTTTTTAAACACGAAGAGGAAATTAGCATAACTTACACAAAAAAAAAAAAAAAAAAAAAAAAAAAAAAAAAAAAAAAAAAAAAACCTAACCTAACCTAACCTAACCTAACCTAACCTAACCTAACCTAACCTAACCTAACCTAACCTAACCTAACCTAACCTAACCTAACCTAACCTAACCTAACCTAACCTAACCTAACCTAACCTAACCTAACCTAACCTAACCTTTTTTTTTTTTTTTTTTTTTTTTTTGGCCAGGGGAAATGCCTTCGCACCGTCACCCTCTGTCACGGGGAGACAGAGGGTGGTGTGTCGGACTTGCACCGACTAAAACCCCTGGGGTGGTCTTCACAGCGCATAAGCGGGGGGGGCCGGGATGCGCGTTAGCGATTCGACACAATCCCCCCCCTGCGCGCTAGTGCCGCGCGTGGCGCAGCGCAACTCTGTGCGGCGTTTGCCGCACTACGGGGCATGCCAGACCACCCAGCCATGCCCCGTTTCCTCGGTCGGCGCCAGAGTCCCCGTTCTGGCGCCTACAGGTAATTGACGCTACCCGTCTTCCGCCCCCGACATTACGGCGTCCGGGGCGGGCCTGGTTGATCCTCTCCTGGGGGCCGGGTTCCGGCTTTTCGGCGCCCGACATCCTTTGCCCCCCATACTATGGCCGGCCTTCCTGCCGGCCGCACTGCATATTGCGCAGTGCGGCTCTTGCTCGCAATCGCGGGCAAGGTGGCCAGCTCCACCACATCTGTAGCACAGGGTGCTACGGTCGACTTCTGATCTGCACTGCATCCGGACGTGCCCTTTTTCCAGGCACCGGAAGCAGCGCAGCTCCCTGGTCTCGAGTAGCACCACCTGTGCCACAGACCATCCCACCAATAACCGGCCCCCCACAACCAGTTTCTTCGCCGCCATGATTGGGCAGCGGACCCAACAAGATCCCAGCCCTCTTCCCGCTCGCCTGATTGAGCCGGTCCTCACCGACTCCGCCGGACAACCCCCAACTCTTGCCACCGCAGCAGCGACCTCTTCGACGGAGACCGAATCATCAAGCTGAGAGATGCGCAATTCCGCGCATCTCTCAGGTCGGAACACCTTTATGTCCTCCGTCGAGAGAACCTCCTTCAGTTTGGCCACTAGCCGGTCTGCCTTAGGCCGGACAACATCCTCAGAGCCCTTCAGCTCGAGCAGGATCCCCCCCGTTTTGGCCGGTCTAAAGACCAGCCCCTCTATCTCTAATTCAGCCAAGGAGATCTCCTCCTTGGCTTTAGAGATGACGCCCCGGTACGTCATCCCCTGCTCCACTGCATCTGGCAGCAGTGTGATAGCCACGGCTGCCGTCTGCACGGGGCGGAGGTTCGGCTTATTTGGCCGTCTTCTTGCTTGCCCTTTACCGGGCAAAGGTTGGGTCTCTGCGGGAGGAGCCTGTGGTGCGGTGCTCCTCTTTCCCCTCTTCACTACGCTCGACCAGCCCGCTTCCATGGAGGCGGGGGGAGGCGGTAGTGGTCTCGGCTGTGGGGGCGGTACGGCTGCTTGCGCCTTGCGCCTTCCCCTTCCCTTCTTCGGCGCTGAAGCATTGGGCTGCCCCGCTGCAGTTGATATGCTGCGCGTTGAGGCCCGTGGAGCAGGTCCAGCTTCCTTCTCCTTCGACGACGCTTGCGATGTCCTGGTCGAGGGTGTTCCTTCGCGGTTGGCCAGCGGTGTTGTGATGGCCAGGGGAATCTGCTTCTCCAGGGCCTTGAAACGGGCCTCGAGAAGGTCAATCAGGTTCCCTTCTTCCCTGGGACCTGCTGTTCGAGGTACCTGCTCCTCCGTTACGACTTGGAGTCGAGCGACTTCGACGCGGACCTCGGCCAACTCTTTGGCCTGCCGCGCCACTTCTTCTCGGAGCCGCTCGTTCTCGGCTCGGACCTTCCGCACCTCGGCTTCGATGAGCCGAGTTTCAGTATTGGTGCTCCGGGTATAGAGCACCTCCGCCGCTCGCTCCCATTCTTGGGCAACCGTCTTGAGGGCCTTGACATAGGTGCCCTTGAGGTTCCCTGATGTCGCAACGACCTTCTTGACCATCGCTGATGATCTTCCCATCACCTCCTTCAAGAGGAAGGAGGGCCTCTGCTCCGGCTCCACCTCCGTGTCGGAGTCTTCGCATCCTGCGAGTTTTCCGCCCCACATGCGGAGATGGAGGTCCTCTCGTGCGACTTCGCACTCCATCTCTTGCGCCTTCTTGGCGTCCTCTTCCTTCTTTTGGAGGCCCATCAGCTGCCTCATCCTCTCTTTGGCCGCCGCCGCACCAACATATTCCCCCGTTGTTGGCGGACGGCCACGCCCCCTCTTGGCCACATTACCCTTCCGGAGAGTGACCTCTCCTTTCTTTCCCTCTTGGTTGGGCCTTTTGCGCCCAGCCATTGATGTCCCTTCTCCTGCCGAAACAGACGAAACACTACCACTGCGGCTCCTGTCACTCACGCGCTGTGAGCGCCGAGGTGATCGGGCCGCCTCTCTTTCTGCTCGACTTAATTCGGACGCATCCGATATATTGTCCGACTCGTCCTCGCTCTCCATAATCTCCACAATCATCTTCTTCTGCGGTTTTGTTTTTGTTTTTAGTGATTCCATATTTAGTCCCACGAGTTATACTGGTGGAATGCGGTCACCCCGTGCAGAGCCAGTTGCACGGGGAAGCCTATTACGCGCCCGGGGTCGGCCGGTGCCGGGCGGTGGGGTCGATCAGAGGAGCTTTATCCCAGCTCCTCACCATCCCTCCGAGGGAGAGATGGCCCCGACGTCTCGAGCCACGCCCAACGTCGGGCTTAGGGGGTTTTTTATCGAGGTGTCCTTCCTCTTGGGCCGGCCAATTAAGGCAAGCCCCCTACCCCTCCCCTTTCCCCAGGCCTACCTGGGCTACAAAGGGGAGAAACAGGTTGGCCCGGTGTTGGTCCTAAAAAGGACCGCGTCTCCCCAGCCGCTTTGGCCGGTTCGACACACCGAACCCACCACCCTACGCCTCGCCATCCACTACTATTCTCAAACCGAGAACAGCAGGGATGACGGTATTCCCCAACCCCCCCATTCCCCATTCCCCAACCCACCTACCCCAACCCCCCCAATGCGTTTGGTCCGCGGGAGCAAGCTCCGACCCCCGGCCGCCGTCCGCAGGGCATCCCTGTAAGCGGGAGTACCCTCCGGGCGGCGGCCGACGGCTTCCCCTATCCGCCACCGGGGGACGCGCCAGGTAGGGGTACACCTCCCCCCCTGGAACCTAACCTAACCTTTTTTTTTTTTTTTTTTTTTTTTTTTTGTCGAGGGGGAAATGCCTACCGCACCGTCACTCTCAGCGGGGAACAGAGAGTGGTGTGTCGGGCTCGCACCGACTAAAACCACCTCGGTGGCCAACGCTGCGCAATTGTGGGGGAGTCGGGATTCCTTGCGATTCTACACAGGCTCCCCCACAGCGCCTACCGCCAAGCGGCCCATCTCGCCGCGCAAATACGCAGCTGGAGCGTGTCAGGCCACCTGACACGCCCCACCCCCTCGGGACCGAGGTAACGGACGCCAGGCTTACCCCACGCCTGGCATCTCCGGTCCCAGCAGCGGATCTGCTGTGCGGCTCCGCTGCCTACCGCCTCTGCGGACACCCGAGACTCTCAATCCAGCTCTCCCTCCGAGAGCCAGATGAAGTCCCGAGACCCACCGGCTGCGGAGGATAGGGAGACCGGCAAACGTAATACCGTATCCTCCTCTTCCTCCGCAACCCCACCACGACGCGATTCGCGCCTCGCGCGGCAGCGCGCCACTGCCGGGTCGCGGAGGACAGGGAGGCCGGCAACGAAACACCGAGGTCCTCCTCTTCCTCCACGATCCACCTCTGCCCTTGCGGGCTTGCCGCAGAGAGCCACCTTCTCTCCGCGGCCCAGCTCGGGATCCGTCTTGGCTTCACCCTGTGCGGTATTGGAGGCTGGGTGACAAGGCCAGCCTCAACGTCCCGGACCACAGGGTTACTGAGCCCCCCCATCGCGACAAGATGCGGAACCCAGCGGGGGGGAACCTAACCTAACCTTTTTTTTTTTTTTTTTTTTTTTTTTTTTTTTTTTTTTTTTTTTTTTTTTTTTTTTTTTTTTTTTTTTTTTTTTTTTTTTTTTTTTTTTTTTTTTTTTTTTTTTTTTTTTTCCCCGGGAGAAATGCCTTCGCACCGTCACCCTCTGCCACGGGGAGGCAGAGGGTGGTGTGTCGGACTTGCACCGACTAAAACTCCCGGGATGGCCCTTCTCTGCGCAAATGGGGGGGGTTGGGTTCCGTAAACGATTCTACACAGACCCCCCCCTACACGCATTGCCGCAAGAATGCAGCTCTCCCCCCTTACGGGGCGTGCCGGGCCACCCAACACGCCCCGTCCCCCTCGATCGGCGCCAGAGTTCCCCGTTCTGGCGCCTTTCAAATTCAGGCCAATTAGGCCTTGCTGCCCCTCATTTCGACGTCCCTAATTGGGACGGAGGTCGAAGGCACACTTGGCGGCTTATCTGCCGCTGTGGCAGGGTTCCTTCTCTTGGGCTTGGGGGCATGGCACTGTGTGCCCCCCACCCTATGCTTAGCCCCTTTCCCAGCCGCGGCACATATTGTGCAGTGCGGCTCTTTTTCGCACATGCGAGCTAGGTGGCCAGTTTCACCACATCGGTAGCATTGGCTACTCCTGTCTGTCTCGGACCTACACTGCATCCTAACGTGCCCCGTTTCGAGGCACCGGAAGCAGCGTAGGTCTCTATTTGCCAACAACTGCACTCTTGCAGACGACCACCCTATTAAAAGACGACGACCGTCGACCAGCTTTTTGGCTGCTGGGACCGGGCAACGAATCCAGCACGACCCAGGACCTCTTCCCATTCGACGAATATCCCCCACTTTTATTGTGTCCGCCGAACATTCCCCCGCTTTGGCCACTGCGGCGATCACCTCTTCGGTGGAGACGGAGTCGTCCAGCTGGGAGAGGCGCAATTCCGCGCTTCTCTCCGGCCGGGAGATTTGGACTCCGTCTGCCCCGAGCACCTCTCTCATTTTGGCCGCCAGTGCCTCGGCCTTCTTTCTATTTTCCGCCTCGGAACCACCCTTCAATTCCAATATTGCTCCCCCAGTTATCGCCGGCCGAAACTGGAGGCCCTCAATCTCCAGAGGCCTCAGAGGGATATTTTCCTTGGCCTTGATGAGGGCCTCCTTATACGTCATACCCCGCTTGACGGCTTCCGGCAGCAGTGTTAACACAACTGCCGCCGTTTGTGCGGGGCGGAGATTCGGCAAGTTTAGCCGTCTTGTCTGCTTCTGTTTGGGCAGAGGCAGTGGGGCTTCAGCCGCCCTCTTCCCTTTCTTCGTCCCCTTCTTGGCCACCGTGGTCCAGGCCGTGTCCATTGACGCGGGTGGAGGTGGAAGGGGGCGAGGCTCCCTTTGAGGGGGGGGCTGTTTGGCTCCCCCCTTTTTCCCCTTCTTTCCTCTTTCCTGGGGTGTCGTCACTGGTGCTGGGGCGGCGGGTTTCCGTATTGCGGTGGTACCGCTAGCGGGAGTCCGCGATTTTGGCCCAGCGGCCTTTTCCTTCCCTGTTATTGGGGGCGACAATGATGATGTCGTCCCGCTCTGACGCTCCGTAGCAGGAGGAAGCCGCTTTTCGAACTCCCGAAATCGGGAGTCGAGATAGCTTAGCAGCTTCGCCTCGCTCACCTCATGTTCCGCACTGGCTCTCTGTGCCTGCATCCCGGCCTTAACTTCGGCTATTTCCGCTCGCACTGCCGCCAGCTCTTTATCCTGACGGGTCAGGCGCTCCTTGAGCCGGTCATTTTCATCTTGGACGCGCCTGACTGTCGCCTCTAGCACCTGGTTCTCCTGGGTGGCGGTGCGCTTATACATTTTGGCCGCCACCCTCTCCATCTCATCGGCTGCCAGTTTTAGGGCCTTTTGGTAGGTACCCTTTAGGTTACCGGACCCCTTCGCGATATTTCGGATTAAATCCGACGTCCTTATCGACTGGGCGACTAGTAGGAAAGACGGCCGGTCTTCCAGATTCGCCGAAGCCTCCTCCCGTGCTAGCGTGGTTGGTGAGAGGGTCCTCTCCACATACGCAATCTCCTCGGCCGTGTGCTGGACATTTCCTATGTCTATGGAGATGACTCTTTCCCAGTTCTCCTCTGCCTTTTTCTTTTCTAGCTCCGCCGTCTGCTTCTTGAGCTCCCTCCTGACTTCCGCCATTCCCACGTACTCGCCCGTGGTAGGCGGACGCCCGCGACCCCTCTTCGACTGTTGCCCCTTTCGTAGGGCCACACTCTCTTCCTTTACGTCCGGGCTGGGACGTTTGCGCCCAGCGATTGTTCCCGCTCCGTCTGTTTCCGACGTGCAACTGCTGCTGCGGCTTCGGGCACCCAAACGCTCTGAACGCCGTGGTGTTTCCCGGGTCTCCACTTCCGACAAACTCATTTCGGACTCCGAAACGTCGTCAGAATCCACTTCACTGACTACTCTTCCCCCCCCCCCAATTGGTTTTGGTTGTTTTTTGGTACTCATACTTGTTCCCACGAGTATTACTGGAAACATTCGGTCACCCCGTACAGAGCCAGTTGTACGGGGAAGCCTAATACTCGCCCGGGGTCGGCCGGTGCCGGGCGGTGGGGTCGATCAGAGGAGCTTTATCCCAGCTCCTCACCATCCCTCCGAGGGAGAGATGGCCCCGACGTCTCGAGCCTCGCCCAACGTCGGGCTTAGGGGGTTTTTTAGGGAGGTGTCCTTCCTCTTGGGCCGGCCAATTAAGGCAAGCCCCCTACCCCTCCTCCCTCCCCAGGCCTACCTGGGCTACAGGGAGGAGAAACAGGTTTGCCGGTGTTGGTCCTGAGAAGGACCGCGTCTCCCCAGCCACTTTGGCCGGTTCGACCCACCGACCCACGCCCACTCGCCTCGCCCTCCACTGCTCTTCTCAAAAACCGAGAAGGGCAGCAGAAGACGGTATTCCCCACCCCCCCATTCCCCATTCCCCAAACCCACCTACCCCAACCCCCCCAATGCGTTTGGTCCGCGGGAGCAAGCTCCGACCCCCGGCCGCCGTCCGCAGGGCATCCCTGTAAGCGGGAGTACCCTCCGGGCGGCGGCCGACGGCTTCCCCTATCCGCCACCGGGGGACGCGCCAGGTAGGGGTATCACCTCCCCCCCTGGAACCTAACCTAACCTTTTTTTTTTTTTTTTTTTTTTTTTTTTTTTTTTTTTTTTTTTTTTCCAGGGGAAATGCCCACGCACCGTCACTCTCTGCCACGGGGAGACAGAGAGTGGTGTGTCGGACTCGAACCGACTAAAACCCCTGGGTGGTCCTTCTCGTCGCTTATGTAGGGGGGGGCTGGGATCCGCTAAGCGATGCTACTCACTCCCCCCCCTGGCGAATGCTACGCAAGCGAGCGTAGCTCGTCTCGGTGCGGCGATTGGTGGTGCCGCACCACAGGGCATGCCGGACCACCCAGCATGCCCCGGACTCCTCGATCGGCGCCAGAATTCCCCGTTCTGGCGCCTTTCGGAACACTATATGGCCGTGGGCCTTACGACACGGTCATTCTGACCTCGGGGGCGGGACGAGACGGCGGCGACTGCGACTGAGTCGCTCCAACGGCCCGCCTCTGATTGGCCTTCGGGGCCTTGCAGGCCGGACCCCCTCCCACATGATTGGCCTTCCTCCCGGCCGCGGCACAGACCGTGCAATGCGGGGCTGAGTCGCATGCACGGGCAAGGTGACCAGGAGCGCCACAACGGTAGCATGTGGCACTCCTATCCGTCTCGGACCTGCACTGTATCCTAACGTGCCCCTTTTCGAGGCACCGGAAACAGCGCAGGTCTCTGGTCTCCAGCAGCTGTATTTGAGCTGAAGACCATCCTACGGTCACCTTGCGGCCATCCACTAACTTCTTGGCCACTACGGCGGGGCATCTCATCCAGCAGGAGCCTAACCCTCGGCTGGCGCGGCGGATCTCCCCAATTTTTATCTTCTCCGCCGGACACTCTCCAGTTGCTGCAACCGCGGCTACCACCTCATTGGCGGACACAGAGTCATCCAGCCCGGATAGACGCATTTCCGCGTACTTTTCCGGGCAGGAAATTAGGACCCCGTCCGCCGCGAGAACTTCTTTTAGTTTCTCCGTAAAGGCCTCCGCTTTGATCCGGTGTTCCGGATCCGAACCACCTGGTATCTCCATTATTATGCCGCCAGTAATGGCCCGGCGGCACTGGATGTTCGAGATGCCCAAGGCCCCTAGGGAGATCCTAGACTTGGCCTTTAATAACGCCTCTTTCAGAGTCAACCCCCGCTCGACGGCCTCAGGCAGCAGCGTCAATATTACTGCCGCTGACTGAGCGGGGCGGAGACTTGGTATGTTGGGCCTTCTCTGCTGCCTTTGCTTCTTTGGCGGAGGCTGAGGCTGCTGGGGCGCCGTTGTTGGCGCACCCTTCTTTTTTCCTCCTTTTCTAACCACCGTTGCCCACGTATTTGAGGGAGGTGGTATAATTTGCCGCTCTTCATTTTGCTGGGCCGAGGACTTGGCCGTGGGCTGGGTCGCCGGCTTGGCTCGTCTTCTCCCTTTCGGGGGCACCGGGTCTTCGGGCCTTTGTGACGCAGCCGGAGTGCTGCTCGCTTTATTGGACCCGGTGCCTGGTTTTACCGCCTTCGCCGTAGGTGCTGTCGCCGTAGGTGTCTGGCGTCCTACCGCCAACTCCAATCTCTTCTCCAGCTCCTGGAAACGGGAATTCAGAAGCGAGAGGAGCGGTTCTTCTCTCTCCCTGCTAGACTCAGCTGGGGGAGGCGCCTGGTTTCCGACCCTTTGTTGGAGAAGAGCGACTTGGTTTCGGACTTCGGCCAATTCCTTGGCCTGCCGCTCCACCTCTTTTTGAAGCCGCTCATTCTCCAACTTCATCTTTCTTGCCTCCTCGGCCCCATCCTGTTTGGCCCGCTTGACCGCCTCTTCCAATATGCGGTGTTCCTCTCTGGATGTCCTCTTGTACATCATGGCAGCCACACGGTCCCACTCGTTGGCTGCCATGATGAGGGCCTTCATATACGTGCCCTTGAGGTTTCCTGACCCCCTCGCCACTTTTCTAACCAGGTCTGCCGTCGTCATGGCCTGGGCGGCGAGGAGGAATGATGGCCGGTCTTCCAAATTCGGTGACATCTCTTCTCGGGCGTAGGTTTGAGGCGAGAGAGATCGTTCCACGTACTCGATCTCGCTCGCCTTGTGCTGGACATCCTGTACGCCAGCCGAGATCTCCTTCTCCCATTTTTCCGACGATGCTTTTTTCCTCTCCATCTCTTCGACCCGTTTCATCTCCTCCCGAAGCATTGCTTTGGCGGCCGCCTCACCAATGTACTTTCCGGTTGTTGGCGGCCTGCCGCGCCCCCTCTTGGCAGAGTTCGCCTTACGGAGGGTAACGTCCCCCGTCGGCTCCAGATTGGGCCGTTTGCGCCCAGCAACACTGCCCCCTTCGTCAGATACTGACACACTACTACTTCCACTGCGGCTCCGGTCACTAACGCGCTGTGAGCGCCGAGTTGGCCGGATCGCCTCTCCTTCCGACAGATTCATGTCAGACACATCCGACTCGTCGTCTGAGTCGATAACCCCCCCGATTACTGTTTTCCCCTTTTTTAATTGTTCAGTATTCATAGCTGTTCCCACGAATTTTACTGGGTTTATTCGGTCACCCCGTGCAGAGCCAGTTGCACGGGGAAGCCTAATACTCGCCCGGGGTCGGCCGGTGCCGGGCGGTGGGGTCGATCAGAGGAGCTTTATCCCAGCTCCTCACCATCCCTCCGAGGGAGAGATGGCCCCGACGTCTCGAGCCACGCCCAACGTCGGGCTTAGGGGGTTTTTTAGGGAGGTGTCCTTCCTCTTGGGCCGGCCAATTAAGGCAAGCCCCCTACCCCTCCCCCCTCCCCAGGCCTACCTGGGCTACAGGGGGGAGAAACAGGTTTGTCGGTGGTGGTCCTGAGAAGGACCGCGTCTCCCCAGCCACTTTGGCCGGTTCGACCCACCGACCCACGCCCACTCGCCTCGCCCTCCACTGCTCTTCTCAAAACCGAGAAGGGCAGCAGAAGACGGTATTCCCCACCCCCCATTCCCCATTCCCCAAACCCACCTACCCCAACCCCCCCAATGCGTTTGGTCCGCGGGAGCAAGCTCCGACCCCCGGCCGCCGTCCGCAGGGCATCCCTGTAAGCGGGAGTACCCTCCGGGCGGCGGCCGACGGCTTCCCCTATCCGCCACCGGGGGACGCGCCAGGTAGGGGTACACCTCCCCCCCTGGAACCTAACCTAACCTTTTTTTTTTTTTTTTTTTTTTTTTTTTTTTTTTTTTTTTTTTTTTTTTTTTTTTTTTTTTTTTTTTTTTTTTTTTTGATTCCCAGGGGAAATGCCCACGCACCGTCACTCTCTGCCACGGGGAGACAGAGAGTGGTGTGTCGGACTCGAACCGACTAAAACCCCTGGGGTGGTCCTTCTCGGCGCTTATGTAGGGGGGGGCTGGGATCCGCTAAGCGATGCTACTCACTCCCCCCCCTGGCGAATGCTACGCAAGCGAGCGTAGCTCGTCTCGGTGCGGCGATTGACGATGCCGCACCACAGGGCATGCCGGACCACCCAGCATGCCCCGGACTCCTCGATCGGCGCCAGAACTTCCCCGTTTCTGGCGCCTTCGGAACTCACAGCCTTTTGGGCTTTACTCGCCGGAAATTGTCATCGGGACGGGACGGGGCGGCTGCGACTGAGTCGCTCCTGTTACCTGCCTCCGGTTCTTCTTCGGGGCCTTGCAGGCCGATCCCCCCACCACATGGTTGGCCTTTTTCCCCGCCGCGGCACATACCGAGCAGTGCGGCTGCGACTCGCACTCCCGGGCTAGGTGACCAGGAGCACCACACCTGTAACAAGTGGTGCTCCTATCTATCTCCGACCTGCAGTGCAACCGGACGTGCCCTTTCTCTAGGCACCGGAAGCACCGCAGGTCCCTGGTCTCCAGCAATTGTACTTGCGCTGAAGACCAGCCCACCTTCACCTTACGGCCGTCCACCAACTTTTTGGCCACTGCGACGGGACAACGCGCCCAGCAGGAGCCTAACCCACGACCAGCTCGCCGGATCTCTCCAATTTTAATTTCCCCCACCGTGCATTCGCCTGCTTCCGCAATCGCGGCGCCCACCTCAGCAGCGGTTACCGAGTCATCCAGCCCGGATAAGCGCAACTCCGCGCGTTTTTCGGGCCGGGAGATTTGGACTCCATCCGCTGCTAACACGTCCCTTAATTTGGTCGCGAAGGCCTCTGCTCTGTTGCGGCTCTCAGATTCAGAGCCGCCCTGGATCTCCAGAATGAGGGCGCCGGTAATTGCCCGGCGGCATTGGAGACCCGTTATCCCCAGCAGGCCCAAATTGATTTGGTCCTTGGCTTTTAATATTGCCGCCTTCAGGGTCATGCCCCGCTCGACGGCCCCTGGCAGCAGTGTTAGTACCACTGCCGCTGTCTGAGCGGGGCGTAGTTTTGGCAGCCTGGGTCGCCGCTCTTGCGCCTTTGTCTTCGACTGAGGGATGGGGGGTGCAGGGGTTTGTGCCGCTTGCTTTTTCCCCTTTCCCTTTTTCGCCACCGTGGCCCATGTCTCACCTGCGGAAGGTGTTATTGGCCGGGACTCCTGGCAGGGTTGTGCCGTTGGTGGGACCGCTGGCTTCGCTCGTCTGCTGCTCTTCTTTGTGGTGGGCGCTGTGGCCGTGGGCCTCTGTGTCGCAGCTGGGGTGCTGCTCCTAGCCGCCCGCGTATTAGGCCCGACACACGTCTCCGCCGACTTCTTCTTCTCCGCCGTTTTATTTTGGCGCTCAGCCACCGATATCAATCGCTTCTCTAACTCCTGGAAACGGGAGTCCAGGAGTGAGAGAAGCGTTCCCTCGTTCTCCCTGCTGTCGCCGGCTGGGAGGGGCGCTTGTTCTGCCTTGCGCTGGAGAAGAGCGACTTCCTTTTGTACAACGGCCAATTGTTTGGCCTGACGTTCCACCTCTTTGTGGAGTCGCTCATTCTCCAGTTTCGTGGCTTTGGCTTCAGCGGCGGCCTCTTCCTTGGCCCGCTTGACCGCCTCTTCCAGTACCCTGGTTTCGTCGGTGGACGTACGCTTGTACATCATGGCAGCCAAACGGTCCCACTCGTTGGCTGCCATGATTAGGGCCTTCATGTGTGTGCCCTTCAAGTGCCCTGATCCCCTCGCCACATTTCTGACCAGGTCCGCCGTTGTCATCGCCTGGGCTGCAAGGAGGAATGATGGCCGGTCCTCCAGGTTTGGCGACAACTCCTCCCGAGCGTAGGTGTTTGGCGAGAGAGATCGCGCGACATATTCGATCTCGCTCGCCTTGTGTTGCACATCTTGCACATTCGCCGAGATTGTCCTCTCCCACTTCTCCTCTGAAGCCTTTTTCCGCTCCATCTCTTCGGCCCTCTTCAGCTCCTGCCGTAACATTTCTTTCGCCGCCGCTTGACCAATATACTGTCCAGTGGTCGGCGGTCGGCCACGCCCCCTCTTGGCCGTGTTGGCTTTGCGGAGAGTGACGTCTCCGGTTGGCTCCTGGTTGGGCCGTTTGCGCCCAGAAGTTCCCCCCCCATCTGATACGGGTGAACCGCTCTCGCTGCGGCTCCTATCCCTCACACGCTGTGAGCGCCGAGGCTGTACTGCCTCATCATCAGTCAACTCCGACATACTCATCTCCGACCCAGACACCGACACGTTAGAGACATCGTCCGAGTCTATCTCTTCTACTACCACTTTTCCCCCAAGTTTTTTGTTTTTGTTTGTGGATTCCATAGCTATTCCCACGAGTATTCTGGAAATATTCGGTCACCCCGTGCAGAGCCAGTTGCACGGGGAAGCCTAATACTCGCCCGGGGTCGGCAGGTGCCGGGCGGTGGGGTCGATCAGAGGAGCTTTATCCCAGCTCCTCACCATCCCTCCGAGGGAGAGATGGCCCCGACGTCTCGAGCCACGCCCAACGTCGGGCTTAGGGGGTTTTTTAGGGAGGTGTCCTTCCTCTTGGGCCGGCCAATTAAGGCAAGCCCCCTACCCCTCCTCCCTCCCCAGGCCTACCTGGGCTACAGGGAGGAGAAACAGGTTTGCCGGTGTTGGTCCTGAGAAGGACCGCGTCTCCCCAGCCACTTTGGCCGGTTCGACCCACCGACCCACGCCCACTCGCCTCGCCCTCCACTGCCCTTCTCAAAAACCGAGAAGGGCAGCAGAAGACGGTATTCCCCACCCCCCCATTCCCCATTCCCCAACCCACCTACCCCAACCCCCCCAATGCGTTTGGTCCGCGGGAGCAAGCTCCGACCCCCGGCCGCCGTCCGCAGGGCATCCCTGTAAGCGGGAGTACCCTCCGGGCGGCGGCCGACGGCTTCCCCTATCCGCCACCGGGGGACGCGCCAGGTAGGGGTACACCTCCCCCCCTGGAACCTAACCTAACCTAACCTTTTTTTTTTTTTTTTTTTTTTTTTTTTTTTTTTTTTTTTTTTTTTTTTTTTTTTTTTTTTGATTCCCAGGGGAAATGCCCACGCACCGTCACTCTCTGCCACGGGGAGACAGAGAGTGGTGTGTCGGACTCGAACCGACTAAAACCCCTGGGGTGGTCCTTCTCGGCGCTTATGTAGGGGGGGGCTGGGATCCGCTAAGCGATGCTACTCACTCCCCCCCCTGGCGAATGCTACGCAAGCGAGCGTAGCTCGTCTCGGTGCGGCGATTGACGATGCCGCACCACAGGGCATGCCGGACCACCCAGCATGCCCCGGACTCCTCGATCGGCGCCAGAACTTCCCCGTTTCTGGCGCCTTCGGTATTCACGGCCAATTGTTGGCCTTATTCCCCGATCATTTCTTCGGGGGCAGGACAGGTCGCTTTTTGCGACTGCGGCTGGGCCACGTTTACTGCCGGCCTCCGGCTCTTCTTTGGGGCCTTACAGGCCCGTCCCCCACCAATATGGTTGGCCTTTTTGCCCGCCGCGGCGCAGATCGCACAATGCGGCTCAGCTGCGCATGCGCGGGCAATGTGGCCAGGAGCACCACAACGATAGCATGTGGCACTCCTGTCTGTCTCCGACCTGCACTGAATCCTGACGTGTCCCTTCTCGAGGCACCGGAAACAGCGCAGGTCTCTAGTCTCTAAAAGCGTGATTTGCGCAGATGACCAACCTACGGTTAACTTCCGACCGTCTATGAGCTTCTTCGCGGTTGTGGCAGAGCACCGCACCCAACAGGAGCCTAACCCTCTTCCTACTCGCCGGATCTCCCCAATCTTCAGAGTTTCCGCCGGACATTCCCCTACTTCTGCTATAGCAGCGACCAACTCCGAGGCGGTCACGGAGTCGTCCAGCCCGGTTATGCGCAGTTCTGCACGCTTTTCCGGTCGGGAGATTAGGACTCCGTCCGCCTCAAGAACTTCTCTGAGCTTAGCTGCAAAGGCCTCAGCCTTCCCCCTGTTCTCCGTTTCGGTTCCCCCCTGTATCTCCAGGATGAGGCCGCCGGTAAGGGCCCGGCGGCATTGGAGACCCGTTATCCCTAAGGCCGGAAGGAGAATCCTAGATTTGGCCTTTAGGAGCGCCGCCTTCAGTGTTGTGCCCCGCTCCACTGCTTCTGGCAGCAGTGTTAGTACTACTGCTGCCGTCTGAGCGGGGCGGAGGCCTGGTACTTTTGGTCGCCGCTGCTGTGCTCTTGCTGTAGGTTGGGGTGCAGGGGGTGCAGGGGTTTGTGCACTCTTCTTCCCCTTACCTTTACGCACCACTGTGGCCCATGTCCTGCTATCCTTGAGCACGGAAGGAGGTGGTGGGGGCCGGGACTCCTGGTTGGGCTGCTCCGTTGATTGGACTGCTGCCTTTCCTTGTCTTCTGCTCTTCTTCTTTAGAGTGGGCGTTGGAGCCGCAGGCTTCTGCGTCGCAGTTGGAGCTCTGCTGGTAGTTGCCTTTGTGCTTATACCACCACTCGACTCTACCACCTTCGCCGAACTTTCAGGCAGCGCATTTGTTCGGCGCTCTGCAACTACCTCAAGGCGCTTCTCGAGCTCCTGAAACCGGGAGTTCAGGTACGAGAGCAGCCTCTCTTCGCTCTCATTTGTGGTTGGGGGGGGCCTTGGCCCTTCTGCTCTTGACTGGAGAAGAGCGACCTCTTTGCTGATTTCGGCCAACTGTGTGGCCTGTCGCTCCACCTCTTTGCGAAGCCGCTCATTCTCCAGTCTGACTTTCCTAGTCTCCTTCTCCAGCGCCCTGGTCTCATCTGTAGATGTACGCTTGTACATGCTGGCAGCCACCTTATCCCACTCATTGGCTGCCATGACCAGGGCTTTCTGGTGGGTACCTTTTAGGTGCCCCGACCCTTTTGCGACGTTGCGGACCAGGTCCGCCGTTGCCATCGCCTGGGCGGCGAGAAGGAAGGATGGCCGATCTCCTAGCTCTTCCGACGCCTCCTCCCGCGCATAAGTATTAGGCGAGAGGGTCCGCTCCACGTAGGCTATCTCGTCCGCCTTGTGCTGGACACTCTGGATGTCGCCGGAGATGATTTGCTCCCATTTCTCTTCGGTCGCCTTTTTCTTCTCCGTCTTCTCTGCTTGTAGCAACTCTTCCCGCATCTTCTTCTTGATGGCCGCCACACCAACCCATTCTCCCGTTGTTGGCGGTCGGCCGCGCCCCCTCTTGGCGGTATTTGCCTTACGGAGGGTTACATCCCCCGTTGGCTCCAGACTGGGCCGTTTGCGCCCAGCGACACTGCTCCCTTCATCAGACACCGATGAAAGACTGACACTACGACTCCGGTCACTAACGCGCTGTGAGCGCCGAGTTGGCCGGATCGTCTCTTCTCCCGACAGACTCATGCCTGAAGCTTCAGACATATCGTCTGAATCGATTTCCCCCCCTGTTACTATTAACCCCTTTTTTAAATTGTTAGCATCCATATTTTGATCCCACGAATGATACTGGGTTTATTCGGTCACCCCGTGCAGAGCCAGTTGCACGGGGAAGCCTATTACTCACCCGGGGTCGGCCGGTGCCGGGTGGTGGGGTCGATATGAGGAGCTTTATCCCAGCTCCTCACCATCCCTCCGAGGGAGAGATGGCCCCGACGTCTCGAGCCTCGCCCAACGTCGGGCTTAGGGGGTTTTTTAGGGAGGTGTCCTTCCTCTTGGGCCGGCCAATTAAGGCAAGCCCCCTACCCCTCCTCCCTCCCCAGGCCTACCTGGGCTACAGGGAGGAGAAACAGGTTTGCCGGTGTTGGTCCTGAGAAGGACCGCGTCTCCCCAGCCACTTTGGCCGGTTCGACCCACCGACCCACGCCCACTCGCCTCGCCCTCCACTGCTCTTCTCAAAAACCGAGAAGGGCAGCAGAAGACGGTATTCCCCACCCCCCCATTCCCCATTCCCCAAACCCACCTACCCCAACCCCCCCAATGCGTTTGGTCCGCGGGAGCAAGCTCCGACCCCCGGCCGCCGTCCGCAGGGCATCCCTGTAAGCGGGAGTACCCTCCGGGCGGCGGCCGACGGCTTCCCCTATCCGCCACCGGGGGACGCGCCAGGTAGGGGTACACCTCCCCCCCTGGAACCTAACCTAACCTTTTTTTTTTTTTTTTTTTTTTTTTTTTTTTTTTTTTTTTTTTTGATTCCCAGGGGAAATGCCCACGCACCGTCACTCTCTGCCACGGGGAGACAGAGAGTGGTGTGTCGGACTCGAACCGACTAAAACCCCTGGGGTGGTCCTTCTCGGCGCTTATGTAGGGGGGGGCTGGGATCCGCTAAGCGATGCTACTCACTCCCCCCCCTGGCGAATGCTACGCAAGCGAGCGTAGCTCGTCTCGGTGCGGCGATTGACGATGCCGCACCACAGGGCATGCCGGACCACCCAGCATGCCCCGGACTCCTCGATCGGCGCCAGAACTTCCCCGTTTCTGGCGCCTTCGGAACTCACAGCCTTTTGGGCTTTACTCGCCGGAAATTGTCATCGGGACGGGACGGGGCGGCTGCGACTGAGTCGCTCCTGTTACCTGCCTCCGGTTCTTCTTCGGGGCCTTGCAGGCCGATCCCCCCACCACATGGTTGGCCTTTTTCCCCGCCGCGGCACATACCGAGCAGTGCGGCTGCGACTCGCACTCCCGGGCTAGGTGACCAGGAGCACCACACCTGTAACAAGTGGTGCTCCTATCTATCTCCGACCTGCAGTGCAACCGGACGTGCCCTTTCTCTAGGCACCGGAAGCACCGCAGGTCCCTGGTCTCCAGCAATTGAACTTGCGCTGAAGACCAGCCCACCTTCACCTTACGGCCGTCCACCAACTTTTTGGCCACTGCGACGGGACAACGCGCCCAGCAGGAGCCTAACCCACGACCAGCTCGCCGGATCTCTCCAATTTTTATTTCCCCCACTGTGCATTCGCCTGCTTCTGCAATCGCGGCGCCCACCTCAGCAGCGGTTACCGAGTCATCCAGCCCGGATAAGCGCAACTCTGCGCGTTTTTCGGGCCGGGAGATTTGGACTCCATCCGCTGCTAACACGTCCCTTAGTTTGGTCGCGAAGGCCTCTGCTCTGCTGCGGCTCTCAGATTCAGAGCCGCCCTGGATCTCCAGAATGAGGGCGCCGGTAATTGCCCGGCGGCATTGGAGACCCGTTATCCCCAGCAGGCCCAAGTTAATTTGGTCCTTGGCTTTTAATATAGCCGCCTTCAGGGTCATGCCCCGCTCGATGGCCCCTGGCAGCAGTGTTAGTACCACTGCCGCTGTCTGAGCGGGGCGTAGCTTTGGCAGCCTGGGTCGCCGCTCTTGCGCCTTTGTCTTCGACTGAGGGATGGGGGGTGCAGGGGTTTGTGCCGCTTGTTTTTTCCCCTTTCCCTTTTTCGTCACCGTGGCCCATGTCTCGCCTGCGGAAGGTGTTATTGGCCGGGACTCCTGGCAGGGTTGTGCCGTTGGTGGGACCGCTGGCTTCGCTCGTCTGCTGCTCTTCTTTGTGGTGGGCGCTGTGGCCGTGGGCCTCTGTGTCGCAGCTGGGGTGCTGCTCCTAGCTGCCCGCGTATTAGGCCCGACACACGTCTCCGCCGACTTCTTCTTCTCCGCCGTTTTATTTTGACGTTCAGCCACCGATATCAATCGCCTCTCTAACTCCTGGAAGCGGGAGTCCAGGAGTGAGAGAAGCGTTCCCTCGTTCTCCCTGCTGTCGCCGGCTGGGGGGGGCGCTTGTTCTGCCTTGCGCTGGAGAAGAGCGACTTCCTTTTGTACTACGGCCAATTGCTTGGCCTGACGTTCCACCTCTTTGTGGAGTCGCTCATTCTCCAGTTTCGTGGCTTTGGCTTCAGCGGCGGCCTCTTCTTTGGCCCGCTTGACCGCCTCTTCCAGTACCCTGGTTTCGTCGGTGGACGTACGCTTGTACATCATGGCAGCCAAACGGTCCCACTCGTTGGCTGCCATGATTAGGGCCTTCATGTGTGTGCCCTTCAAGTGCCCTGATCCCCTCGCCACATTTCTGACCAGGTCCGCCGTTGTCATCGCCTGGGCTGCAAGGAGGAATGATGGCCGGTCCTCCAAGTTTGGCGACAACTCCTCCCGAGCGTAGGTGTTTGGCGAGAGAGATCGCGCGACATATTCGATCTCGCTCGCCTTGTGCTGCACATCTTGCACATTCGCCGAGATTGTCCTCTCCCACTTCTCCTCTGAAGTCTTTTTCCGCTCCATCTCTTCGGCCCTCTTCAGCTCCTGCCGTAACATTTCTTTCGCCGCCGCTTGACCAATATACTGTCCAGTGGTCGGCGGTCGGCCACGCCCCCTCTTGGCCGTGTTGGCTTTGCGGAGAGTGACGTCTCCGGTTGGCTCCTGGTTGGGCCGTTTGCGCCCAGAAGTTCCCCCCCCATCTGATACGGGTGAACCGCTCTCGCTGCGGCTCCTATCCCTCACACGCTGTGAGCGCCGAGGCTGTACTGCCTCATCATCAGTCAACTCCGACATACTCATCTCCGACCCAGACACCGACACGTTAGAGACATCGTCCGAGTCTATCTCTTCTACTACCACTTTTCCCCCAAGTTTTTTGTTTTTGTTTGTGGATTCCATAGCTATTCCCACGAGTATTCTGGAAATATTCGGTCACCCCGTGCAGAGCCAGTTGCACGGGGAAGCCTAATACTCGCCCGGGGTCGGCAGGTGCCGGGCGGTGGGGTCGATCAGAGGAGCTTTATCCCAGCTCCTCACCATCCCTCCGAGGGAGAGATGGCCCCGACGTCTCGAGCCACGCCCAACGTCGGGCTTAGGGGGTTTTTTAGGGAGGTGTCCTTCCTCTTGGGCCGGCCAATTAAGGCAAGCCCCCTACCCCTCCCCCCTCCCCAGGCCTACCTGGGCTACAGGGGGAAGAAACAGGTTTGCCGGTGGTGGTCCTAAAAAGGACCGCGTCTCCCCAGCCACTTTGGCCAGTTCGACCCACCGACCCACGCCCACTCGCCTCGCCCTCCACTGCTCTTCTCAAAAACCGAGAAGGGCAGCAGAAGACGGTATTCCCCACCCCCCCATTCCCCATTCCCCAACCCCACCTACCCCAACCCCCCCAATGCGTTTGGTCCGCGGGAGCAAGCTCCGACCCCCGGCCGCCGTCCGCAGGGCATCCCTGTAAGCGGGAGTACCCTCCGGGCGGCGGCCGACGGCTTCCCCTATCCGCCACCGGGGGACGCGCCAGGTAGGGGTACACCTCCCCCCCTGGAACCTAACCTAACCTAACCTAACCTAACCTAACCTAACCTAACCTAACCGGGTCCAATGGGGAAGACCTCTGTGGCTCCCATTGTGATCCGAAGTTCCCTCCTAATTACCCCTACGGTCCCCAATTGCCCCGACGCTCGTAGGGCGCATTTTCGAATTTTCGCGAATTTTCTAAGTTTTTGGACTTAGAAGAATTCACAAATTCAATTTTCGTCGTCTAGATAAATTAATTTCATAGATACTTCAAAAAATTCTAGCTTTTTAGTTTCTGGTCAGATATCAATACTTCCTTCTTAGGTTTTGTAGCATTTGGGTCCACCCTTCTGGTGGTACCACCCCCATTTTTCTATCACTTGTAGTTTCAGAAATAAATTTTGGACTTGGTCGATTTTCAAAAATTTGTATGGGGAAAAAGTCGGACCTTAGGTGCACTTTTTCCCTGAGTTAGCCAGTAATACAGTTTTAGTTTTTATTCAATATCTCGGTCAATTCTTATCCGATTTCGATCATTCTTTTACATATAGTTGTATCTCAGTTAGCTTCATATTCCAGTAATTACCCCCTCCCCCCCTTACCCCCCCCCATTTTATAAATTGCGTGTTTGTAGAATTTTAGTGTCTTTTCGTGTTAAATAAATTAGTTTTAAATTAGTTTCAGTCAGTAATTGTAGTTTCTGCGTTGTTAACCTGTTGTACGCCAAAACGCTCGGCACCCTTAACCCTTTTTCTGCTAGTGCATAGGTGAAAAGCGACAAGTAGCCTTCGTAATGGCGGAAAAGACGCCGGTCGTTAAGTTCGACTTAAAGTTGTCGGACATAAAGTCGTACGACGACTATTATAAGATGTCCAAGGATACTCTTTGGACTATCAATGAGTGCCTTGGTGCGGGAAAAAGCCTCACCAAGGATAATAAAACCTGCATTTATAAATGCACTGAGTTTCTTTCTTACGCCCTTGAATATCTGGTCGGCGAACTGAAGGATCAGTTCGTAAGTGAGTCTAGGGAAAACTCCCTGCATCAATCCATCATGGAGACCCAAACCGCAACTCATAGTCTCAAAGACGAAGTCCGCGAGATTGTGAGAAGCGAAATTGCCACTCTTAGGGAGGAACTTCGATCCTCACCTCCCGTCGTCTCCGCTCCATCAGCTGCTCCCACTTTTGCGGCAGTGACCGCGAGAAATTCTGTTCCTGCGCCCATCACCAAGCCGGCGATCATCATCACCGCTAACGACACGACCAAGAAACCCACTGAGGTCGTGAACGAGTGGAAGAAAGTCGTTTCCTTTAGGAAACATAAGTACGCTCCGGTTAAGATCCAGCCGATTTCGAACGGGAAACTGCGTGTAGAGTTCGAAAAGCCCGAGCAGTGTGTGGAAACCATTACGCGCACCCAGGCCTCCTCTGTCTTCACGGCGGAGCAGGCTAAACGTCGTCCCCCCCTTATTATTCTTAAGGGAATTGCCAAAGATGTCTCCCAAGAAGAGCTCATAGAGGTTCTCGAGTGCCAAAATGATGTGAAGATTAACCGCATCTGCTTCTTAACATCGAACAAGAATAACACCTTGTACAATGCGGTACTGGAGGTGTCCCCCGAGATGCGCAAAGCTATTCTCGCTCTTGGGAAACTCAACGTGGACCACTCGCGGGTCCACGTCGAGGACTTTAGCCGCTTTGTGCAGTGCCACTTGTGCCTTCAATACGGACACACGAAGGCCAAGTGCACCAGCGACAAGAAGCCTTGTGCCCACTGTGCGAGCGAGGGACATCAGCTCGCTGAGTGCCCCCACAAACAAGACTCCACCAAGCGTAAATGTTACAACTGCGCCAAGTTTCACTTGAAAATGGGTACCAAGGGTGACGTTGCTCACAACGCCACAAACTCTCGTCAGTGCCCCCGCATCAAGGCGATGGTGTCTCGTCTGCAAGATCAGACAGACTACGGAACATGATGCATCGTGTCTTGTTCCTTTTGTGTCTTTAATAAATAGTCTTCTCCTTCTTTAAATCCCGATTTCTTTAGTTCCCTCTACATCTTTTTACCAATCTTTGCTGTCTTTGTCCTTTCCACCTTTTCTCCCACTTTCCGTATCCATTAGCGGAAATTCTACCTTCAACCTTTTCCCTAATAATACTTATTTGTCCCAAACTTACTGTTATAAAACAGTAAAGTGTTTGTCTTATTTGTTATGTCTGTTTTTCCTTGTCTTGTGTTTTATTTAGTCTTAGTTAGTTATAGCTCTTGTCATGCAAGAGAAATTACCTCGTCGAGTAGACCTGTATCCATTCGCGGGTCTTACCATTTCCTGCGTCTTACTACACCAATAGATATGGAAATATCGTACAGAAAAATTGTCAATATTGTAACTTTAACTCTGAAAAAAAAAAAAAAAACCTAACCTAACCTAACCTAACCTAACCTAACCTAACCTAACCTAACCTAACCTAACCTAACCTAACCTAACCTAACCTAACCTAACCTAACCTAACCTAACCTAACCTAACCTAACCTAACCTAACCTAACCTAACCTAACCTAACCTAACCTAACCTAACCTAACCTAACCTAACCTAACCTAACCTAACCTAACCTAACCTAACCTAACCTAACCTAACCTAACCTAACCTAACCTAACCTAACCTAACCTAACCTAACCTAACCTAACCTAACCTAACCTAACCAGTCACGCGCCCCCGCGGTCCGAACCGGCACGAAATCGAGTCGCTCCGCGTTCGAAAAATCCGAGTGGTGGGTTTTTTGCAACCAAACATACCGAGTCGCATATCAGGAGACGCGCCTCAGCGAGCCGCATCCAACGGTGCTACTTTCAAGAAAATCGGAGTGCAGTGGTGGGAGTTATCTCCAAAAAACAGATTTTGTGGTTTTCCGGAGCAAATAACTCCGGAAAACGATCGACAACGCATCATTTTTCTTGCGGGAACTTCATCCCCCGGCGTGCCCCCACCCCTGGAGACACCTCCCAGATTTTTCTGGTGAGGATCCAGGGAACAGGAGCCAAAAAAACAAGTCCCACGTGGGAACCAATTCAGCCGTTTCAGCCGTGCGGCTGAAACTGAAACCAGACCCACGTGGAGCTCGTCGAGGCGTTTGCAGAGGCAGTTTCCGCGAGAAGATAGGACCAAGGGAAGTGGCATTTTTGAATTTTTTAAATTTAAAAATTTTGTGACAACCCTAGCAGCTTGCTGAAAAAGTGCAAACCCTACTTATACGAACTGTAGACAGCAGACCTTTAAGTACTATTAATTGTAAATTTATTTTTTAATGACAGCCCTGAGAAAATAAACAATTTCAATATTTTATATCTTAAAAAATTCAGGGGAGGCTATAAACCACCCCCAAAAAAATATTAGAATTAAGAATAGTGAAAAACAGGGCATAAACTATAATTGTGGACAGTAGAAATAAAAATTATATAATATTAGCATAAGAAACAAGCGCTTTTTCAGCCGCCAAACATCAACCCCCTCGGTTGTAATTAGATTTAAAAATATAGGGGTGGTCTGAAATTTAGTGTTTGAGGTGTTTTTGGATAGGTATTTTCGCGAGCTACACTGCCAAAGTCTTAAAACCCGCGCGTCTCGAAAACCTTGGACCCTGTCTTCAAAAAACGGGACCCAGGGAAAACGACCGGACGGCAAAATTAACTTTGCCCGACCAAACAAGTGGCTGTGCTCGCGGGAATACACCCCCAAAAAATTTTCCAAGCAGTCGATAGGGTGGGACGCAACTTGTACCTTGGGGGAGAATTTTAAAAATTTCAAATCGGAGTTTCGAAATTACTACCCCTAAGATCTCGGGAGGGGTGGCCACCTGGACCCCCCTTAAAAATCCTCAGGCAAGATTTTTGCCCCGCCCTCGAAACTGTGAAACCTGGAAGATTATAAAAATTATAGCTTAAGAAATTAGGAACCCCCAAGAGACCGAAAAAATCCAAAACCACCCCTAGAAGGTAGGAAAATTCAAAAAGGGCCGCGGAACAAGCCATTAAATAACGGAACAAAAGTTTTGGATTTTTTCGATTTTTAAAAGTTAGTTTTAAGGGTGTTTGTTTGTTTTGTGACCCCCGTGTGTGAACTTTAGGGTGGAAAAACCTGGATAACATATATCGGGAAAAATCCGGAAAATATACCATTTTGAAGAGAATTTAAACCGCTTTCTCCCCATATAACCAAACCCCACGCGCATTGATACCCGCCCGAGAAATAACATAAAACCCTCACAGAGGGAGGGAAAATTTTGTTAAGAAACTTTAACTTTTTGCCAGAAAATCATTAATAAAAGCCAGGTTTTAAAAATAAAAATTAAGAAAACCAGTTTTTAGGACAAATTTAGCTATCGAAAAATTTTATTTCATATTTTCAAAATTTTAAAATTATTTAATAATTAATTATAGCACATCACATAAAAATTGTTGAAAGCAAAACTTTAAAACCCGCTAATTTATTCAAAAATATATATTTTTTATAACTAAAACCAGGAAAAAGTAGCCTACCTATACCGCAACAAATTAACATTAAAACAAAAATTTTCCAACGTATAAATAGATAGCTATAGACATAATTACCGTCAAGGGGAGGAAAATTTTTCAAAAACTTTAAGGGTTGATATCCTGGAAACTAGGGGCGCGAATAAAAATTTTGCAACGTGAGAACTGTTTTTTAGACGAAATAAGCAAAAGCAAAAAATTTCAAAAAATTAGCTTCAAAATTGGGGGGGGTCATTTTCGAAATATATTTACGTAACGTAAAAGTTGGAAAAAATTTATAAATTCAGTTACTCGAAGGTTATTAGGCCAAATTAGACGGGGTTTTTTCTAAATTGTGTAGAATTTCGAGATCTACAACTTTCGTCTGAAAGACTTTTCTCTAGGTAGAGACGGGAAAAAAGTAGAGTCACGACGCCGATTGTGGGGGACCGCCGCAGCGGGCTAAAGTGGGGCTCGAGAACCGAGGAAGTAGGAAGAGATAGAGACGGGGCAGAGTTCCAAAATAAAATTTGGCGCTCTACATAATCTCACCTCCACCACCATCGTGTAGAGCTCAGCGAGCCGAGTCAGGGGAGCCCTCGCACATCGTCGTCCGACCCGTGCAGCCGAAGATACGAGCAAAGGAAAACACGGCGGCCATCTTGATCCGCCATTTTGAAAATATAAAAACGGCTATAACTCCCAGTACATCCATCGGACAGGGACGCGGTTTCTTCGGTTGACATTGGCAAGCAAGACTCTATAGACCCAGACGGTAAAAACTCTATTTGGAGAGTCACTCTACATCGATAGAGCTATCCCGATAGAAGGGTAGAGTACGAAAGGAGGAGCTAGTTAAAGAAAAGCGCAACTCACTACGACCAAAAACGGCAAAGATATAGCGATATTAAAAGTCGGCAGCCATCTTGGCCGCCATCTTGAAAATCTTTGACAGTGCATAACTCGAGAGATATCAGGCCTACAACAGCGTGCTTGGTGTCAGGGAGTAGGAAATCACAAGGGCTACAAGCTCCGCAAACAAAAAAGACTCTACATAGAGTGTGTAAAAAGTTAGAAAAATTGTAGAGTCCAAAAAATTTTTTCTAACCAAAAATTTAAAGCGGATACATACACGTAGTAAGCGGAAGAAGGGGAACAGGTAAAACGCTACGTAGAGGGCAAAAGAAAGGCATAACTCACCAACACAGCAAAGGAAGACGCGTAGAACCAGTGACCGGGAACCGCGAAGACTACAGGAGACCACCGCAGACCGCTGACGCCGCACCTGAAACAGAAAGTAACACGTTAGTAGGACAACAGAAAGAACAAAGTAGGAAGTACTCTACAAACAAAAACTAGGATAAGGACAGCGAGCTGAGTCTGTTGACCAGCTCACTTAGAATAGGAATAGAGTAGACGCTCATAACACCAGCTGCTGTATTCAGCAACCGGATACTTAGAATAAGACACCGTATTGATTACGGACTTTAATCCAACGGACGACACTCCTACCAAAATGCAATCTGCTAGAGCAACAGCAAGGAAGCCAGCTAAAAACACCAGCCCAACTGGCTCTTTGAACGACTCGGAGAGGGCAGGACCTTCTCCAAGCAAGACGCAGCCGATGAAGTCCGGGCCTAGCACGGATGAGATGGAGAGTGAGGCGTGCACAGCAACCACACACACACACTCGCCAGCTAGCCCACGTCCATCGGCGCCACAGAAGCAGAGCCAGCGAAAAGTCTTGCCAGACCTGAGAGGAGTGGCGAGGAGACTATCGGTGTCCCCTGAAGCAAAGCCGAGCCCTCCAAAACCCACCGATAGAGTCAGCCAAGCCCTGACATGGCTCCGAAAGGCTAAATATTATCTTGGAGAGTCAAGAAACCTTAAGACAGATTTAAAGGCGGGCATAACTCTAGCGGTGGACAAACTCTACGCGCTGGTGAAGGAAAGCGAATCAGGCAGAGCACCAACCAAAAGGGTAAAAGCTGCTATCACACAGACTGAAACGGAGCCGGAGGAGAGGGAGGGGGCTGATTATCAATATATGGTAGCCTTGATGGAACAAAACCACAAAATGCTTCAGGAAACAGAGAAGAAACTTGAAAACCTGAAGGAGATAATGGAAACCCAGGCTGAGACCCTTGGCAAGGGGACCTACGCGAGTGTAGCGGCGGCAGCACCAACAAAGGTACGGGAGACAGCAGGAGCCACGCTGCACTCCGTAATAATTACATCAGAAGACGACCAGGACACCGGGGAGCAAGTCCTGGAGAAAATCAGAAAAGTGGTCGATGCCAAGGAGGGCTGGGTAAAAGTCGAAAAGGTACGGAAAGCGAAAGACAGAAAAGTGATTGTAGGATGCGCCACCAAAGAGGACAGGGATAAGGTCAGGCAAAAAATAGAGTCGGGAGACGTCCACCTCGTCGTGGAGGAGGTGAAGAACAGGGACCCCCTTCTGATTCTCAGAGACGTCCTACAGATCCACAGCGACGAGGACATACTGAGGGCCCTGAGAAATCAGAACCGGGGCGTTTTTCACTCCCTCAACGACGAGGAGGACAGGATCGCGATAAAATATAGAAAAAGAGCCCGAAACCCCCACACCAGCCATGTGGTTTTAGCTGCCTCCCCCACAATATGGAGGAGAGCAATGGATGCCAGAAAACTTAAAATAGACCTTCAGAACGTCTTCGTGGGGGACCAGACCCCACTTGTCCAATGCTCGAAATGCCTGGGCTATGGACACGGGAGGAAGTTCTGCCACGAGACACAGGTGCTGTGCAGTCACTGCGGAGGACTCCATCTCAACAGAGAATGCCCGGAGAAAGTTATAGGAGAAGCACCAGAGTGTGTTAACTGCAAGAGGGCTAAGATGGAAGACAGAGGGCACAGCGCCTTCAGCAGAGAGTGTCCAGTAAGACAAAAGTGGGACACTATAGCAAGGTCAACCGTGGCTTACTGCTAAAGGCGTCCCAGGGAACATCAGCTGGCAAAGATGGATCGTAGACGAAAGCCAAACGAGACAAGGCCATAACGGCAAAAAACAGGTGAAACTCCCGAAAACACACAAGGGTATCAAGGCCACAAAAACAAACAGGATGTCAAATGCCAAGAAAGCAAGCCAGGAGCAGCTTCGTGAGAAGCCACCCCAGGCTATGCATGAGGACGGCAAAACCCTGTACAGGACCTGCAAAACTAAGAACCCTAAAAAGAAGGAACAAAGACTCACCAAGCCGCAGGGCGCAGGAAGGCAGGAAGCTACGAAGAACCACCATCTGAAAAAGAAAAGAAACCATGAAAAAAGGGAAAAACGGCACAGAAAGAAAGGCAGGAAGGGACGGAATAAAAGGCGGGGTCGGGAAAGGGAAAAAAGAGACACGGAGGGTATAGGAAATAAAATCGGTAAACATAGTAAAAACTTGCGGACAAAACTTAAAGACAGAATGTGCAACGCAAAACATGTAGCTTTTCCAGAGCACATTCGATACCTCAAATACAACGCACGCAATAAAATAAAATAACACCAACTCACAATCCACCCCCCACTACGAAACTCCCTGAACCACCCAAAAGTAACACACGGTAACCACAAAAGTAAAAGATGTAGAAAATAAGAAATAGTAGAGCATAAGGAATAACATGTATTTAGATGTAAGAAAACTCTGTACTAGCAATAGGAAAATTGTATAAAACAAGATTAGATGTAAAAAATAGAATAAGAAAAAGCAAAGCAATGTTTAAAATATATTATTAGGATATATAAATAAACATGCTAACTATAGAAAATAAGATAAAAATAAGATAATTAAGATAAATTGTAAGAAATTTTGAAAAATTGTAGACACAGTGTATGCTATACTAATATATAAGAGAAATATGAATAAAGAAATAAACAACCCTACCCAACCCCACACCAAATCCCCAGATCGTAAAACAGTAGAATAAATAGAGAGAAATAAAAAAGTAAACAGATAGAAAGGAATTAAAGGAAATCGACAGTTTAGAACAGAATAGGTACAAAGATATAAAAAGTCGGAGGTAGAAAAGATCAGCCCCAGATCTAAAGAATGCTAGAGATGAATGAAAGAAAGATACAGTATGTGGAATGAATGCACCAGTAGCGACTGCGAGAACTTGAATGAATGAGTTAAAAACACACCCCAAACGTAGAAATAGGCTCCGATTATGTTGGAGGTAGGAGTAGAAAAAAAAAAAAAAAAAAAAAAAAAAAAAAAAAACCTAACCTAACCTAACCTAACCTAACCTAACCTAACCTAACCTAACCTAACCTAACCTAACCTAACCTAACCTAACCTAACCTAACCTAACCTAACCTAACCTAACCTAACCTAACCTAACCTAACCTAACCTAACCTAACCTAACCTAACCTAACCTAACCGATTTAACCTCTTTTCTGCCAAACGTCATTTCACTTGACGTAATTCGCCCAGATTCTTCTAAGTTTTTGATACTTAAGTATCTGTAATAGTTTATTTGTAGTAAATATTGATTCAGTTTGTTAACCTCTCGACTGCCAAAATTTTTATTTGTTGTTCTTTTAGTTTGTTTTGTCTTATAACTTTGCTTTTTAGTCTTCACTTGTCTTTTAACACTCTTCAACGTACTAACTCACAGAATTTCTCTGTGGGAAATTTGGCTTTTGTCGACTTAATGCTTGTGAAAAACGAAAAGTAACTCGCATCATGTCGTCAAAGGGCAACTTTATTAAACTCTATGTGTCGCACACCGATATGACGGATTTCGATTCGTTTTACAAGATAAACAAAGAAATACTCCTGACTATAGGCGACGCCCTCAATGCTGGTAATAGTCTCACTCGCGAAAATAAAGGTACCATCTTCAAATGCGTGGAAGAAATTCGCTACGGATTAGAATACCTCTATGGCGAACTAAAGGAAAAGTTTGTCGCCGAGAGCCGTGAGAACTCCCTCCATACTAGTATGGTCCAAGTGAAGGACACCACCGAAGGTCTCAAAGACGAGATCATAGAGGCTGTCAAAGCCG
>JAYKKO010000004.1:20600000-20880000 GCA_037074685.1 Glyphodes pyloalis | reverse complement strand
TAGTGACACTACTAACCTAACTCTGTGTGACGTCACTCCTGTATCTAGTGACACTACTAACCTAACTCTGTGTGACGTCACTCCTGTATCTAGTGACACTACTAACCTAACTCTGTGTGACGTCACTCCTGTATCTAGTGACACTACTAACCTAACTCTGTGTGACGTCACTCCTGTATCTAGTGACACTACTAACCTAACTCTGTGTGACGTCACTCCTGTATCTAGTGACACTACTAACCTAACTCTGTGTGACGTCACTCCTGTATCTAGTGACACTACTAACCTAACTCTGTGTGACGTCACTCCTGTATCTAGTGACACTACTAACCTAACTCTGTGTGACGTCACTCCTGTATCTAGTGACACTACTAACCTAACTCTGTGTGACGTCACTCCTGTATCTAGTGACACTACTAACCTAACTCTGTGTGACGTCACTCCTGTATCTAGTGACACTACTAACCTAACTCTGTGTGACGTCACTCCTGTATCTAGTGACACTACTAACCTAACTCTGTGTGACGTCACTCCTGTATCTAGTGACACTACTAACCTAACTCTGTGTGACGTCACTCCTGTATCTAGTGACACTACTAACCTAACTCTGTGTGACGTCACTCCTGTATCTAGTGACACTACTAACCTAACTCTGTGTGACGTCACTCCTGTATCTAGTGACACTACTAACCTAACTCTGTGTGACGTCACTCCTGTATCTAGTGACACTACTAACCTAACTCTGTGTGACGTCACTCCTGTATCTAGTGACACTACTAACCTAACTCTGTGTGACGTCACTCCTGTATCTAGTGACACTACTAACCTAACTCTGTGTGACGTCACTCCTGTATCTAGTGACACTACTAACCTAACTCTGTGTGACGTCACTCCTGTATCTAGTGACACTACTAACCTAACTCTGTGTGACGTCACTCCTGTATCTAGTGACACTACTAACCTAACTCTGTGTGACGTCACTCCTGTATCTAGTGACACTACTAACCTAACTCTGTGTGACGTCACTCCTGTATCTAGTGACACTACTAACCTAACTCTGTGTGACGTCACTCCTGTATCTAGTGACACTACTAACCTAACTCTGTGTGACGTCACTCCTGTATCTAGTGACACTACTAACCTAACTCTGTGTGACGTCACTCCTGTATCTAGTGACACTACTAACCTAACTCTGTGTGACGTCACTCCTGTATCTAGTGACACTACTAACCTAACTCTGTGTGACGTCACTCCTGTATCTAGTGACACTACTAACCTAACTCTGTGTGACGTCACTCCTGTATCTAGTGACACTACTAACCTAACTCTGTGTGACGTCACTCCTGTATCTAGTGACACTACTAACCTAACTCTGTGTGACGTCACTCCTGTATCTAGTGACACTACTAACCTAACTCTGTGTGACGTCACTCCTGTATCTAGTGACACTACTAACCTAACTCTGTGTGACGTCACTCCTGTATCTAGTGACACTACTAACCTAACTCTGTGTGACGTCACTCCTGTATCTAGTGACACTACTAACCTAACTCTGTGTGACGTCACTCCTGTATCTAGTGACACTACTAACCTAACTCTGTGTGACGTCACTCCTGTATCTAGTGACACTACTAACCTAACTCTGTGTGACGTCACTCCTGTATCTAGTGACACTACTAACCTAACTCTGTGTGACGTCACTCCTGTATCTAGTGACACTACTAACCTAACTCTGTGTGACGTCACTCCTGTATCTAGTGACACTACTAACCTAACTCTGTGTGACGTCACTCCTGTATCTAGTGACACTACTAACCTAACTCTGTGTGACGTCACTCCTGTATCTAGTGACACTACTAACCTAACTCTGTGTGACGTCACTCCTGTATCTAGTGACACTACTAACCTAACTCTGTGTGACGTCACTCCTGTATCTAGTGACACTACTAACCTAACTCTGTGTGACGTCACTCCTGTATCTAGTGACACTACTAACCTAACTCTGTGTGACGTCACTCCTGTATCTAGTGACACTACTAACCTAACTCTGTGTGACGTCACTCCTGTATCTAGTGACACTACTAACCTAACTCTGTGTGACGTCACTCCTGTATCTAGTGACACTACTAACCTAACTCTGTGTGACGTCACTCCTGTATCTAGTGACACTACTAACCTAACTCTGTGTGACGTCACTCCTGTATCGCTCGTCGTCGGATGAGGGAGCGCAGCGCGCGGCGCGCACCGCCACACACTGTTTTCTCTTTTCTTTTTTTCTTTTTTTTTTTCTTGTTCAGGCAATAATACATGCGCGTACGATTTTAATCGTACCTACGTGTTACGTGTTCTAGGTTTACCTAGAACAGATTGAAAATAAGGAAATAGTTATAGTTATGTCCAAATTATAATAAAAAGACTTAATAAAATTAGGTTTTAACTATTTAAGCTAGCAATGTTAGGTTAAAAATAGTTGGGTTCGAAAAAGTGAGGTTTGAAAAGGTTAGGTTTAAAATAGTTAGGTTAAAAATAGTTAGGTTTGAAAAGGTTAGGTTGAAAATAGTTAGCTTAAAAAAATTGAGGTTTGAAAAGGTTAGGTTTAAAATAGTTAGGTTCAAAAAAGTGAGGTTTGAAAAGGTTAGGTTAAAAACAGTTAGGTTCTAAATAGTTAGGTTCAAAAAAGTGAGGTTTGAAAAGGTTAGGTTGAAAACAGTTAGGTTCTAAATAGTTAGGTTCAAAAAAGTGAGGTTTGAAAAGGTTAGGTTAAAAACAGTTAGGTTCAAAAAAGTGAGGTTTGAAAAGATTAGGTCTTGAAAAGTTAGGTTTTAAAAGCTGAGTTTAAAGAAAGGGACATTTGAAAAGACTCAATAGTTGCTATTTATTCTTTTATGTTGAGAAAATATGGTATAAACTTAAATAATTGGTTTTTATAAACATTAGATTATTTATTACATTTTAGTAGATGCTAGCGGTGCGAGGCCGAAGGCCGAGCACCGCTGATATCATTCTGTTTATTTTATAAACAGAAATATTAAACTTACGTTTATATTACATTCTGACATCAAATAACATTTTAAGATTCTTCTTATAACGGAAAAGACATAGTAGATTATTAATGTTACAAATTGCTTCCAGTGACTTTTAATATAATTATAATATTACGCATAATCTTAATTTGATTAAAAAAAATTAAGCGTGTTTAAGAACATTAAGCACTTTTATCGGTATTTTTTTATCTTACGATAAAGCATTTTTTCCCCTTTTAAATGACACCAAAATTGTTAAAATCGGACAACAGCTTGGCTTGTGTGATTAAGTGCATTTATAATTTTTAGTTCTTCATCGTGTTCATAGATGGCGGTGTCCCTTTTTACATCGCGGTATCATTACGTTTGGCTCATTTGCATAAGTAGTTCTCGTTCTAAATATATAAATCACCATCACCATCTCCATCAACATCAACAATTGAGTGAGGGCTATGTTGATTTTGCTTTGGACGGTCAATTTTTGCTCTTCGGAAGAGAAAATAAGCTGAACTTGGAAACGAGTTCAACTTTTATCTCACAGATTGTACGAAAGGATAGGTTTTTCAAGAGACATTACAAACGATCGGGCGAACAGAATATTAGAAATTAAGATAGTATTATGTTATAATTCTTTTAAAAGAGTTTTTTTTTATAACTTGAATACGTTTGTTTTTGAGGATTTATGTTTTTTATTCTTGTAACTATTGACATACAAAAGTCTATTTATGCTGAAATAATATGATTGAACTCTCTGCAGCAATTAGAAATATTTGCATTTAAATTTGATAAAAATACAATTATTTTTTTAACTAAGATTTCATGCTTGCTTTGCATTAAATAATTTGTAATCATAGTATCAGCTATGTTTTACTAATGTGGTATACATTATAGATAAAACGAATGTTACGTTAAGTTACTTTTAATACAAAAACTACTCAATTAATTTTGATGAGTGTTTGCAGATAGATAAGATATTACATTAACACATGCTACTTTTTATCCCGAAACAGCGCGACCCGAGTCATAGTCCACAAGTATCCATTCCAGCAAGCTAACCAATCGTTCAAATTTATTAATTCATTCAGTCAGTCTGATTGTATGACTATGAAATCACTCTTTTCGTAGAGCAACATGCGAACATGTTATAATAAAAAGAAGTGTGTACTATCTTATATCCATTAATTATTTAAATATTCAAAACCAGTTAACATTACGAGTTTCGTGTCTCATTTCATCTTCGCAACGGCGAAAAAAAAGGTTAGACTGACAGTTTTATGTTTCTTTCAACTTCTGGTCAAGGCGGGACTAGTCACAATATTTAACTATCGTATCAAATTATCTACTAATGCAACTACAACTGTTATTAATTCAGCTCGTACCGGACTGTTATTTGTTTCAGAGCATCAAACCTGGCTATTTAATAACATTGCAAGTAGGATCGCGCGACCAAATCGCAATATCGGATAATCGTATAAATCCAATCAGTTCATCCCTAAATGTACCGTAATGCTAAATACCCGTTCACTTTGTTGCGGGTCGGTGTACTATTGTGTGATTTAGGTGAGTACCGGATACAGTTGCATCGTCGGTGTGCTGCCAATAGTCGTGTCGCGAGGAGGGTCCGCTGAGGCCGGCGCGAGGAGGGCCGCGACTAGCTGCAGACACGACAGGTCACCGGTCTCTAAAAACCGACAAATACACAATTATTTAAAAGTCTATTTTATGTAATTCCTTTCAAGAAACGAATTCATCGTCCGCGGCTCGCCAGGCGTCCAGCGAGTGTGACACTGTCTGTGGTGGTACTCTAATTGTTCGTTTCGCTTACCGACTGTAATCATCCTGATTTCCGAGTTGCTTTGCCCAATTGGTATTCGTACTATCAAATATCGCATAGTTTTTAATATCAGAAAAGTATAAATTAGCATATCAAGCCCATGTGAATGATATAAAATGAATATTTTAGCCACAATTGTCTTTTGCCATAACAAAATATTTGCCATAGCCGGTTGCAACCAAATATTTCATGAATCATTGAGATAATAATTTAGAAAAATTGAAATGAAAGAAATCGAAACGAAATTAAATTTATAACTTAATGTTACGCGCCACGATCGATGGTGTCTTAGTAACCAGCGCCATCTAGTGTGGAAAGGCGGGACTACAGAGAGTCGAGACGCGTACGCCAGAATTTACTAGAACAATGACCTTGACCGAGCGTACGGCCGGTCAAGGCCGGACTGCGCGCGAATGTTCCGGATGTTTCTGCGTTGGAAGGTTCGGGAACGGCCGCGGCAATATAAAAGGCCGGGATTCACCGCGACTGGGACAGTATTGAATTAGCTATACAAGTGATTACTTCGAAAGCGATTTTGAAGTGCGACTTGGGAGCGATTGTTGTTTTAATTAGTGCGTTTTAAGGTCCTAATAGTGGCGTTCAATTAAAGTGTGACTTTTGGTAATTTTTATCGGCTGTTTTTATTGTCACGAACCCGAAGCTCGTAACATTAATATTCCGTGAATATTTGAAGCGTCCAACAACATCTTTTATTATTTCGCGCGAACAACAGCCATAAGATCACGTTTGTTGTATGAAAATTATTTATTTATTTTTTTCAGTAGTTGTTGTTATAGCGGCAACAGAAGTACATTTCATCAGTGAACATTTCAACTCTCTATCACGGTTCTTGAGATACAGCCTGGTGACAGACAGACGGACAGGCGGACGGACGGACGGACACCAAAGTCTTAGTAATAGGGTCCCGTTTTTAAGCTTTCGTTACGGAACCAAAATTTGTGCGTATCGCTTACAGTCGTACAGACAGACGGCATGAGCGAGTACATTTTGTAATTTTGATCGACGACATTAAGACCTTTTGAGACGGATAAGCTAATTAGATTAAAACAATGTATGTACCTTCCGCACTCGTCACGAAGCACTCTCGCCTCGCTCGGAGCCGCGCGCCGCCTGGAATTATATTAAACAGACGAAGTGTGAAAAATTATTGTTGTTTATTGTAAATTAAAAAGATTTATATTGTATTCATAGTACTGAAGTTAACATTAACGGTATCTTAGGTTTGTTATTCTTACTAATGTTTTACTTAAAGGTTAAAGTTGTTTTTTCTCTCGTACTGAAAGAAGAAAATGATTGATTCGCCACGACCTTAAATTAAAAAGTCGCTTGTGGCCTGCTGGAATATATCATTGGATACTTTTCTTAACAACAATAATTTGTGCGACAATTTGAAAAGCATGAATAAATATTATTGCTACTTAGTTTCAGTCTATTACATTAAATAGTAAATTCCTACACTGCCGAAGCGAATGTTATGTGAGGTCACCCAGTTGAGCAGTAACGATGTTATGCATTATTTGTTTTAGTGATCAATTATGAAATAATTCTTTATTTTACGTATAATGCCGCGTCAATGAGGACCCTCACGCCCCGGGCCCGCCGGTGCAGAGCCGGTCGTTTATTGATCGGCTCACATATTTATTATTATAAAATAGTTGGTACATCAAATGTGTTGACCAAACTGGCAACGACATACTCAAATATTGTCATGTCAAACGGACCTATTGACGTGCATCCGACTGCACACATAATTACGTTTACAACTAAAAGTTATCACCGACACCTACGTTGACATACACAGCGAGCTCCGCTGCGTCTGTCCGTCCGTCGCCGCCGCTCCGGCCCGGCCTGAACACACATCACATATTAACAAGACTAGTCAACGGAAATGTACGGTCCAATGTTATGACCCCACACTTATATAAAAACTCTTCGTAATTAATAAAAAAATTGTGTCTTAACGTTTGTGTCGTGCGGCGTCGGCGCGTCGAGGTGATACCTGCAGTTCGATATCAGTTCTTATTCGCATGACATAACGGCAGCACTACGTCCAAATTGTATAGGCTGACGTGTTGTGAGCGTACCACTTTTGTATTATACAATAATTAATGAAATACCTAAAGTAAATAAGTCTTAACGCTTATCCTAATATACTTTGTATCGATGCTGGAATCGGACCCTTAAATTTCAAACTGCAATCATTACACCGGAAGCATACAAAAAAAAGTGAAAATCACAGGAAAATGTCGTTAAAGTTACTTTTAAATTCTATGTCTAAATGGTCCTGTAAAGTATTGATTCCATTCATATGGATGCAGTTTAGCCGAGACACTAACGGATACACTCAGGAACAAAGCATGGCACATGTCGAGACCGACCTCACGCTACTGACGCCCACGCCGCGGAGGCCGCCCGTCGCCGCCATCTTGGCACCTAGCGTAAAGATAATAATATTAAGTTAGGTAATCTCTTATCAATACACATATCAGATTTATTGTGATTAGTTTGCACGAGTTTCATCCTTACTAATATTATAGGTGCGTAAGTAACTATGTTTGTCTATCTGTCGCGGTTACACACGAAACTACTGATCCTATTTATTTGAAATTTGGTACACCGGTGGTTCAAAACTTTAAAGAAGCATAAATACTTCATTTTAATTAGATACAATGGTTGAATGCTAACGTATAAAACTGAAAACTTCTTTATTTTATCTATTGGTAGTAAACATTTACTGTCTCATTTTAAGTCAGAACGATAAAGATAAAGATTTGAAAAAATGGGAAATAGGAGAAAATAATAAAAATCTGTATTAATTATGATTGTGAAGTTTGCAACAAAAGACTTAATACTTGAGTTATTTTGGTTGCGATATTTTTGAGTACACAATATATACACGTGTACACTTGTGTGTACGTGTAAATAATGAGCCTGAAAGGCTAGTCTCTATTCCAGGCGGACAATGCCGCGGGCACAGCTTGTTAATGTAAAAGGTTGAGAAGGCAGCTCGTGTTAAGCTCGTGTTATGCCAGTCAGTTTATTAGCTTAGGGCTTATTCCGTTTCAGTCTGTCTATAATACTAGTCCAGGCGCAGGCACGTACCGGCGGCTGCCTCGCCCGCGGCCGCGTCGCTCCCGCCGCGGTAGTTCTTGAACTGAGTCCTCTCGTCGACATTCTACAAGTTAGAGTCAATAATTATTATACCTCCTTACCTCAACTGAGCTACTACCAGTTTATTAAAACTACAATTGTACATAAATTTGATTTTTTTACGTATTTATCGACACCGTGCTAATAACATAACAAATCCTTACAAATTCATTTACTAATTTACTTGGCAAAATTTCACGCCAGTAGGCATCTATTTCAATAATTACGACTATATTTGAAAACATAACTATAAATCATTATTTATAATTATCATTATTACCTAAATGTAAATACATCAGTTTAATGGAAGATTTACACAAGATGAGCAATTAATAATAACAAAAAAATGTAACCTAAACACCAAGTGCACAACAGCACGTCGAGGTGAACACGTCGTTTCACAAACAAATACTTTATAAATTGAATCGAGTCTGGGTGCTCTGGAACTCATGTCACCATCGCCGACCAATTTAAACGCCTACGAAAAAACAAATCATTAGTATGTAGTTTTATAATTGGTGCATTTCAGTAAGTTTTCCTGTTGTACAAGTTCATTCATTAAACTTTTTGATATATAAACAACCACACAATATGTTTTTTTATTTGGTCATCTTCCTAACTAATAAGAGGAATGTTAGGTATACTTTAAATGTTTGATGAATTGATTTCAAAACTCTTGAGTGATCACAAGAAGACATATACAGAAACTCATAACTGCGTCCAAAATATAGTTCCGAATTCACTTAAAATGTATAATAATATAATAATGTAGCATCAAATATTACAAAAAAATCAACAACTTTAAAACATAATATATGTATGTAATTGAAATGTATGCGTGATATTTAGGTATATGTACTTACATTTGTTTAGTTGCTCCAATTGAAATAGCTTACCGATTTGTTTCTGTGAATAGGATACGATATTAATATTTTCTGATTCGACCAGTTTGAAGTATTTATTTTAAATTCATTTCTTTAAATTTATTTAAGAATAATCATTTAATTTAAATTTATTAAAGAAATGCATGATCCCACAAGTCAAACAGCCCGGCTAACATTTTGAAAAAAAAATGATTTTGGTTCGCGCGTCTTTTTTTTTTTACAAATAATTCTGTGTAAGAGGCATTCATTTATAAAGCCAACTAAAGTACGCACACAGAATTTAGAGATCATTCGTTCGAAATTTAAATTGTTTTTTTTTTCATCATTGTATTTAATTAAGGCTTTGATTTTTTTTCTTCCAGCCATACCAAAGGTATCATTGTATCAAAGCACGCTATTATTGTCACTTTAGTTTTTATTAAAAGTTAAACGATTTTTAAATGTTGATACTGTGTTAATTTAAGGCTCAAATGGTACGTCTCTAGACAATAATTTTTCAATTCTTTCCACAGTTTAATCTGTAATTATTCGAACCTATATTGCTTTGAGCATAATTAGCTGTTCAGTTTTTTATAATGAAGGCCCTCTTTGATTGATATTTCACAAATATGACATTAGAAAGTTGTAAAAGTGATTTTCACAGTTCTTTTCTTTAAACCGTTTTTGATATTGCTAGTTGACGGACATTACCTCGATTAAATAAAATATGTAAGTTGGTGTTAAATAAGAAAAGACAAGATTATTGCCGAAAATAATTATTTAAAGCGGAATATTGTTATGATTAGGTTGTCCTACCATAACATTAATTACAGTATGATATACATCATGATTATACATTATGGTTATTCAAAATATGTGGAATAAAAAATAAAGAGTCAAGAGAGGGTACCCGATGGTGTACAACCCATCAAATAGAAGTTTAATAGATTTCAATTCATTAATGCGCTGTTTTTTTCAACAATGCGTTCAATTTGGTAATGCTACAGCATTTAGTTGCTTTTAGTTGCTGCTTGCACTGTTATGAATTAAGCTCTAGTTGCAGTGATCACATCTATAGTCGCGATGTTCCTTGCGCTCGTATTGCAACTCCTTTGACTCACGCTACAAGAACAGACGACAAAAGGATCGTTTGGACCACGGGGGACATGACGTACACTCAGTGTGTCTCTGCCCCTTTCCCTATTATCCTCGTCTATAGTGAGGCGGCAGTATGCGGTAGGTGTTGGTGAGGTGTCGTAAGGCGTGGTGTGTGTGCGGCAGGTCGCCGGCCGGCAGCAGCGTGGCGCCGCACCTGCGCGTGCTGCGTCTCGTCGGCTTCTGCCGCGCGCCGCCCGCCGCCCGCCCGGCGCCGCGCCGTCTGCACGACTTCTACTGCTGGTTCGCGCTCGCTGCTACCACCTTCTACGTCTTGCAGCAGGGCGTATACGCTTATCAGGTTTACCTCAGTTCACATATTCGCTATTTTTGGTCTAAGCTAGAGTATGATTAAACCAACCATTTGGTTTTCGTTCTGTTATAAAGTGAATTGATTAAATACTTATCATTCAAAACCTGAGTCGACGTTCAACAGTATATTTGGGATATTTCTCGTTCAGTATTTGTAGTGCGCGTATCCCAGTAGTAAATAACGCGATAGACGGTGTGGTGTGCAGGAGCGGCGCGACATGTCGAAGCTGTCCCGCGTGCTGTTCGTGCTGCTGTGCCACTGCACGTGCGTCTCCAAGCAGCTCGTGTTCCACGTGCACCGGCGCGACATCGACGCCGTCGTCGCCGCCCTCGACCGTGAGTGTACACTGCTAGCCTGATTATTTTTGTATCCAATTCCTATAATTGTAGGATAATTGATCAGTAAAGTTGTTTCATTAGTTTCAGCTGTACAATATAGCGACAAAAACTTACATGACAAAATATAAAATGTCATTATTCATGTAAACTTTTACAAAAGCATTTCTGAATCGACAAATTAAGTTAAACGGTGGTTCCGTTCGGAGTGTTGATGCAATCGAGGAGAAACACCATTAAATTCGATAGTGACTATTTTAAAAATTTACAAATATTGAAACTCGCGAAAAAAATCGTACAAACAATATTGTTTAAGTGTAGTGATCAGAAATAATGTTATTAGGTTCAAATATTTTTGTCATTTATAGTCTTATATTATAATAGCCTTTATTCATGATTCAATTTTTGATCAGAGGCTTAAATCAATGCATAAGTGATGCAGTGGATTTTTTCTAGCAGTTTATGAAATATCTTCAGATCCCACAAAAGAATTACAATTTTTACGAACTCTTAGATGTGCGTATTAATTTCTCGTGTTAAAGTTATGACGTTCTGATTTCTCAGTAAAAGAATTTAAGTAAATAAAATAAAAAAATAAAATATTGTTTATACATTAAGATAACAGATGTCGGAACCTCCTTTTAAGCATATCAATGCCTGTGCAAGGAGACCCCGCTCTTTCTTAACAAGTTCCAAGAACTTACTATAAGTTTTAACCAAAGTATAAACGATATATTAAAGGTAGTGCAAACATTTAACAAAAAAATATATATTTATTTATTTTTATTATAAGATGATTATATCAGTTAACCATATTTTATGTAAGTTCCATATCTAAGTGTAAGTTTGTGATGTATATTGTGTTTTTGCGTACAACTAGTGATTGCAATCCGGCGTCATTTTCAGTCCGGCCGGATACGACCGGATTCTCATCAATCCGGTCGGATCCGACTGGATCTGGCCGGATCCGACCGGATCTGGCCGGATACATTAAATCCAGATGATTTTCGGTTTTTAGTACAAAATAAGTGAGTTAATTAAGTGTCACTGCACTTATAGGTTCCGAACCGGAGGTAGCTTCATTTGCTTTATATAGAGACTATTCATAAGTATTACTAATGTAATCTATGTGAATAAAAAATATTGACTTTGACTTTGACTTTATACATAGGTAGTTTTTAAAAAATAAATCATAAATATATAAAATCAACTTTATTTCCTAACCAATGTTAAGACAAATAGACAACAAGAAAACAATTAAAATTTAGTAGTGTAGGTGACTAGTAATAATTTTACGACGTTACGAGTAGCTCATTCTTTCTAGATTTCACTTTCACAGATAGATCAATTTATGAGTAATAATATTAATTATCAAGTAACTATAATATCTAATAGATACAATTAACCTTACGTAATTAACTGAAATGATATCAAAATAATTATTAAATGATTTAAGAATAGCATCCTAGAGAACAGACAAATCTTATATGTATTTATGATTATGACAGATACCATCATGATTTGATGAATCTGTCGAACGAATTAATGAACGACTCGCACGCATGAACACTACGCACAACGCATTTAAAGTACCTACTCATGCAACAGCTATATCGCACATCTAGTTACAGACTTACACAACTCAAAATAATTCAAAAATTACTAAATAACATGACAGAAATCTGCGTTAAAAACTACGTGATCTCCAAAGACATCTAGGGGTCTACTCTCAAAAACGAAACGAACATACGAAATGATTCGTTTTTGAAGATTTATCAAAAGTTCAAGAGTTAAAGCGTGGTTAATGATTTGCATAAATAATATTTTGTTTTTCTTAAACGCTTTAGTCGCATTCGAAGTGAATTGGTTGCGACTATGAGAATCAAAAATTGCTATCCGTTGTCGGATACGACATATTTCGTTCTTGAGAGTAGACCTCCTGTACAAGTAGTATCAAAAATGAAAAGGAGATAGCGCTCTAGGTTAGTATTACTATAATAAATAAATAATATTATTATTTTCCCACAAACTGCTAGCACCGGATCCGGTATATTGGTACCGGATCCGGTAACCATTAAATGATGCCGGATCCGCCGGATTACCGGATCCGTTTTTCCGGATTGCAATCCCTACGTACAACACGCCGTTACGTATGTGATACGTATATGAGTGTAATAATGGATGGATTCTTTGTACATTTTCACAATGTTGCCAATTCAGGGCACCGTGTTTCATTCGAACTGCAATATAAAAGCGATACGTAGACGTTGTAGTGGAGGAGGGTATGTACAGGTGAATGAATATGTGTTCAGAGCGGGTGTTCAACCAGGGGGGCGAGAGGCGCACGCGGCTGCAGCTGGCGACGGCGCGGCGGGCGGCGCGGCTGCTGCGCGCGTACTACGGCTGCGGCGTCGCCACCTGCCTGCTGTGGACCGCCTTCCCCGTCATCTACCGCCTGCAGGGGCACTACGTCGAGCTGCCCTTCTGGACCTTCATCGACTACCATCAGCCGCTCATGTGAACCATCGATATCCTTCCTAAAGGCTTCTCCTTTAATAACCACTAAGAAAGACCAAACACCGAGTAGCTCCGAGTATTAAGTTTCAGTATAACCAGAATTATATTAAGTACCAAAGTAGCCTCCAAATCTCACACAAATCCATTTTGCAAATTTGCATGAAAAAGTAACTAACATTACACGATATTGAACAGAGCACTCCATTTTATTTTCTTTTTTTTTTCCTAACTGACTGTAGATGATGGCCGCAGATGACTTTTTCATCTTCACCGCTTGCGGGGGAGCTGAGGGCTTACTTAGGGGTCTAAGCACTCTAGATTAAGTTATACTAAACCCAAATAAACGTGCCTGCACCTGCTATCTACGTATGCTACCCTACGCACTTATCACAGAAAAATCTCGTCATGAAATTGCGTTACATACGAAGTTATATTCTGGTATTTTTATCAAGCAAAAAATCTTTTTTGGTATCATAGTATAATCTTGTTGCTATTGAAAAATTTATATAAAAATTATATTATATATATTAAAAAACTCCGAGACATAGGAACATACCCGCATAACTTCAGAAATACTAGACTAAATTGAATGAATGCTTCTTTTTTTGGTATGATATTCAGGACAAAGTTTGAAATAACTTTTCATTTGATCGATATGAAAGACTAGAAGCAGATATTACGCCTGAGTGTGTTGTGTTGTGTGTGTCGCAGGTTCGCGGTGGTGGTGGCGCACTCGTTCTACGCGACGAACCTCGTGGCGGTCGGGAACACGACCATGGACGCGTTCATCGCCACCGTGCTCTACCAGTGCCAGACGCAGCTGCGCATCCTGCGGTGAGCGCCCGCCCTGCGCCAAACTTCTACTATAACGGAGTCGGCACCCCGAGGAGTCAATACTTACATACGACCGATCTTGGCATTCCATTCAGTTGCAGTATGTGGCGAGTCATTTATTTAAAAAACCATACATTTTATCAATTTCATAGCTTTGAGCCGAAAATGGCGGTATATGTATGAGATACAGTTTATCTCAATTGATTATTTTTTAATGGCATATTTATATTCAAACATTCAGAGGGTTAGGCCGAATATTCGCTAATAAAGATACGAAACATTCAAAAATGGTATTTTACGGGAACTTGAAAACCTATAGCTCTTAAGAACGCCCGAAAAAAAGACAGTTTCGCATCGATATAATGTAATATTACGTTGAAATTTAAAACAGTACCTCCCTTACAACATAAGGTTGTATTTTGGAATAATATTTTTTTTGTTCTCTTTATTTGACTCAGAGACTTATTCACTTTTAAAGTCTTGTTTCAGAATGAATTTCGAGTCCTTACCGGAAAGAGCGAGGAAAATTTCAAAAGAGTCATTCGATGAGAGCTATGAGACGGTTTTAAACAAGTTACTTCTAGAGTGTATACTGCACTTTCAGAAAATTGCAGAGTAAGTTATTTTGACTCATATCGAATAGAAAACATACAGGTTTTGATATTATTCTATTGGGTAAATGTATCTTTAAGCTGGCTAATAAATATAACTAAGAATGATGTGCTTATGGTGAAGTTAGAATAAAAAGCGAATATAAGAAATCTCTTGCAGCTATTGCGGTAGTATGTCAGTGCCCCAGTGATTATTAGGTCACTATTTAGAAATCTTCCTAATCCGGTCAATGTGACTGTTATTAATATCGACTTCAATGAATCATTATTATTTTTACCTAAGTAGCTTTCTAGATAAATAGATACTTCATAATATATGGGCATTGAGATAAATGCCCCTTATTATTACTTGGTCCCCAGCATATACGCTTGAGTGAATCTGGCCACGTCTGATCCTATGCGTCTTCCAGCCTCGTTACTAAAGTAGAGTAATATTCGGGGATTTTTGAGCCCATCGAACTTGATCAGTTGATTTGATCAAATGCATTCCGAACAATGGTCAGTTCTAATCACCGGCGTGGCGTTGTTTGCAGCGTGGTGCAGCTGCTGCAGCGAGTGTTCGGGCTGGCGGTGCTGATGCAGTTCACGGTCGGCGGCTGGATTCTTTGCATGGCTGCTTACAAGATCGTCAGCGTAAACATCATTGTTTAATTAACTCCAAGATCAAAGGTCTTGACATTTATCGGCAAAGTGCAACAACAGTGAACCATTTGGATTTTGTTTGTTCCAATTATTTAATTCAGTCATTCGACCGGAGATCTATCAAATTGATTTGTCAGATACAGAAGCCAGCTAGCGAGCAAACACCCGCGTAACCTGTCCCGCCTCTGTGCTCTAGTCGGTTGTGCGATGCAACAAACAACACCGAACAGCACCGACTCCGTCCCGCGAGCCTGTCTGCAGACGCACACAGAGCGCACTTATCGCTGCGTCCAGCGCGGCATTCACCCAATCCAGACGCCGCATTCATACCACGCCAGCTTTGTTCGTACACTCTATTCATATTCAAACAATAATTCATTTTGTGCACCCTGATGCATCTTCTAAAGGTACTTTATTTGCTCACGTTTCATAAAATATGGCATCAACGAACATGACTGTGATGTGTGTATAATATCTCTCTAACCGAAGTTTAATTATTATTATGGTTGTCGCTATTGCATAGAAAACAAGTTTTTGTAAGCTGCTTATACGACCTTTATTATTCTAGGTGGACATACTCAGCTTCGAGTTTGCGTCAACGACTCTCTTCATCGTGTGTATTCTAACGGAGTTGTTTCTTTATTGCTATTACGGGAATGAAGTCACGGTTGAGGTATGGATGACTTTTAGTAGAAGATTTAACTATTGAGTCCGTGGATATCCTTTTCTTAAATGAGCTATTTTTCTTAAAATAGAGGCAAGGATTCATCCTTGAATTCAATAAACGATCGCTAAGATTACTTGTTTGAAAATAATATGTCTAAAGTTACTTAAGCATTATGTTGCTATGTACAATTACCAGGCCTCTTACCAGGCCTCTAATTAGTCACATATAGTGTAAGTCAACTGTAATTGTGTTGCAGAGCGACCGGCTGGTGGAGTCCATATACGGCATGGAGTGGCTGCACGCGCCGCTGCGCTTCAAGAAGTCGCTGGTGCTGATGATGGAGCGCGCCAAGCGGCCGCTGCGCCCCGCCGCCGGCCGCGTCATACCGCTCTCGCTCGACACTTTCGTCACGGTAATGAGCAGAGATCGGAATAGGTAGAGCTATTTTGGTTCATTGACCGCAAACATAGATGTTAATATGGACATGCCCCGGGATTTTGACTACAATTCCGGAATTTATATAAAATCCAAAAATAAATAAATGAAGATAACAAAAAGTAGCTCTTCTTATGTAAACCGCTGCACGCGCGACGTTGTCAAACTTACATTAACGCATCGAATCTCCGAAGTTGCAAAATTCTAATACGCACACGCGCGATGTTGCCACATTTGTAGTACGCACAACACAGCATGTGAGAACAAAAGAAAACAATAGCGGGAATGCGAGGCGCTCCCGCTTAACGAGATTTGTCTCTTTTTACCGCATTCAAATTTTCTATTAGCAATAAATCGGTAACTCACTCACTTACTTCGGTTCGTAGAGTGCGCTCGCTTGCTTCCTGTTGTGTTTTGTGTGGTGAATCCTGTTTGACCTTGGCTTGTTTATTGGATTCTGGAACCTACTTAATACGACTATTTCGGCGTGCATTTACGGACTTTGATTTGGCCTTATTGTATTGGATGATTGGATATTTGAAGTTGGTGATCTATTTGGTAAGTTCATTAATTAAATTTCCATTAAATCTAGATTTTCTCAGTGTAGAATGTTTTCTCGTTTGTTATGAAAATCTGTTTTGTCTTACTAAAGAGGGTTTTTGATACAATCACAACAAAGTAGTAATGATTTCAAATGCTACTGAAGAAGCATACTTTTTAAATGGGACGCATTTTTTAAATTACATTAATGGACTATATGGTTAACGATTGAATTTTTAAAGTTATTTTTTCTGGAAATCTTTTATTGGTTTTCTTTTTTAGCTTTAAATTTAATAATTAATGTGTTCATGTGATTGTTATGAAAACCTGTATTGTTCTACTAAAGAGCGTTCTTGTACTTCTGGCATAAGCGTTTATAGCATGTATATTAAAATGTCTCAATTGCTACTTAAGGAATGAAGAAACGCTTATAATAGGAAGTATCTTTCTTTAACAGATTGCATTAACCGACTCCGATTTGGCATTCTTGGCTCGGACGATTGGATATTTGAAGCTATTTTTTCTGGCAATCTTTTTGGGTATGTTGATAGATTTTGATTTTGAGTTAAATTGTTTAAAACTAGATTTTCCCAATGCAAATGTATTCGTATTATATAAGATAGTATTGTTTTGCTTAAGAGCTTTTTTCTTTTGATACATAAACGTTCCAGTAGCGTTGGTCTTTAATTGAGTAAATTACTAAATTTTTAATAAATACAATACTTTAATAGGACGTATATCTTTGTAATAGCTTTCATTAAGGTGAAGGGTAAGCAGAACTAGCGCCACCAATTTATTTCTTTTTGTAACTTCTAAATCAGATCAATTTTCAATAATTGAAAGTTCAAGGGCATCTAATATTTATCAAATCTCTATATACCATTTTTCATTTTGTAGTTTGCCCACAAAACAGGTTCACGCCTAAAGTAGTCACTTTGGACAGAAAACCATTTTGTGAGCAAATTACAAAGCATAAAGTGGTGTACAGCGATTCAATAAATATTAAAGGTGTTTTTCTAGCACCTTACGCTTTGAATTGTTGAAAATTGATTTGATTTAGAAGTTATACAAGAAATCAATTGGTGGCGCTAGGTCTGAATTACCTTCACCTTAACGAACTCTGAGTTGGCATTCTTAGCTTTGACGATTGCATGTTTAAAGTTATTTTGTCAGGAGATCTTTTGGGTATATTTATAGATTTCAATTTTGAGTTAAATTGGTCAAAACTAGATTTTTCCAACGCGAATTTAAATGTATTCTTATTTTTTTAGGAACATCTAAAGAATTGTTCTACTAAATAATGCTATTTCATCCTTGTGATTTTCTACTTGTATTTTTCCTAAATATTCAATGTGTTTAAACCACTGTCTATATTTTTTTAGGTATACTACTCAGATATGAGTTCAATCAAGGCTGAAACAGTTCAAAAGTGGATATGCAATTATCCTGAGCTGATTTACGACCCCGCTAGCCGTACAATATACTGCAGCAAGTGTGAAAGCCACATATCAACCAAGAAATCAAATGTAAAAAGGCATATTGAAGGCGCAGTACATCAAGGAACCTATAAACTGCCTCAAGAGGATTTTTACTTTGACCTCATACAGTTTTTAATTATATGCAACATTCCATGGTCACAAATGAAAAATCCTGCGTTCAAGGACTTTTTCCAAAAATATGTGTGCTGTGATTCTTGTTGCAAGTGCACTAATAAGAAAATGCCTGACGAATCACTATTACGAAAAATGTATTTGGACAAGTTTTATAAAAATAAGATTACATCAATTTATCAAACCGTCAAAGACGAGAAATTGTGGATATCGCTGGATGAGACAACAGACTTTTTAGGTCGTTACATTGTTCATTTTTTAGTAAAACCCTTAAATGGGAACTTTTCAGGTCGGCCCTATTTGATTGCATGTAAAATGCTTGAGGTAGTGAACGGAAATACTATAGCAAATTTTGTTATCGCGTGTTTGGAAAATCTATGGCAAAACTCGTTCGAAATAAAAGTTGACAATGTCTTGGTATTATGTACTGACAGTGTAGCATATATGTTAGCTGCGGGTCGTAAATTGAAGAATTATTTACCGCAATTAAAACATGTGACCTGTTTGGCACACGCTCTTCATCGCGTATCTGAGCAAATACGGGCAGAGTACCATGAAATAGACATGTTGATAGCAAATGTAAAGAAAATATTTTTAAAAGCCCCAAGCCGAGTTAAAATTTTAAAAGAATTGTATCCCAATTTACCTCTGCCTCCACAACCAGTCATAACTAGGTGGGGCACTTGGCTGGAGGCGGCATCGTACTACTGTATGTTTTGTCTCATTTACGCAGCTCTGATTCAATGGCAATCCGAAACGCGAAAATTATATTAGAAAAAGACCATATACAAGAGCAGTTAAAATACATAGAAGAATATTTTATGGTCATTCCATTTTCAGTAAAAGAATTGCAAAAACAAAATATAACAATTACTGAATCGCTATTAGCTTTTGACCAAGTCAGAGCTGTAATAAATGAGTGTAATTCGAATAAAATAAAAGACAAAATTGAAAATGTCATGAAAAGAAATCCGGATCTTGATACAATTAGAGAATATAGTGAAAAATTATCGAGTAATGAAATAAATAACGAATTTTTGCCTTACGAATTAGCGCCGTTAGCCTCCACAGATGTTGAACGCTCATTTTCTACTTATAAGTGGATATTAGATGTCAAAAGAAATAGATTAAAATTAGAAAACATAGAAAAAAATATTGTTATTTATTTCAATTACTCGGGCCATGGTCAAACTTTCAGTGAAGCCGAAGATGAAAACGAGGAATCGACAAATGAATAAACTTGTAGTTCACACCAGCCAGTTCCTAGTTCGTTTCCGTAAGTTGTACGCGTACGGGTACGCGAGTAAGTATATGAAAACTAAATTAAAAAAAATATTATTTCCGGGATTTATTTATTAAATTTTTCATTCAAAAATCTCCACGAAATACTCATAGTTGTTATACGTCTGCGGCTTGGCTGAAAGACGAGCCTCAAAAAGGTTTATTAATGTTTTTTTTTTCATAATATATGTGTTTAATTTTTAAAGTTTGTAATTGTGTTAGTTTTTATGAATAAGTTCGTTAGCCTGATGTTTGTTTCTCGTATGTAAGTACAACATTATTGTTATAGAAAAATAAAAATGTTTTTTTAAGAACACAATTTCTTTTTATTTCACTAATCCCAAACCCGTGAATCTTTAAGTTATTAAAACACATTGGTAGCCCGTTGAGCGCTCAGACTTTGTCGAAAGAATCGCCCGGTCGAATTCGTTTCATAGGATAATACAACGAATTCCACTAATTGATTGTTTCAGTGAGGTCGCGCGACAAATTGTGTTTTCATCTTTATATCTCATTATCAACCTTGCGCGGTGTGTGGCTTAACTTCCTAAGAATTAAGCAGCTGTTTATAAAGTAATTTCCAACACAAATAAAATCCCGGGATCAATTTTTAAAATCCGGGACTTCGAGCATGTCCACATTATTACAACATATCACAAGTACCAAAAATAGCTCTACCTATTCCGATCTCTGGTAATGAGACATTGGTCAATAGTCCTCAGTCACTCTCCGGCTGGTGGAGTCCATGTGCAGCATAAAGCGGCTGCAGCGCTTGAAGTTGTCTATCAACTGTTTATTCAAGTAGGCTACATGTAACACTTTTTATCGTCATTGAATGCAAAGTGATTCTACTGCCGGTTTGAAACCTATTATATCTACCGAGAGTAGTGTGTATGTCGCAGTCATCTGGTTTAATCAGCTATTTGATTGGATCACTAGCGCGTTCATTGAATGACGACGTTTAATTGAATGACTAAAGGACAACTCGTCAAATTGTTTAATGTAACGTTCAACTTCTTGACTGAACGTCATTTAGCATAGTCGTTGCATGGGATATAGCTGACTTTGTAATGTTACGAATAAGTCACTTTAAATCTCAATTTCACTCAAAACATATCAACACAGTGCTATTCGATTAAATCTGTACCAGCTGTTTGACGCCATCTTTGTTTTGATGAGCATTAACGCCGCAGTGGAAAAAAATGAACTAAATTACAATCACCTGACTGATTTTTACGTCCGCTATGTTCAAAGGGCTATGTTACAATCCGCGAACTTGTTGGACGTTGAGTGAAGCTTGTTCATTTAACGTTGGGCCTAGTGATTCAATTAAACGTCGTCATTTAATAAACGCGCTAGTGATCCAATCAAATAGCTGATTTAACCAGATGACTGCGACATGTACACCACTTTGGACCAAGTCATATAGTTTTTATTAGAATAATATTGCGATGCTTATTGATTTTACCTCAGTTCTAGTAAAAATCTGCAATGAGGGTATACAATTATTTTTATTTTGTTTTGTTCCAGATCCTCAAATCATCGTACAGTTTTTATGCGGTGCTTCGGCAAACTAAATAAATAATTCAAATGATCTAAGCAGTTTCTACTATGTAGTATTATAAATGTTTCTGCACTAATTTTGTAAAATAGAATGTCTATTTAAACATATTGACATGTAGCTGAAACTGTTATAAAAATTAACATAATATATTATTGACATGCACTGATATTATTTATTAATTATACTTTTTTCCCAAAAATGCAAAAACTAGGACAGTAGATTTTTTTTTACTAAAATAGGAACAAACTCCGAAATTTAATTTTTGTTTGCGAAAGAAAGTTCTGGTTAATTTATTCTGTACTTATTTGTTTTATATTCCTACCAGTCTACATAATAAAAGTCTAAATCCCTAGAAAGCAAAAACATAGTTATAAATTTTATTTCCGAATAAAAAGTATTATGTATGTTGTTCTGGTATCTGACCAACTACCAAACTTCATCTTAATTCATCAGATTTTTATCGTAAAAGAAGAACTGACATCCGAACAAACTATTGCTTTTATGTTATATATTAGAAGTGTTGGAGCCATGCCGATTTTAATAACACCATTTTTAGAAGCTTTTATTTGTATCTGTTTTTCCAATAAGAACTCTTAAAGATATCATAAGAAGTGAAACCTTTCACAAGAGTTCTTATTTGGAAAATAGTCACAAGATGGTCGTCATAAAAAGGATTAATTAAAATGAAAAAAAAAAATCCATATTTGAATCTCTCTAAAACATGAGCAATTAATTCCAAGTGACTGATTTGTGTGAAACCAATTCGATCATTCAATTAGTTCGTTAATTGCGCGGCTGAAGCGTGAACTGTTGCGAATGAAAATGTAATGGTGTTTATTACGATGAAACAATTTAATCTCATCGTAGGAAGGTAAAATATTTCGTTTGAAAGTTTCCAGGTTTGTGCGCTAAGACTCTAAAAGTATAAGTTTAAACATTATTACTTATTAGGAACTGAGAATTTCATTAGTTGGGAGTACAAAACTCATTGTACCGATGTCACTCGGTGAATTGCAATAATATTAAAAAAAATGAAACAATGCTAATTCACTGGAGGACAATTTGAATCATAGTAACATTGAATAAACATACTTATTCTATAGGTAGGTACTTATAATAAATCTGTAGAGAGGTCAATTCTGTACATTAAATATATTTCCAAAATAACTATCAAGGGGTAATTAGTGATCCATACTGATGCCAAAAATGCAATCAGTAAAATGTATGTATGTCTGTCTGTCTGTCTGCCTGTCTATCTGTCTGTTATTTATAGAAACAAAAACAACTCGGCAGATTTTAACGAAATTTGATACAAATATTTTTCATACTCCTTCATATTGGGAAAACGGGAGAAATGACTCCATTCTTAGGTATACGACAAATACTACAATCAAAATAAAATAATTATTGAAGTGGGGCTCCCGTACAACAAACATGTTTATTTCATAGTTTTTGCTCGATATTAATAAAAACTGCTGTTGGACACTTGAAATATTCACAAAATATTTAAATTTATATTTTCTCCAAAAATAAATAATTAAATTAAAATAAAATAAATATTCAAGGGGGGCATACCCATATACTACCATACAATACATACAACAAACTTCTTAGGATATCGTAAGTAAAAATACATTTAATTTCACCTTATTATATTTATTCACACAAGCTATGAAATTGTACCCCGAATAATATCATTGCTTGTGTTAATAAATGAACTTAAAACTAAAACCACTATAACATTATTTTCATCTAATAATTAAATTCAAATTTTGCGTTATATCATTTATTTCTGTAGATAAAGTAATTACGTGTTGCAGTTGAAGGCAGTAATTAGCCGGACGGACCGTGTAATTAGTAAAATGTCGATCAATATTATGTCGGCTTTTAATAATTCATTCGGCAACCCTCAACCCTTTTTCGGTAGTAAAGGCACTAATATAGTATGTAAAGCTAGTTTCTATTTACTTAGAATATGAGTGTGCCTGTATTAAGAAAATAAAAAATAATGTGTAAGTACACATTTTCACCATAACAGGTAGATTTCCAATAGCGCAACTAAAACTCAATGTGACCGTGACGCATTCTATCTACTATTTTCCACATGATATCCTGAAATAAAAAAATGGCAATCATCAAACTTAAGGTAGGTAAAACTTTCCATGTTGAATGTGAAAGTAGAGTTTTTTTTAATCGTTCATTTTTATTGAGTTTTGGTAATACCGATGGTATCAATATATATTTTAAAAGAGGATATCTGTTGAGTTTGTTGCGGCGCTTCTTCTCTACAGAACCAACATCGAGCCGCTGGTAGGAAAAAATAATTGACGTGCAAAAGAATTTATTGTAAATCCACTTGCAGAAATAAATCATTTCATTTCATTTCAATACCGTTTAACTGTCAGGAGTTAAAACTATAAAAAAAAAATTAAAATAAATGTAGGTAAATCATTTTTCAAACTGTTTAGTAGTATTGATTGACGACCTCTGTAGCCGAGAGGCGAGCGGGCCTGACTTTGGCGGCGCGCCATCTCTGAGGTTCCGGGTTCGATCCCCGGTCGGGTCAATATGGGAAATGAACTTTTCTATATTGTCTTCGGTCTGGGTGTTGTGGTACCGTTGTTGTTTCTAATTTCTGTAACACAAGTGGTTTAGCTACTTACCACAAAATTAGAGCAATGTATGTGATGTTGTCTAATATTATTTACTATTTATTGATATTTAACCGTCGAAATGTAAACGCGCGCCAAGCTGCCAGTGAAGGGTTAAGACGAAGTAATGACTTTATAATGAGAGGCCCGCGGCGGACAGATCACATCGGCGCGCCACTCCAGCGCTGCGGCCCGCCTCACCGCCAGCTACTTACACTGCTCGCCATGAAGTGTGTATTGCATCTAGTATTACTACAGTCATCATTTGTACACGCACAAAACAATAAAATTAAACATCTTAAGAAAATAAGTAAATATTATTTACTTTTTTGCTGTCCAAATACATAATTTGAATTCTGTAACAAGTTTTATCAAACTATTACGAGTACAACTAAACTAAATTAGGTATTCCTCGTAAAAATGCAACATTTTCCATTTCGAAGCTTCTTATTTCTTAAAGTGTTTAACTTGGGAACATCCAAAGGATAAAATTACGACCCCTGTTGGGAAGCATTCTGACCTCCAAAGCAATGCCGGCGCGGCGGTAGCAGGCGCTGCGTGAGGTGCAGGCGCAGCCTGAAGCGGCCGCGGGTGGAACAACGGACCTACTTCATATACTATGATTAATGAGAAGAAATATCCCGACGCGCTTGTCACAAAACTTATGGCGCATCAAAACATGCCCGCGGGCACGTGCCGGCGGCTTTTTAAATGCCGGCGGCATGCGGCTTCGACTCGTAGGTAGGGCTGAAAAGAAGGCGACAAAGCAGCCTGAAAGCTGGCAGCATGTTTGGATGCATGCACCATTACAAAACGCCCTTATGGTAAAACCGACTCGACTACGAGCTAACGTCATAATGAAAACTTTTCTCTATAATAATTAAATATAAATTACTAAACCAACTGTTTATATTTATTTACTTTTTGTCGCGTGGTCGTCAATATGGAGTAAAAAATTGCATTATTAATTCTTTCCAAGAAAGTAAATTTCAAATGGTAATTAGCTTTTTGATAGGTTTGTGTTTGTTTATTGGCCCTCGCGGATTGAGTATTGTTAGCACGAATATTCTATGAAACAAACAGTGTTATAACAAGGATATGAAACGCAGGAAAGTTGTAAAAAATACAATTTACTATAAGCTTTACTTATATAGGTTTTAGAAATTTAGAAATCTTGACTAGAAAAAAGTGTCTAAAATAGTTAGAACATAATGTAATAATGCGTAAAGACTAAAAGATTTAAAGGAAGCTTGCATTGTATTCAAGTGCAATAAAATTCGATATTTTTTTTATTTTTTTTATTGTAGCACTGTATATTGGCTCCTCCCAGCCTGATGGTAAGCAAGAGAGGAACCCACATCGCGATGACAACGGATTTGATATCAAAATAATATCATCATTTAAACGTACGTGAAGTAATTGTATATTTGTTTATTGCGGGCGGACAGCTGCTGTCATGTGTTGATTAATGTAACGTTGATATTTTAATACTCAAACTCCATAGTAGCTACATAGTATTCGAATGTAGTTGCTGAGTTGAGATGTTCGTGGTAACGGCAACACCACAATTTATGGATATGATATCAAAACTAAATTATATTTAAACAAGTATCACAGCACGCCGCAAGGTACTTTAAGGTTTTAAGCTGAGTCAAAGGCTAAAGGGCTGGTGGAGAACATCTGACAGTTATGACGGTGACTACTTCCAGTTACAACCAGTTCATATGGTAAGCTCCATCTCGTTCAGCTCGTGGTTGTGGTGAGACATGTGATCGACACGTGTTGTTGTAGTACTGTAAAGCAGGTGCGTGGGGCAGGTCGCTGGCCCGGCAGAGCGTGACGCCGCACCTGGTGTTCCTGCGGCGCTGCGGCTTCTGCCGGCTGGAGCCGCGCGCGGACGGCGGCGGCGGCTGGAGCGGCCTCGCGCGCCGCCTGCACGCGCTCTACTGCGCCTTCGCGCTCGCCGTTACCAGCGTCTACCTCCTGCAGGAGTGCGTCTACGCGTACCAGGTCCATATCTGATATCCTTCAACTTGACACACTCATCAAACAATGTTCGTTTTGTTCGAGTTGGGATAACCATTTTTATGATGGTAGGAGAGATGTGTTACGGTTTTTTGTGCAATTTTATTTTACCCAAATTTAATACGAGTTATAATACCGCTAAAGCTGTAAGAGTGACCTTAATAACATACGACTCTGTAAAAAAAAATATTTTGTTAAGTAATTTCATTGGATCTCATAGATATTTTCGTAAAAATGTTTTCTCTATGAATGAGGAATAACGGTCGTACAAACTGTTTCGCACTTTCGATGAACTTGCACAGCGAGGTGTATTGTAGCGGTGAGGTGTGTCACAGGAGCGGCACGACATGGACAAGCTGGCGCGCGTGATGTTCCTGCTGCTGTGCCACGTCACCTCCATCGCGAAGCAGGTCGTGCTCTACAAGGGCGCCGCGGACGTCGACCTGCTGGTCGCTGGCTTTGATGGTAGCTGTATTAAATCACATGCTCGATTATTTTTGACGTAGACAAGCAATTGTAGATTCCAAAAGCAATAATTGTTTCAGTAAATAAATATTCCTTACTGCATTGATCATTTACATATTAGACACAATACATTGTGAACTAAGTTCATATTGCCTAATTTCTTAATTTCAATTAACATCGATATAAACTCAGCTTTGACAAATTCGTAGTAATTGACATCACAAAGCTATAATTCTAAGTAGGTTGAAATTAGGTAAATTGGTTGATTTTTTGTTTTTTTTTAAACGTGGATGTGAATAAGTTCCTTTTTTATTGAACTTCTTACGAAAAAAGTGTTTGCGAACGAACTACGAACTGCCAGGTGTATACCTGATTGATCTTTGAAATTAAATGACTATAAAATAACTGTATTTGAAAATGTTTATCAAGCATTCTTTTACGACCACCGTTTTCCAATAGCCTAAACTACTAATGTAGGGGCCCAAAAAGGTCTAATCTATGAATAAAGTAGCATTTTGATAACAATAGAGTACCCCAAGTGTTTCAGTAGCTTCAACGGTGGGCCTGGCCGCCTCTCATGTGTCAGTGTGCCGCAGAGCCGCTGTACAACCAGGGTGCGCGGTGGCAGCGCGCGCTGCTGGCGGAGACGGGCGCGTCGGCGCGCCGGCTGCTGCGCGCCTACTCCGGCACCGCCGTCCTCACCTGCACGCTCTGGATCATCTTCCCCATCATGGACTACGCCCGAGGCCTGCCCGTCGAGTTCCCCTTCTGGACTAACATCGACCACACTAGGCCCCTTGGGTTAGCTTTCAATACTAAGTCTATTTGATTATTTTATTTTTCATTGTACCACTATACTTATATACCAATCGTAAGCAAAGTAGTATTAATTATATCTTAGTTTTTTTTACAAACTGAAATACCAGCTTTCTAGTACTATAAAGCTTTTGCGCTAAGCCGCAGACAAACGGATAGACGACGTTACGAAATAATACAAATTTTTCATTAACTACTATCTCTCCTAGAATTTAAATACTCTAGGTTTTAGTTACAGGAATAAAAATAAATAATTTGGTTGAATTTTCGTAGATTCGTGATTTTGCTAACATACTCGTACTATGTGACGACTCTGGTGGGCATAGCCAACACCACCATGGACGCTTTCATGGCGACGATCCTGTACCAATGCCAGACTCAGCTGAGGATTCTGAGGTTTGAATTACCTATTTGTGTCTTTGTACAAACTGATTTGCTAATAGGGATTCAAAGATGAAGATGTTGGAAAGTTTAATACTCAATTTCTCTATTTGTTATCTGAAAAATTAAATATCAGACGCTGAATTACTCTACTACCAGTAACTACCAGTTATTCCTTTTAGGTTGAATTTCGAAAACCTGACTCAAACAGCTACGGAAATAATAAAACAAAATTCTGAACAGGACTACGACACAGTGTTGAACACATTGTTCATTGAATGTTTGGTGCATTACAAACAAATTATCGGGTGAGCATTTAATTGTAATAATATTTTATTTAAAGGTCTTTTTTCAATCATTCCAATTATTTCAGAACCAACAAACGTTTTCAAGACATATTTGGGACGGCGATACTCATTCAGTTTGGTATCGGTGGATGGATCCTCTGTATGGCGGCTTACAAATTGATAAGTGTATGTAATATAAAACATCCAAACTCAATGCAAATTTCGATGAAGTTACTGGTGTTGTAGTGTATTATTGTAGTGTATTGTAGTGTATTATTGTAGTGTATTGTAGTGTATTATTTGTTTCAGTTGAACGTGTTGAGCATAGAATTTGCATCGATGACTCTTTTTATCACTTGTATTTTGACGGAACTGTTCCTATATTGCTACTATGGCAATGAAGTTTTCGTAGAGGTGAGGTTCTTTCGGGTAGTCAGGTTTAAACTTAGAAGCTGATTTTAAATTTTGCAACAGAGGTCCATTGGGATTTTTAATTAAAATGGATGGGCCCTTACTTTACAAAATAAAAAATTCAAAGACGACTAGGTATAATATAACACTCACACCATTTACAAGAAAATAGGTAATCTGCTACTTGTTGATTTGTGTTGCAGAGCGACCGGCTGGTGGAGTCCATATACGGCATGGAGTGGCTGCACGCGCCGCTGCGCTTCAAGAAGTCGCTGGTGCTGATGATGGAGCGCGCCAAGCGGCCGCTGCGCCCCGCCGCCGGCCGCGTCATACCGCTCTCGCTCGACACTTTCGTCACGGTAATGAGACAACTACGCCATTCCTAACCTAACCAGAAGGCCAACGCTGAGCTGTAAAAATTTTAGTTATTTCATTGTGGAAGTGAAATACTGCACTATATTATTCAAAGTATACGCAACTAGTTATTAATTGAATACGTGTTGCTTTTTATGTTGACGATAAAAAACAAGGCCTCATCAGAAGAGTTAATTTATGCTCGTTTCCAATATTTTACAATTCGTGATGTGTCAAAAATTACAATCCGTTTTCTCCAACTGACTTCGAGTCTGGAACGCTTTTAGCTTACGTTTGTATCTGGGGGCACGGCCGTGCCCCACCAAGTCGAGCAAAAAGCGTCACGGCCGTACCATCCTTTTCTCGAAGCAATTCAGACCATTTTCGACCCCCTGTAACTTCGTTGTGGATAAAACTAGAAGACTGAAATTTTCAGTTACCATGCAGGCATTGTAAAGACTAAATAATTGAATTTACATGTGTTTTCAGGCGATTGAATTCACACGTGTTTTCAGGCCGTGGCCAAGTCTCGATATATTTATATAAAACATTCACGAATTTTAATATTGATATACGTCACTATAAGATGCTGTTAATTTTTAGGTAACAACTTAATGCTTCGAGTACGGAGATTCCAGACACAATCAAATTGATTTTCAATTGTCATGGACCACGATCGTAGTCTTAGAGACTGGACGTATTAAGACAGAAAGTCACATAAGTAGAGACTGAACAAATGAATAACCGACTTGGTATTACATGGATCTCACAACTTTTTACCGCAGAACAACTGAGTTGCGAGACTTGTTTTTTTTGACAAGTATTGTTTTTGATGGGATAATTTATTACTATCCGTAACTAAAACGGATGGTTTTAAATATTGGAACTGGGCATTAGACAAAATCGCGGTTACACAAGTCTTAAAAATTAACTGTTGATGCTAATCAAATGAAATTGCTTTTCATGTTATGAAATAACTATTAAATTAATACTTGGTAAAAGCAAGATCTGCTTATTTAAAACAAATATTGAATGCGTATTGTATTATAATTTTGAGAAACAAAGGCATTTTTTAAAGTAAGTCTCGAAAAAGTCTGCCAGCAGAGGCAATCTGTGAATATTCTGGAGGTTGTTTTTTATTACAAAGTCAATAGGTAGTAACTATCACTTATATTGATTTCTCTTTCAGATATTGAAGTCATCGTACACATTTTACGCAGTTCTCCGTCAAACTAAATAGTTTCATATTTGTAAATGATAGACACCTACGAGTACTACCGGTAGCGTTAGATATTATAGTATAACATGGTAGAGTGGGTGTCAAACAACGGCAGTGTTTGAGCAGAGGACGCAACGAACAAACGGAGGGCTTACACAAACACGCGGGCCCGGAGGTGCGGGCGCGCCTGGCGGGCATCAACCACGGACGCGCCGAGCTGCAGGTGACGTCACGGTGCGGGTCGCGCGATCCGGTACCAACCAAGCTGTACAGCGGTATGACAAGCACGAAATAAACTAGTTTTATAGCTTTCCAATCGCTGTTTAAATATACAGTACACGTATTGTTGAGTCTTATCTAAGATGTTTATTTAAATGGGAATTTTGACTGTTTCGTTATGAATAATTTAAAGTGTTGATTAATGATGTAATTCTGTGCGGCTCAAATCGGTTCGCATTGACTTTTATAATAATTATAAGGTTACAAGCCTTAAACTCCCCCGAAATTTCGTTAAAGATGGTAAGGTCGCGAAGGCTATCATCGATCTTGGTAAGGTACCTAGGAAAAAATGCATTGACTTGTACTTATCTATAAATTTGTAATTTTACACACGACTTATGTTGCCATTACGCCATAACACTCGTAAGTTATTTTAGCTATTAGGCTAGTATGATAGTACCAGCCTATTTATTGTCCCACTGTACTTGAAAAGGTTTTTATCTTTGAAATCAAGTTATCGTTACAATAGGTAGCTAGTTTATGTTACTCACGTCTCTAAACGCAGGTTGGAGATAACAAAACCGATGTCATTAAAAATTTTGAAACAAACATTGCCCGACCCGATCATCAATAAAAAGGAAAATTTTACATTTACATTATATTTAAGTAATTATGTACTTTTTCAAATTCATGCAAGTTTTTTGATCATTTAGGCACAAACTACTATTTTGAACACGGTAACCGCCGCGGCTAGCGAACAAGTCGCGGCGCTCAGCTGTAGTACAGACACGGCTCGTACCGCGTAGTATTGAAAAGTAATGGACGTCGTTAAAAATAACAAAAACCGCGGCACGCGCCGGTGCGGCACTAGAGCGCGGCGAAGGGCTCGCGTTCATTGCGCGCGGCTGTACTTATTACACCTTATGTTATTATTACGCAGGGCTCGCGTTCATTGCGCGCGGCTGTACTTATTACACCTTATGTTATTATTACGCAGGGCTCGCGTTCATTGCGCGCGGCTGTACTTATTACACCTTATGTTATTATTACGCAGGGCTCGCGTTCATTGCGCGCGGCTGTACTTATTACACCTTATGTTATTATTACGCAGGGCTCGCGTTCATTGCGCGCGGCTGTACTTATTACACCTTATGTTATTATTACGCAGGGCACGCGTCGTGTAAGTGAATGAGGGCTGTACTTACCGTCATGCTATAAATACGAATGAATTTAGTTTCCTGGAATAAATTGTGGAAAACTTTCAATAGCTGTATGCATTGATATTTAAATAACATTTACTTTTCATTTTTTTACCAGAAACAAATGGGATTTTAAATAAAATACGTATCATATGCTCATGCATAGGTGCTGACCTTAATACCTGACCAATATCCCACTGGAGAGCTTCAGCTTCCATTATTTAAATCAAGTCATTGTGACAATGATTGGTCCTGGATTTAAACAGTTAAAAGTGACTGTTTAACTCTTTAAGGTTGAATCAAATCGGCATAAGCTAGTCTTATTACCTATTGCATGAATCAATTGATTAAAGAATACAGATAACTAAAGTAACTAAAGGATCGAACACACTAAACGGCACGTACTCGTAGAAACAGAAGCTCAATGGTAAAGAGATTTGAACGAATCCGGCGTAAGCCACAGAGAGGATATTGATCATTGTATTGGTTTACCTTAGAACACGATCACACCTTGATTGAACACCAATAAGATGAGTCGCGGGCGCCGGCGGCCGGTCGCGGGCCGCGCCCTCGGAGGTCGCGACCAAGTGTCGCAGTGTGGCGCCCTTAAAGGTCCGTGGAAGAGCGATAGCTCGAGGAGATTAAGTCGGAGAGCAAACCGTAATGAAATTTACACGACCCTTTTGAACTTACGCCGTCCTCGGCGTCGCCGCCAGACTCCTGAGGCAATGAAATTTAATAAACATAATTAATAAGGGTGGGGATGGGCTCGTTCTCGTAAATTACCTTTTTTCTTTATCGACAACGAAATTAAAGAGTCTGCAGGAATAATAGGGATTTATGGAGGCAGGACAGCCTTTTCATATCAAAGGCTCCACCAACTGGGAACATTTACCTAATGAAAAACTAACCGGCTTCGCGTTTGAATGATTGAGTAAAATTACACGGACACATGAGACGCTGAACCAACTAAACACTACGTACCCTTCTCATAGTTAATCACACAAACATATCAAATGTAAAGTTTGTAAAATACATAAGTAAAAAAAATATTAAAATATTATTGCAATGTACCCTAAGTTTTGCCATGTCCGTCTGCACGTCTGCAGCTCAGATATTGTATTTAAGTCACAAGTAAAAAAACGGTAGAATGAAATTTTGAAAAGAAAACTATTTTAAAAATGTGGTACAATAGTCATAGTTGTTTTTGTTTAAATGCAAGTAAACCATATTGTAAGGCAAAAGTTTACTTCCCGAAATTCAGCTAATAAGTGTATGCTGTTTTTACTTTTGAGTAGTGTGGCGTCCGGACACGGCTGCAAAGCTTGTATAGGCCAGTCGCGCCGCTCAACGATGCCAACAACGATGCTGCTTACAAAAATTGAATCTAAAGTGAGCCGCCTTCATTTGAATTTATTACGAAAATCATTTTCATTCATTTGCATTTTATTTAATCCGGAGCCGCGGCGCGACGCGCCTGCCCTCGAGATTGTTTGTTTACATTTATTGCCTCTGTTCGGCGTCACGGCTTATTTCAATCGCAAATCACACTCCAACAATGCGGTGCCTCGACCTAAGCCTCGTAGCAAAAGCTCACAAAATAAGAAAGAATGAAGTCTTCTGAATGATGCGACGGCTACTTCACTTCCATTGACAATCTTCCTTGCCGTGCGCGAGGGGCACGCCATTCGCGATCGATATTTAGTTACGAAACTGACACAAGAACACAGTTTTTAAATTAAACTATTATAACTATAGGGTTTTGTTAACTTATTAAGAGATAAAGACGGTCTATCAGTTGTCAAACTTCATCTGCAGCGGTCAACTTATACAACAATATTAGAAAAAATAATCGTTCTAGTTACAGATTGTAATAAATTTATACGAGGCTTACTTGCTCGTCCAATTACATCATGCGTGTCATATTAATATTAATTTCTTAAGGTATAACACTAAATTAGTACAATACTACGTGTTGTCTCGAGGAGGGTACCAAAACAAATGTGCTGGCAATGCAGCAGGCGCCCGGCGAGCTCTGGAGCAGAGTTCTTTTAAAGCAAATAAAATGTTTCTTCATTTCTGAATGGCGTCTTATTTACAGCCTTCCTTACATTTAATAAAGAGCCCACGTAAGGAATATACATTTCCGCCGGCTGTTTTATTTTGCTTACATGTTGTTATGTTGGCAATACAATTATTACTTTATTTAAAATGTTTGGTTCTATTTTAGTATTATAAGGAGAATTAAATATGAAATTGAAATACCTTGACCAGATACTAACAGGTGCTTAGGACTTCATTTATGTAGATGAACTTAGTTTAATAGGAACTACATTTTATTGACTATATTTAAATAGGTTTTACATTATAGTTTGAGAAGAAAAGGATTATATTTATTAACTTGCAATGGATAAGAATTTTAGGATTTATATAAGCTTACTGTTTGTGATATTTTAAAATACCTGTAAAACTGTCACTTATCTCCTATACATATATCTCGTTTGTAAACAATTTAAGCGTTTTGTTGTGTAATTAAGGAAATTGTAGAAGATTGTCGTGTTGCAAATGTTGAACTCTTGATGGAAACAGTTTAAAATTGTCGCTTTATAATGTTTCCATCTCTGTATCGTTTCTATGTGTACGCGGTTTAGTTTCCATTGAAAAACAATGTCGATAATGGGGAAGCATCTTATCATCGTTATTAATCTAGTAAAATACGTTTTTATTTCAATCATTTAATAAGCAGATTTATGTATTAAGTAAGAAAATGTTCATTAGAGCAATGTGTCACAAATTTGAGGCCGATAATATCGTCGGGGCCCAGCGCGCACACGGCCAGTAAGGAAAAACTTCATCAAGCGTTTCGCTAAAGAGCTTTCAAATTGGTATTTGGACGTCTATTGTACGCCGAGGACTGGCGATACGATTTTTTGCAGAGTGAGTAAGAAAGAAATAATTTTAACAGCTTAATGTGGAAATGTAGAATTTGTATCTCCATTAGTTTACGGAGAGCAGGACTGTTTTTTAGTTTAAGTCGTGATAAAAGTTATAGAATCGTAATGTAAGAATCCGGTGGCACGAAATTAAAGGAGGCTAGAAAAAAGTAGAGAACTTTGAGTAAGAAGAGGCATCATAAAGAATAACCATTTAATACTATTCAAATTGATAGACCCTAAAAAACCTTACCTTTTGAACTTAATCTAATAAATAAATATTGGACAACATCACATACATTGCTCTGATTCTGGGGTAAGTAGCTAAAGCACTTGTGTTACAGAAATCAGAAACAACGACGTTACCACAACACCCAGACCCGAGATACTACTGAAAACTTCGTTTCCCATATTGACCCGACCGGGGATCGAACCCGGAACCTCAGAGATGACGCGACGCCAAAGTCCGGCACGCTCGCCGCTCGGCTACGGAGGTCGTCAATTTTTCCATGTATGCTCCTACATATAAAGATTTGACTCTTCTGAGAATACGAACAAGCTTCACTGGTATTTCCTCCATTGCGCGGCTGACGTGCGGCGTCGTCGCATAATATTTGGCAACACGCGGCGATTAGTCGCCCCCCCCCCTCCCCCCTCCCGCGCTACCTCGCCGCGCACATATCGTAAATTAGCTATAGGGAATCCATTATCCGGACGGCGTCGCTGTCGCAAGTATGAGGTAGCATTCTCACTGATATGCCGTGACTCGTGATATCATTTCCATAGTACTTTTCTTTGCCAAAGAATCATAAATGTAAAGTAGTTGTGTTACAGAAATCAAAAACAACGACGGTCTCACAACACCCAGATTCATGACAACATAGAAAAGTTGACCCGTCCAGGAATCGAACCCGGGACCTCAGAGATGGCACGACGGCAAAGTTAAGCACGCTCGCCTCTCGGCTATGGAGGTCGTCTTAGTAAATATTCGATAACAACAGTTTTGACAGGTGAACACATATATACATTATGGACAGAGCCAAATGGAAATTGAGAGTCGAAACAATATATCATACTTAGTTTAAAGCACGATTGTTGTGGCGGTCTAGTGAAGCCGGTGTCGCCCTCCGCCCACGCCCGGTGGCGGCTCGTAACGCTTCAAGTTCGCTGCGGCGCGCCGTAGTCGCGCGCGTAATGCCCACGCCAGGTGCGCGCCGCCTCGGCACGGCACTACATTCATACGCACCGAGCGACCTGCCTCCCTAAAGTTATATTGAGAGAACTAGACATTAATACATTATTGAACCAATAGCAGGAAAACACTTCAGCCGTTAGACATTTGGTACCTGAATTTGAATTCAGTTATTGTTTTCTAACATTACAAATCAAATACGGCATAAGGTTATTTGACACCTACCAGTAGAATGCGCAATAGCCACGGACACGAATAAAAAAATATAATGAACAAACGACTGTCAAGTTTGTAGTAATGTCGCACGCTTTCGTTGTATGAATAAGTTACCTCTCATAGATGTCGCCCTTGCTGTGACGTCCATCCATCACATACGACGCTCATCATATTCTGAAGTCGTCTCCGACGCCGGGTCCCGGGGGGTGCAATGCAGCGCGTCAATTTGCTCGCCTTGCAATCTCGTATCTTTTGCGAACGCACGAATCTTGATTTGAAAATCACGAAACAAGCGTATTGATACATATTGAAACCTAAGGATTTGGTAGAGGGTGATAGAAGTAGAGCAGGGTATTTATTGATTTCTATTTCTAAAGTCCGTTTAGTCACAATTAAATAATGTTCATTACACCAGTTTGCGCATTGAAACTGGCATTCAATAATTGACTTTCACGGAATTATTGAAGATCACCGAACACCCGAGTTACAGAATTCCGAGCTTAAAAAAAGTGCCATTTACGAAAAATTAGTTAAACATTGATTATATTGTAAGTAATTGAAAGCGACATCTTGAGCGAGCTATCAAGCTGCGTGTCGCGCGAGGCTCCGGCGCGGCGCGTAAGTGGCCGCGACGGGCGCGTCCGCACCTCACGCGACACGACAGCGGCGCAAACACAATTTACACCCCCATTATTTGGTGTCTAAACAGATCCGGGATGACGGCTGCACCCTCGCCACTCGCCCGATTTATATATTTCATCAACATCCACTTCTGGATTGAAGAAGAAATGTAAGTTCACAATTTGCTTCAAACATATGTAAAATATACAAACACAACTGTTTTTTTAATATTCTTTAATATCATTATATTAGTAAGGATGATAAGAAATATGACAAAACCCTCTCTATGTTGTACACCAAAATGTTTCTTTGAGACTAATCTAAGCAAGACAAATGAAGTTGTACTTCGCGGAGGCATGATCGCGCTTGTTCACCGGCTGCGGCATTCATCTGCGTCGGGTACAAAGGAGGCATCGAGGGCGGAGGAGCTCCTGATTAGTGCCTCCACAAAGCCGCTACAGCTCTCAATCTGTAATTGGATGGAGCCGTGGGTGCAACTACCATCTAAAACAAAACAATAAAGTACGGAACATAATGTAGACCTAAGAATTACGTTTACATTACCCAACGCAAACAGACAGTTACACATCACTGCGTGTTATCTTGTGATCCCTCAAAAATATCCTTACCGTTCATGGCTTGTTTTTTATTTACATTATTAAGTTACATTTTAGATCCCTGACTGTAAGGGTTTTATGTTCTGGCGGATGCGGCTGCGAGCCGTGCGACACTAGGAAGAAAGACACGACTGTGGCGCGTCGTCGGCGCCCTGACGCTGCACGCTACTGCACCGAGCGAGTCTCTTGAGATTTAGAGATGCGAAATACATAGTGTTTTGCGATACTAAAATGATTTTGGAATTTGATCCTTGCTTGATAAGATCTCAATTCATCGGAGTTGAATGAATTGACTAGTTTTTTGAACAAAACAAAAAAAAACCCGTGTAGGATTTTAATCTGAATGTAAATTTTAAGACTTTCGCGTTCTATTTTAAACAATTAAAATAATTTAACGGGTCAAAACGCGACACCATTTTTATTTAGTAGTTAAAACGAACTACTTACTGCCCGACGTTTCGGTTAGGTTGTACCAACCGTGGTCACGAGCTGACACAGTCAGCTAAATAAAAACTAAATGTTTAACCTGAATGTGTTTAAAAGAAGCTTCTCCCATATACTAGCCTATATACTAAATCTCAATGTATTTGTATCTATCAGTTTGAATCTTACAGGTATCGGAATAATTACTAAAAATAAGGTACCTAATTTAAAACTTAATTGCACTGCTCGGCAAATATATTTAAAAAAAAACTAAATAGGGGTATAAAGGTCCCATGGTATGTTTAAAATAATGTAAGTAGAAGGTGTAAGGCGACTGTCGGGACCGTAATTCAGCCGGAATGGCAACAGTCGTCATAGCGAGCGGACGCGTCGCCGTAATTACTGGGGCCGCGCGTAATTCACCGTGACGAGGGTCCCTCGGACTCACTTTACGTCCTTCTGCTGGACAGTGTTGCCAGTGTAATGCGACTGAAATAACAGAATACGCAAATTTCAATTAATGACGTATAGGTAACATATTGACAAACAAAAATAACTTTTTTATAGAAAAGTAAAAATGTTGAATTAAAAATGCCATTAAAAGAAATAAAGACTTACTAAAGTAACAACGGCAAGTGTAAAGTATTACATTAAACGTTTAATTTTATCAGCATCTTTAATTTGACCCAAGGCGAACATAGCTTGATTGTCTACTCTTAATGTTATAACTGTCGGCATGCGCCGATTGCATCCATCGCCTACTACCGTAATGTAGCCATTGCATCAGATGTTTGTCCAACTTGAGGGAGGAGACTCGAGCTAAACGCCACTATATAATTTGTGATTTTCAGCAAGTAAAAGTGCGTATGAAATGATTCATATTGGCAACCCTCCGGCAGTAGACGTGTATAACAATGTGTTCGCGTATCCACTCTAGCCATTATGTCCATGTGCCGGGATAATAAAGTAGCCTAGGACGGCATCTTCCTAATCCATGTTTTATCCTTACTGTGACGCCGCAATTACGGACCGAGGGAGGGCGGCATGTGCCCATACTTTACTACCACAAATAAAGGAAAAATATAATAACGAAGCCTAAATGTAATATGCTGCTGTATTCGAGGTCTTCATCTCTATTACATTACACAAAGATGCGGATTACAGATCGCCAAAGAATGTCAATACTTTTTATAGCTAAGCAGACTGCGTTCGACTCTTTTCAAATGCCTTTATATGTTTATTGGAGGTTAATTGTACACGTGTATTCAAATATATACCTATACATTTTGAAATAATGATGTAAATAAAATTAAAATCATCATGTAACGACAGCAAAAAAAGCGTCAAGAAAATTCTAGCTTGTCGTTTGATTTCAACACTAACGGGAGTTGAAATATATTTTTTTGTAAATGTAGCAAAAATGATAAACGTGTTTCTGCCTGTAACTTATTTGGGAATACCCAACTCTGGCTCTCGATTTGGAAAGCAAGTGACAGAGGTGTCGGCAGCAATTTAGGCGCGTCGACCCTCGCTCCGCGCGGGCGGCGGAGTGCGGCGAGCGTGCCCAGTATCATTGTATTTTTTATGAAGCCCAGTGTCCTCGGGGCGACATTTTTTGCCCCCAATTAAATCCATCCACTCGCCCTTTTCACGCGCCGCGTAAATAAACACAAAGCCCGATTGTATTGTAATTCAGCCCTCGACGTGACACGGGAGCCGCTTGTTTATTTTTATTGTGCAAATAATAACCTGAGTAGGAGGTGGCCCTTGCCATTCATGGCACGGCCAGGAAGGTATGGAACGCGAATTAAGTAAATATACATGGAGTCTGTGTAAAAATATGTCGAAAGCCCCTAAACTATTCTAAGGGTTTAGCGACTTTCCTTCGTGCATTCTAATGCGTTACCAAAATATACTTTTAATATCGGCATGGTTTTCATCAGAAAACTAAACACTTTGTTGTCATACTATTTGCGATAGCCTTTGAAATCTCATATAAGGCAAGTATTTTACTATTTTAAACAATTTTGTAGAACTTCATGTAATCTTTAATTGAAAATAAATAATGAAGTTTAAAAATAAACACGCAACAAAGATCGGAAACAAAGCACTAATAGGAATAAAAGATTTTGTTTCGTGGCCGGAGGGCGGAGGGCGGAGGGCGGAGTGCCCGGGCGATCGCGATCTGCACAATAAATATTATTATTATTACATGCCGGAAGCTACTCGTAGAAAAACGAGCGGATGTATTCAGAAGTCATGCGCGCTACATTATCTGATACGGTAAGATACAGAGGACCGTGTATTTTGTGCGACTAAAATAATTGATGGCGTCGTGGTTCCTGAGTGGCATCGTTTCGGGGATTCCTCCCGAGCTTGCGGGTAGCAGTTACCGGCTAATTAGCGCCGCTGATTACCTTCAGACAGCGCTTTGTTATTAAATACCTGTAGTTATTGTACTGTTATACAATGGAAGTCACAGGTGTTACTGTTCAGTAATTTTTGAAAATCAGTGTAATTTAATGAGCTTAACGTTTTCGCTAACTAGTTGACGCGTTATTAAATTAAGATACTTATGCCTGTTTTTTAAAAAGAAGCACCACGGAAGTGATACCTAGTGGTTAAGTGTTAATAGTGTTGGTTCAATAATAAATTTATTTTCTGAGAACACTTTCATTTTGTGAGTTTTTTTAAGTTTGGCTAGGGCATTGCAGTTTTGAATCTCCTGATTCTCCGATAATAATCATGATAAACAATAGAAAAATTGTGACCTAGACATATTGAGATGCACATCTGGGATATTGCTAAAACGAAGAAGATTCTATTGACTTTGTAAAGATTTTATGCATCTTAAGATATTTATACGATACCTACCCATTTTTTTTCTTATTACCTAAGTATCTAGAGGGTGAGAGGCCAGGTGTTCTAAGATACAGGCAGGCCAACTGCCTACTTTAGACACCAGTCTCACAAAAACATTGTTTAAGTTTTGGAAATATCCTGTTTTAAATACTAGAGTAAGATTAAATTCGATGTAGTGTTGAGAAAAATAAAAAAATATAATTATTATTATTACCTAGATTATGTTCACCTTGTTGGAATAGAAGCGTTAAGAATATTAATATGTAGTCGCTCCAGTTTGAGGCGAGGCGAGGGTGGTCGTACGCGGAGCGCCCTCGCTCGCTGGTGCAGCTGCAGCCGCCGCGGCGCGGGTGCGTCCCCGGCGCTGTCGCGCGCTCAGATGCGCCGCCGAGTGCAGGGCTGCCCGCATGCACTACTTATAGCATACTCATTTATCTATGGTAGATTGTTGTGTTTGATTCGGGATAAAAATTAACGCTTTGCATGAAATTATCCAAATGAAAGTGTGCAGATGATGTTTTGTTCGTGGTATATTCACGAGGAGTAATGCACCGCTACAGTTATAGATACCAGCACATACTAACCTAAAACCTTATCTCAAAATAAGTAGCTAAAACACTTGTGTAAAGAAACTAGAAACGACAGAGTGGCACCCCAGTAAATATATATATAACATCCTGACCCAGAAAAAACTCAAATGTTCATGACACGAATGTTTGTCTTGTGTGGAGAAGAACCCACTACTCATGGTTATCTTGTTTAACGAGCCTGTAAGTGGAACATATACATACATAAGTTTTCATCCGTGTATGTTTATAAATATTTTTGCACGGACATCCTTGCCCCGGTTCCGTGCTGTGTTATTTAGCGGCCCGGCAGATAACGCTCCCCCTCCCCCCCCCCCCCCCGGGGCCGGACACGCGCTTTGTCGCCCGCAACCAGCAGGATGTCGCGCACAACACGACGCGAGCTGCAACTTCGCAAACGTCACCGGACGCACAAAAACTGCACCCACATCGCAAATAGTTGCATCGCGTTGAGACGGTACCACTCGGCGTGTAGCTGTACCATGCGACATCGTACGAACAATGTCTTTTGTTACCTGATATATTATTTTAGATAAGTTCATTCAATTGAACCTGTTAGTTGCAAACAAGATTTTCCGCAGACATGTACAAAATATTTGCGGGAATCAATAATTAGGGTACCATAATCATAATAAATGTATTTATTAATTTAGTTACTATACGATAACTGTAACGCTTATGAGTCGTCAAAAGGAAAATAAACCAAAATTGATGCTACTACCAGTTCAAAACCTTATCCTACCTAAACTTAGCAGTAGCCTTTTCTGATTATACACGATTTAATATGGACCTTAAAACTATACATGGTTAAATCAATTATATATTGCAGTTTTTTTTATTGAGCGATCAACGAAAGTTTTAGTAATTCTATGAAACCTATAGTTTGAACTAATTTCTACTTACGTATGTTTTGTAGCGCAAAACTTTTTTGATCCTTTACGCTTTTTATTGTTTCTTAAACATATCGATATGATATTCTGAAAAATCATCTTAGTCGTAGTTAGTTTAGAAAAAATAGTTTTTATAACTTGGGTCTTATTTTTAAACAAAAGGCCCTTTGACGATACCTTCTTTTGTGTAATCGTATTTAACACCAACATTCTGAACTGCGTAATGAGAGCCTGATTTATTCGTCGTAACCAATTGAATCAAAACATAATCTTAACAAAGCGGCTACAAATCATTAAAACGTGACAGTGAATAATTTTCTCCGTAGCTGCGCGGCGAAATCTAGCGAATTTATCGCGTAATATTCAAAACACAAAGGTATTTCATAAATCGTCGGAATTCGCCGGAATTTGTTCTCTATCAAGATTCCAAATTTAGTACCTTATTTCCTTAGCTAGGTCAGGAGGCTTAAAATGATCATGTTCACAGTTCATATTTTATAAAACGTTTCGGAATTGGGCACTTATGTTGATCAATTCGATTAGAAGTGCTGCAGGACAAATGAATAAAAGATGTTTACCAGAATATTTAGAAATTAAACTGTCGCAATACTCTTTGTATGTAGTTAAACATACAAATGAATAATAATGATTCCTCAGCAATGAGCGTTCTATCAAGAGTGTGGCGTTGAGCCGAGATGAGCAAACAACGAGATGTTTTATAGACGGCTTAATGAAGCCGGCTCGTCGGCGGAGGCCGGCCGTGTAACGATACCCCCTCCGCCTGTTTACTCAATACTTACACTTTACTACAGCGCCTCGAGAAAAGCCAGTGCTTCAGGACTCTTGTAGGTAATGATCGAATATTCAGTCCCAAACGAACTTATTACATAATTATTTCTTACGAAGTCCGATTGGCTATGAATGTTAACAAGCGATAATAAATTGAGATGAGTTTCAGTGTGTAGTCTCGTGAGCACTCAGTTGCTAAGTCCCACGACTGCGTAGACTAGTCTCGCTGTGATGAGCTTTCTGCACTGAAGAGATGTTTTTGGATCATTTTTTTTTGTCACAATTGTGATGTTTATCATGTCAAAGCGGTTTTACAATCGCGGCTCAGATGTCCACGCTAACAAAAGTTTATCAGTACAGTCACTCCTGTAACCGTTACAAATCGAACTACAGTGTACCTGAAAACTGTTCTATTTACCAACAGTTATCTCATTTTTTTTCCAAAATCTTCAATTTCGATTGTGATTGTAATCATAATTTAAGTACCTATCGATAAGCGATGAAGTTGTTTTGAATAAGTCAGAACATTACTTTGCATTTATTAAAAATGTTTGCCTTTTTCGTGATAAGTGTCAACTTTACTTAGGTATTGTATTTCAACAGCCTCTTCCGAGAATTTAATATTATTTCAGCGTTGTCAGACAAGCATCGATTCCTGGTAGTACTTTGAACGATAAGCCTCATAGCGAAACATAGTTCGAAGCTAAATAGAGCCTTGTATTGCTTGAAGCAATTTCTTTGCGATGTTTCATTTTATTTTACGAAAATGATAATTTATGTTTGACTTTATCAAACATTTGATTGTTTATTTTTTGAGGCCGTCATTTTAATTAAAACGTTTTCATGAAAGTTTTGAATAAATCAATTATCTCGAAACAAATTTTATCTCCAAGACAATATTGGTCGACAAGCTGCCGTAATTGACGGACACTTTTTGTTTTCACACGGCTTTGCCTTCAACGTAATATTCTTCGGAATAAACATAATTCATGTTGGACTAGCCACGATATTTTGACAGCTTTGTAGGACCGTCCGTGTTTCGGCAACTAATGGCAAAGACTCTAAGTGCAGACTTTGAACATTTATGCCGAAACTGATTATACTCGTATTTAAGCATATTAGTCATGCCAACCAAATGGTGGGATAAAATTTTGATTTTTTTTAATTCCATAATTTTGCTGTTTCTGGTAAGTTGTTGCGTCATTTATAACTTTAGTTTAGAGTTTTATTATGTTACCTTTTTAAATGAATTCCCATAGCCTCACCTCTAAATCTAATACAGTTCGTAATGCAAGAGTTGTGTTAATATTGAATGGTATGAAATACAAACCGCATCCTAGCATTTAATTGCAAGAAAACGCTAAGAACCAAGAATAATTAAAATTTTCGGTAGTCGTTTGCTTAAAAAGCTTCATAGGATATACAGGTTTTTATAGTGTGTCCAATTTCAGTAATTCCCGGAGTCACCTATGTCCTCTGCACAATGTACGCCGCCGTTTAATGAAGGTGCCCCGCGCGGCCGCCGCCAGCCGCGCGTACTCGCCTGCACTCCGGCGCTGCCGCCGTGTGACTCAAGACACAGTCGGCGAGAAATGTACAAAATGAAACACGTGCCCAATTTTTTCGTATCTGACAGTTTAAAAAGTGACAAATAAAAGGTTGTTTTGTACTTTTGAAGTTTGTACAGAATAAATTCAAATACTACCAAACCAACCTTTTTTGTTGATATGAATCTTCGTTAAAATTTCAATACCACCCTGGTCAAGTTGGAAGAAAACCTATTTGTAACCAAATATAAAGTGTACAGGGTGTACAGAAATAGAGTCAGTTTATGTTTGCCAACGCAAGTTCTGACACATTATACAAATGTCGTTCGTATACAATTTTTAATTGTATATAATCATAAATTTTTAATAAAATTGTAAGAACGTCTTTATACAGTTTTGTATATTACTGATAAAAGAATAAGAAAATTCTTAAACTACGATTTTAATCAATTTGTAACTCCCGTTGCATGAGTCCACGTTGGCGACTGATTCCTACAAGATTCCAGACTGAATCAACATTTAGTTTGTGAGCTGAATAACGGAGCATCCCAGCATCCAAGGTGCACTTGTACGCCGTAAGTAAAATGCGAGTAGGATCTGTCTGGCTAGGATTTAATTAAAGATAATGTGATCTTAAATCTCTTCCAGGATTGAATATTGTCCATAAAATACATACTAACACGTATCACACTGGTCTGGTACGCTGTAATGAGATCTTTTTCAGGCTTCCACTTAAACAAACTTGAAACGTAGTGTTAAAATAATGCTAAATATGTATATCTAAAATCAAGAAAAGTCTATATAATATTGAATTAAGTCAGGTATGCCCAGTTAACTAACAGTTAATAATGGTAATTAATACTTTCGATCAGAGACGTTGGCAAGTGTGACGTGCCATGAGGCATGTGAGTGCAAGTCCCTCTAAGTTAAATTTTCTGCAATTGGGGTCTGATAGGTTAAATACAATATTGTGATTACCCTAACACAAGCGACTCAGTTCCTTATTTTCAAATTATTAAAGACCAGTATTTATTTAACGTAAAACTTTCAACTGAAGGTATACACAGCGGCGTCTTTTAAATGCCCCCGCGACGCCAGGTGTCCAAACTATCAGAAGGCCGCGTCAGATGAACTCTCCCGCGCTCCAGGGGCGAGCCGCCGCGTCCACGTGGCGGCCCTTCGCGCGGCGGACTACACACACATATTACTGTTGTTTCTTTTGACGTCCAGCTCCCCGAGGAGCGGAGTTTGTATTTTTGACGAACAACGCCAAACAAACGTAACTGATATGGGACATTGAATAAAACATTTAAAAAGTTTAGAACTTTATGGCACATATACTTAGTATTACTATAAAATAATGACGTACGTTTGTTTAATGAAATACATAGTATAGAAACGAAGTGATGGTAAAAATGTACAGGTCTAAGATTTTTTTTACGATTTTTTGGTTTGTGGGCAGAACTATACCTTTAGTAAAATTTTGCATCTTAATTTTGGTCGTTGATGATGCTGAGGAGCAGTAGTGCAGTATTATCAGCTGGTGTTGTGTTACCGCCGGCTCACGGCTGGCGCTCGGCACTCGGCGCTCGGTACAAGCTCCTCAGCCGATCTAATTTAAGCTGCTTACCGAATTAGGTTAACGCCTACAAAGGCTCTTGAAATAATTTCATGTGCAAGATTTCACGAGCGACCTAGTTTCCGACATAATGAGGCGACACCAAGCCTAGTACCTTGGTTACCTTAGTACCTATCTATGTAATATCTGAAACAAGCTAGTCTAGTATCTCACAAATGTTCTTTAATTGATTTAACTGATCAAGCACAGATGTAAAACGAGGACCTGTTTTAAATATTTAAAATAATTTAACGATTCCAAACGCGACACCATTGTTATTTAGTAGTTAATACGAACTACTGACTGACCTGTTTGTACTAGACCAAATTGTTCGGTATACGACTACTGTAATAGTGAAAAAGCGGATTAAAGCGAACAAACAGAGGGTCCACTCCCAAAACCGAAACGAACTAACGAAAGGTTTCGTTTTAGAAGATTAATCAAAAGTTTAGGAATTAAAACGTTGTTTTTGATATGCATAATTAATATTTGGAACCGGTTGATTTGCAATCGAAGTAAATTAATTACGATAATTACGATATATTATTACAGTACAATATGTTATCGGATCCGACATATTTTCTGTTCGTGAGTAGACAGAACCCCACGTCGTGGCGGAAACACAATGCTTGCGCGATGTAAAAAGGGACAGCGCCATCTATTGACGCCGCTTATTACTAATTACGTACTATTGATATTAGGCATTGCGCAGTTAATTTGGACGAAAGAAGTTTGAATAACTGCATATTAATAACTACTAAAGTTTCTTATTTTATTTATTAAACGATGTTTATAATATATTTTACGCAAATATTGATTTTAAAGTAGAAACCAAGACAAAAAATGATTTGTGCTTAAATAAACATGTAATTGGATTTTATAATCGGTTTTAAGCATACTAATACAATCACAGTAATACTACGAGTTTTTGCGTTATCAAAGATTTGTTTGTCCCGACCTAGTAAAATATAATTTTGATTTCTATTCCTTGTGAAATCTCACATACAAACGTTATACGCAACATTATTTGCCTAAGCTTCAACTGTTATATTGTAAACATCACTATCCAATCGGGAAAGTTATTTATTAACATGGGTAATTTAGTAATGATTCGGGACGTAATCTGACTATGAAAAAATCGGCAAGAATTTTTGTTCTTTAATTAAGTAACTATCTGTTAAACGCGACTTTGTACCCGAAGTTTCAAGATAAAAACATCCTATTTGTTATTCTTGTGTCTATATTATCGATGTTGTAATCTATCTGGCTACATATTATTCTCCAGAACGATCTAATAATGGCATTTGCGTGAAATCATAAAAACTGCCACGTTTGTTATTGGTAATATACGCATGATTCTTGCACTATTTTTTTTCAAGTGCTAAGTCATATATTTTAAATTGAATGAGTGGCTATACGAATATTGTTATTTTTGTCACATTCTCAACCTTTCAAATCTATTCATGGGTAACTCATACCTGGTATAATTACCTTGATTGTGGCATAATTCTTACAGAAAATATTTAATTTTTTACGCACACAAAAAAAAAAGTCGCTGTTACTTTTTTAACTGAGTTTTTAATAAACCCATGTTTTAAAATTATACCAGTATGGCTCTCAGCTGTGGATCTTGCGCAGCAGTAAAGAGGCGACAGACATAAATTGCGCGGAGCCGCGTAAGCCGCCGCAGACACTACTCCGCAATATAAGGATTACCTTTACGAGCCGCCGAAAGAACTCACCTATTTCTATTACTCCCCTTATTATCCAACCGGATAATAAGAGCTCGGTGTTTACAACACAAATAAACATTTATTCCGATTGTATTGGCAACGGCGTAAAATTACAATTTGTCTCTCCAATAACGTTAAAAGAAGTCGCATAGTTAAAAAAAAGATGTATTGTTTGAACTAAAATTGACTGAAACGTGATTTACTAACAAATAAAAACGCCGTTTTTAAAACGATCAAAAATTAGGACTACAAAAAAATATATTTTAAATTATGTAGGGCACATGTTGCAGCATTATGCACTATGGTGACGAACGTTCAGCGAACGCGAACGCGCGATGTATTTTAATAACCCGCGGTCACAGGTCACAAATCAAGCGCGATAAAGCAGAGCGAGCGAGCGAGCGGACACAGATCACGCGGTGCGTACCAGCTTTATGTGCTGCGAACAGATTAACAGCGCCGCACCGCTCTGTGGCGGAGCAGGGTGGCAGACCGCGTGATTTGTGCACTAGCATACACAAACACACCAACAAACATAAATGTACAGAACCTCCGCTTAAATACATCACGTTCTGCAAACTATTCAACATTTATTAGTAGAAGATGTTAGTAGCAAGTTTGGTGTTACGAATTTCGTTAGCAAACAAATCAAAGTACAATTAATTTTCGTGAAAGTCAATAAGACGCGATCGAGGAACTTAATGTTTCGCAGAGGCGCCGGCTCGCTCCCAAATCTAATTCAGTTTTAAACTGGCGAGTGTAAAGTAATTCCGGCGGATCGTCGGCAACAAAGCCCCGCGGGCCGTTTATTTGCTATCGAGTTATCTCGCGCCAGATTGAACTCCAGTAACTGCCGGACCGACGCTCGCCCTCGCGATTACTCCCGACGAAGCCCTGTTCACATTTTCTCTTGCTTCGTCGGCATGGATTGAATTGAGATCAGCTCGTAACCGCAACCCACCCAATATGGATTACCTAATCTATAATTTGGCTGCGTGGATTACCAGGTCTATAGGTACCTACTACCAGGTTACTGACGAACGAAAGATAGTCGTTATTGAGATATTACGTTTCAAGCGAATTTTTGATAAGATAAATTGAATTGGAGACTGATCTACTTCAGCCTGCCTCTGAAAAATAAAGACTTAATGTTTCTTCACTCGTCAAAGTTAAACTATATGACTTGGTTCAAAGTGATGATATATATGTCGCAGTCATCTGGTTGAATCAGCTATTTGATTGGATCACTAGCGCGTTCATTGAATGACGACGTTTAATTGAATGACTAAAGGACAACTCGTCAAATTGTTTAATATAACGTTCAACTTCTTGACTGAACGTCATTTAGCATAGTCGTTGAATGGGATATAGCTGACAGACATGACATACCACACCTTAATAAGATTTTTTAATATGCTGTAACAATTTTAAGACAAAAGATTGTCTTAAGACAATTAGGCTAAAAAATATTTTTTTACGAATAAGTCACTTTATATCTCAATTTCACTCTAAAAATTATCAACACAGTGCTATTCGATTATATCTGTACCAGCTGTTTGACGCCATCTTTGTTTTGATGAGCACTAACGCCGCAGTGGAAAAAAAAGAACTAAATTACAATCACCTGACTGATTACGTCCGCTATGTTCAAAGGGCTATGTTACAATCCGCTAACTTGTTGGACGTTCAGTGAGTCTTATTCATTCAACGTTCGGCCTAGTCATTCAATTAAACGTCGTCATTTAATAAACACGCTAGTGATTCAATCAAATAGCTGTTTCAACCAGATGACTGCGACATATACATAGCAATAGTGCTAACGTAACAAATCTACTGAGTTTCTTACCGGTATATTCCCAGTACATATATTAGTATTGTATTCAATGACGTTTTAAAAGTGTTTTAAGTACCGTAATTGAATAAAGTCATATTTAATTGTTTGACTGATTTAATTTGACAACAAACAAAGAAATGAATTAAAAATATAAATCCTTGTATAAGTATTGTTCTCTATTTAAAAGCCGCGCACTAAACAGCTTGAACAAAAGTACAGACAGAACGATGTAAATAATCTCAATAGGTACAACAACCGGATAGCGCTTTGTTCGCATAAATCTCAAATGAATTAACTGCAGCAAGATGAAACAGCGGATAGATTACTCTTTGAGGGACACTCGGCCATTCTAATTAGCTTTGTTCGCTGCCGCGAGACGATCATTTTTAATGGAAGAGAGCGCAGTAGGATGGGTTTTAAATTTACTTCGCCACAATTAACGTGAAAATGTAGCACTATGTTTTTACAGACGCGGGGCTTAAGATAGGATACTGGAGAAATAATTTCACCTTTGGCTGACTTTGTACTAGTTGTCGGTAATCTAAAATTTACTTCCTATTGAATTGAAGAGGGTTGGACCCCATTGACGACAAACATTCATTTATAAAAATGTTTAATAAACTTCCTCAAGCTATTATTGAGTTACCTCTGTACAAATATAAGACGTATGTCAAACGTTGTCTTTTAATACAAGGCTACTACAAAGTAGAGGAATATATGAATGACAAGAACGTGTGGCCACTAACTAGTCGGCTCACCTGCACTTATGTTTATTATATTGTTTTGAAAAGTTTTGTCGCCTTTCCTCAATCAGTGTCACTTGAGCCAAAACGTTTACAATGATACAATGATTGTATATAGATACTGACTATTCATAAGTATTACTAATGTAATCTATATGAACAAAAAAATATTGACTTTGACTTGACTTTTATGAACATGTTGGTTTGAATTTTTTATTATTTTTTTATATTTATTTATTTATTTATTTATTTATTTATAAGCATACAAACATAATCTTTACAGGCTTACCCTAATACAATTATGTCGTTTTTGATGCTATATTAATAGCCAATCTTAAGACCTCGTTTGGCCTACTGTAGAATAAATCACATTGCTCTGATATGGCATTCAGTAATCGAAGCGCTCGCACGAGCGGCGCCCGCTGCAGCAGCGCGGTGCGCGCGCGCGGCACTTGCAGCAGCGGGGGCCGCCGCCGGCGCATAGTGTACTGGTCCGGCACACACACACTCATGCACTCTAACAACCGAGGGTGGTGTATAATACCTCTCAACACTTTCACTAAGTAGACAGCTAGAGCGACCTCTCTTCTAACTTCTAACTTGTAGTATCCCACCATGCCCAGCAAGAACAAAGTGGGATACAACAAGGGATAACCTGCACTTACATACATTACTTTACATTACATTTACACTTCAAGATTGACCTCATCCCACCTGATGTTAAGTGGTAATGAGGTCATAGCTTAAGGGTGACAAGTACAGCATAATAAATCTGTTACTGGACTTGTCACCCTTACCTTGAAGGCTTAACCCCTGCTACTAATGTAGCACCCCCCAGAAGCTCTGGAAACCTTACTCACACACAGGAACACAACAACACAGAAGTTATTGTAATTTGGCTGCGGTCTTCTGTAAAGTGGAGGTATTTCAACAGTCGGGCTGCTCCAGTTCGAGCGATTAATGGCTATGCCCTACCTTTCTTAAAAAATAATTTGTGTCTTAAGGTAATTCAAGTCTTTCTTTGCATTTGTTAGGAACATATCGATCGCACCTTTCGTAGATCAAGGGCATAATAGCAGATTTTTTTTAATTTTTCAGGCGCGCCAGTATTTTTTAAATTTGTTTCTTGAGGCAGCTAACAATTGTGCCCTTGTTCTGCCAAAGGTGCGATATATTCTTTACTAAAAATGGAAGTACTTAACAAGCTTGGTTTGTTGTAATAGTTTGTGGCAATGATAACTTTGAAATCGCGATGTAGGTTCGATGTATTTGATTGACTAATCGTGAATTACGTATGGTGCGTAGTTTACTATGCCAATTTTCCTGACACTGTATTTGTGTCGACTTGTAGGTAACGTAGGTCGGCAAACATTTTATCTTTGTTCTTTTTTCTCCAGGTCAAGGAGGTCTTTCTATTTAGGAAGTATTTATATACTGATGTCAGTGCAAATGATAATCACCTTATTATGTATGTAAGAATAAGTGACAGTATAGACGTACAGTGGAGCGTCGATTATCCGAACGTCGCTTAACCGAACGACCGCTAATCCGAACAGTAGTAACGCGCGGGTCAACACTCTCCCGCACGCCTCCCGCGTTTTAGTTTTCGCGCACTTATCGCGACTCGTTCATCTGTTATTGTACTCGTACGTATGTAACTTTTAAGAAACCGCTAGTTGATAAACTAAATTTTACCGCGTGAAAGTAAACTCTTTTTTAAAATGCTTAAACGTTAGCGTGTTCTTGTTCATTCCCTATTTGTCATTAAAGATATAAATGTAAATAATATGGTTTTAATTTACCTCTATGTAAAAATGTATGGCTGAATCAATATACATATAGTTAGTTCGATTATCCGAAAATACCGATTTTCCGAATACCCACGTCCCCCAATTAGTTCGGATAATCGTCGTTCTACACTTCAGATTGAGCGGAGAGATGTAATATCCGGTCTCGCGTGATGTGCGGCGCGGAGGGTCGCTTATTGAACAGAGCGCACCTAACTGACCCATTTCATTAGAGATTTGATTAAGGGCTGCCCTTCTCGTTAGTAGTAAACGCTTGACTCTAGCTTAAGGTCAGCCCGTCAGGGGCTCATACGGCATTCCACAATTTGCAAAACCTAATTTGTAACTAGTATATTTCGCTTTTGTTTCGAAAAAAGTATGCCTACTAATTTTTGACTTTTAATTTTATAACCAGACTTCACTTCACTTAGTCAAACAGCGAGTTCAACTATTGAGTATTCTAAAATAAAATGTAATGCCTTTAGAAATGAAATATTCAAAGTACATTTTTTATAATTATGAATCAAACAACAGATTATTTTAATAGCGGCACAGAAACGGCAAGAATCAACTTGTATTACGTGATGTAAGTAAATAAAATTTGTCTCGGAGTGTAACTTATTCAGGAGCGACGGCAGGTGACCTTCATTATCGAATTTGGATAACAAAGTTAGCTTCAAGTACCGATAGCCTCCGGTCGAACACAATTCCCTAATTAGATTTATCAATTACCTTAACTAGCACAGTGTCATTTGAGCCTTAATTAGTTAAATGTTATTTAATTAAGCCCTTTGTATAAACTGATAAACAGGAACAAATGTTTGAAATAAAGGTCTTTGGCTGTTATTTTCAGAAACAATTATTAAATTACGATCGAATATGGTACATATTCAATGTTCATTAGGAATGCATTTCTTGCTTTAAGAAACTGTTACACGTAAATCACGCTCTCACCTTGAAATGATGGCGAACACACTATTACTCTGATGAGTGAGCAGTTTATGTGCTAATGACGGATACCTTTGAAATATGTGTGAGCGCATCGTGGAAGGCTGTGAAAGAGGCCTTTTATACCCACGGTTTATATTAAGCCAAGTTAAGTACAGCATACTAATTTCACAAAACATTATACTGAATATTGATGGTAGTTCGATTTATATTACCGAACTTAGACCTGTAACTGTCCCTAAAGCAGAATAGAACTTACGAAACTAGTCTCAACAACGCAGTTAATACGAAATTTCACGGCAGCAGCAGGTTACACAAGTTACCCAATACACAACAGCGCCAGACCGACCGCGCGCTTCAAAGGATGCCGTGATTAACAATTTGAAATTCCTTCCGAGATTATTGGCTTGCACAACATTCTGAGACGACAATGGGCGGCGAGCGCGCCGGCCAATATCTAGATGAGCAACTCGGTCGTGGCTTGCAAGCGATGTCATCTCGACAATCAGACGAGACGGTTGATTGGGGCGATTCAAATTACAAAGTTTTGTATTTCTGCAATATAATACTACTGATGCGTGAAACTCACGTGGCTAAGTAAGTGTTTAGGCAGAATAGTGTATGCAAGGTAAAATAGTTTTAAGTAGAGTAAGTAATATACTTGTGTTATATTCTAGTTATACATCATCTGATACAATCACACAAATCGGCGTAATAAGTAATAGTGCTCTATTTTGAGTGTAAGGAAATTGTGGACTGTATGTAATAAAAACTGGTTTAAATAGTAAAAAATATATTAAAAATGAAATAAAATAACAAAACTTAAAAACCACAAGCTTACGTGACCAGACGGAAAAATAACAGCACACAATCGAAATGTGTCATAAATGACATGTGCATAAAAAAGTATAAAATAATAAAAAGAGGTTTGTAAACCTATACAACCTGTCGTCGACATACTCCCGCCCGTAAGACTCTGTCTTACGAGTAATTATCAAAGGAAGTCGACACCAGGTTGCTTAGGCACCACACTAAAATATTACACCACACTAAGATTGAGTATTAAAAACATACTTAACAACAACACGTAAATTAATTATATTATAAGCTTGCGGACTGAACAGACGTAGCGCATAGTGCGCCGGCATCAGCAACATCCGCTACCCGAATCTTGAAATAGCCGCTCAACGATGCAGCGTCATCCTCAGCATTACTCTCCCTTGATCATCGACGATTAATAGTTGAACCACCTTCTGTAAAACATATCGGCCGCCATTGGATCCAACCTTCGACAGCTCCATGATAAAGTAGTGGGCGTAGGTATAGGTGATCGGCTCCATTTTTCATCAAACGACAACAGATTTTCATACGGCGTTTATTCTGGACAGAAGACTTTAGTTGCAGTGTATTTCAAACGCTTCAGTAGCTCACCACAACTGCTCTATCATGCAATGTTTCGCCTATTTGTGGGTCGCAAGAAATAGCAGCAGTCTAGTATCAAGGGACTGTCACTTCCACAAATATTCTCTGAAGTCTTTACAAAAGTTCACAGGAATTCAAATTCAATATTCTTTTATTCATGTAAATTACACCAGTAATATTTATGAAACGTCTATATAATGCAAATGACGCTACCTCCGGTTCGGAACCTATAACTTACAGAGAAGATCCCGGCAAGAAACTCTGTCGTTCATATTACAAATATAGCTGAACTTATAACTAGTTTTGCACTAAGACATACAGTGAAGTAATTAGATAAAATAATGTAGTAAATTGTAAAAAATAATTCATTGATTCAAAGTAATAAGAAAAATTAAAAAATATATATATTTAAATTAAACAAACTGTAGGTCCTAATGCACATTCGTGCTTAATAAGAATTTTGCCAACTTGCGAGTTGACAAATACGTAAAGAAATAGGTACCTCTTGCTGAGTTTGTATAAATAGAAATACAATTAGTAAATATAATTAGTGAAATTTTTCATGTGAGGGCGAACAGACTAGTTAGTGGTCCACACTTCTTTGTCATTAATATAGTCTTCTACTCTGTAGTACCCTTTTTTCAAAAGACAACCTTTAACAATTAGCTTAAATTTATTCAATGGTAAATCAACAATAACTTGAGGTAATTTATTAAAAAAAGTTATACTTAAACCAACAAATGAATTACCAATCTTATGAAGTCTACGTTTAGGGACAGCAAGCTTGTGTTTATTTCTAGTGTTGATGCTATGAGTGTCAGATTTTTTAGGAAAAGTATGCAAGTTTTTGTATACATACATTAGACAGTCAAAAATGTATTGAGATGCGACTGTTAGGATGTTGATTTCCTTGAATAATTCTCGCAGCGAGTCACGTGGTGTTAGCTTGTAAATGGCTCGGATGGCCCTCTTTTGTAACACGAAAATAGTCTGTAGGTCGGCCGCAGATCCCCATAAGAGCAGACCATACGACATGACGCTGTGAAAATAGCTAAAATAAACCAATCTTGCCGTCTCCACATCAGTCAGTTGCCTTATCTTCCTAACAGCATATGCCGCCGAACTCAGTCTTCCAGCCAGAGAAGTTATGTGAGGAGACCATTGTAATTTAGAATCTAAGTTTATGCCAAGAAATATAGTAGAGTTAATGAGTTCAATTTGTTCCTCATTAATTTTTATTATAGTGTTGACCTGCTTTACATTCGGCATTGAAAACTTTACGCATTTTGTTTTATTGGCATTAAGTAAAAGGTTGTTAGTTTTAAACCAATTGAGTACCTGGCTGAGAGCTAAATTAATGTCATCAACATTTTCATTTTGTCTATTAATTTTGAACATTAGAGAAGTATCATCGGCAAATAATACTATCTCACATAAATCATTGGTAAAGAAGGAGTATTTCTTGTTTCAATTAAAGGCCTGGTGGTATGGTCACTGATCATTCTTCTTGACCAAACGTCAGAGCAATCGGGATAACTCGTGCTTTGAAGGTGCTCTTCGACTCTTCATGCGTCTAAGTTGAGTAGCGGATGTGGCCTCTGCCTCTGCCGTCTGAAATATAGAAAATACTTAGGATCCGTAACAAAATAATGGCTTAAGCCTGATCCTTAATACAAACTCTAATTACATTGTATTAAATTACATTAAATTCCTTCCTAGATAAACAGTATAATTCAGCTGCTAGTCTCTGCCAACCTAATGAAATGACTAACTAAAACAGACTTGAAGCTCTTATCTAGGTTTTGTCATGAAATTAAAAAAATAATATGAGTTTACTATAGACAAAAAGAAATAGTCAACTCTCCAGTAAGTACATGTAACGCCATATAAAATCGCTACTGGCATACATAAAAATCGTGAAGTGATATTATCATTATTGCGAAAAATAATAACATATAATTAAACTAAAATAAATGAGAATTACTCCCTCCCATTAATGAAATTAGTGTTTCAATAATTAACAAGAATTAAAAAAATCTTAAAAAAGCTAAAGAGTGTGAATACATTACGTGGGACAAAACACAAAAACTATGCCTCTTTCATCCAAATCTTTCAGGTGTTAATAACCTATTTTTAGTCTGAACCGATTGTGAAAAGAGCGATAGTTTGAAATCGCTCGCGCATTAGAAATTTCAAATAATTCGGTATAATTTTGCCCTCTAATGCCGAAACTAACGATTTTTTATTTTAGCCCCTTACGTTTGTGCCTAACCATTTGAATTTTCACGCGTTCCTCCCGACAAGGCGTATACGATTTATAAGCTAGATCGAAGTCTGTCATGGAATTTCTAGATCCCTCGTCTAAAACCGCAAAGGTATCGCATTTAACTTTTGGGCCTGATCTTACGGGAACTGTTTTTAAAAGATTGAGACCTCTATGTTTCGTAGACTTTTCCCATGATTTACTTTTAAGGACTTTGGAGTGATTGCGTATGATTAGTTTTTCAGACTGACTGATAACTGACACAGACTTTGACACAACTGCGTTATTTAATACATAAGAATTTTGAAAATTCAATCCGACGGACGAAGTTGGGTTGTGTAAAAGCTTGTGATGACGGCCACCGCAAAGTTTACACCGAGAAACACATAAACGCCAGTCGTGGCGACTACGCTTTAAGCATTTTGCACAAAGCTTTGCCTTACGAACCCAAGACGACCGCTCTTCGTTAGGCAACGCTATGAACTTGGAGCATGTTCGCACACTGTGATCGGGTTGACCACAGAATAGACATAGGCTAACAGCGCGGACCGGATCAGCTACGCACTGCATCGCATTACAAACCGTCTTCTTAATAGGTTGTTTCCATTTGGCAACCTTCGGAGTGCATGAAGTTACCACACGGCGAGTGTCAGAAGCCGAAGGTCTCTCCGCGGCCGGCGCGGCGGCAACGGAAAATTCTTCACGCGGAGCGGAATGAACCATCTTGTTCGCTTCCATTTTCCAAAAACTCTGCCATCTGTAGGAGTTTCGGCTGACTAGAACAGTTAATATTTGTATAATCTAGCCATTTATTCTGCAACAAAGGAGTTAATTTACAACAAACAGTATATAAGTAATCTTTTTCATTGAGTTCACCCATAACTCTGATGAAACTCCGTAGTTTGGTTGACAATGAAATTAAATCACTGCTATTGCTACCCAATAGTGGTATATCGTGAATATAATGCACGTCGTTGGTAATTATCTGTTTGGGCTGAGCATAATAAAGCTCAAGAGCCCTAACGACGTCCTCGGGGTCATTGCAGACAAGCAAATGAGACCTAACAACTTCACGTGCCTCACCATGAAGGGCATTTTGCAACCTGTAAAGGTTTTCAGCAGCGGAATAAGATGCCCGGGTTTCATTAAAACACTTCTTAAACATTAACCACTCACCTATATTACCGTCAAACCTAGGCAGCGGTACAAAAGCACCCTGTCTTAACGACGCTAAAGATAACAACTGCGACACATCTTGTGTGACAGTTTGCGGCTGAGACTGAGAAACATTTACGGGCACTTTTGTTAGTGGTAAACTGGGCTCCGCGCACATTGCTTTAAAATAATAAGGACTCGTTACCTTAGCCTTTTGTACTAACGGACCATGGTCCTCCCGCGCAGCATACAAACTGTAGCTAGAGCAGCGTGACGCGCGCTCGGCCTCTGCAAGCGCGTAATCAACGCGGACGGCTTCATTTTCGGCGGCGAGTCGCTCCTCCTCCGCCGCAAGTCGCTGCACTTTCATTCTAGCGAGCTTGTACTTAGCCTCAGCAATCTTGCGACGCGAACTAGAGTTACGCGACGAACGTATAGAAGCCGCAGAGCGATCCTCCTCCCCCCGGCAAACAAATGCGGAAATATATATCTCCTCCGGGAGTAGGTTGGTCACAGCCTCTTGAAAATAAGGCTCACTTGTGGTTTTAAGCATTTTCATTGATAAAAAGTTCGACAAGACAATGAAAAGTGTAAATTTTGCAAAATCAAAAGTTCAAAATCAACGTAAAAATTACTAAATTCGACGGGTGAAGAACAAAAATCGACGGGCGAAGGACCAAAATGTGGACTGTATGTAATAAAAGCTGGTTTAAATGGTAAAAAGTATATTAAAAATGAAATAAAATAACAAAACTTAAAAACCACAAGCTTACGTGACCAGACGGAAAAATAACAGCAGACAATCGAAATGTGTCATAAATGACATGTGCATAAAAAAGTATAAAATAATAAAAAGAGGTTTGTAAACCTATACAACCTGTCGTCGACAGAAATTATTAAATACTATCTGTGCCCGCGACTTCATTCGCGTGGACTACATCGTTTCATGATGAAATGATTTATTTCTGCAAGTGGATTTACAATAAATTCTTTTGGTCGGTTCTACCCCTATCTCCCCTAATATTCAAAACAAAAAGTAGTCTATATTTTAATTTTAATAGAGCTATATTTGTGCCAACTTTCAAATCATTAACTTAAAAAATAAACATTTTCCCATAAATAATTTCAAAAGTGGCATTACACCCCCCTCCCCCCCACCCTTACTTTCTAACAAAAAGTAGCCTATGTCCGTTCTTGCGGTTCAACGTATACCTGTTACGTATATATTATTTATATAAGTCATAACATTACACTCGGACACATTATTTTGTGCCTTTTAATTTTATAATTGCAATTAATGTAATAATGTAAAAAGGTGTTTATGTTATCTTTACTCTTTTTGGACAAAACGCTCCACGCTTTCTTTCTTAAATGTCTGAATTATTTTGTAATTTTTAGTGCGAGCTAAAAGCGTGTTTTTTAGTTTTTAAACTATTATTTTTATTTTCTACTTTTTAGTTTTCTCATGTATCAATAATTATATAATTCTTTTTCGTATCCCATTCAGCAAACCCTTTCATTTAATACCCATATCATAGGGGTGCATTTCAAATAGCCTGTCCGTTATCTTGGACGCCCGCCATATTGGATTTGAATCACGTGACTATTTTTTTCGTATTCCTGACAGCAAACCCTTTCTTTTGATACCCATATCATGGAAGTGCATTTCAAACAGTCAGTTCGCCATCTTGGGGAGGCCGCCATATTGGATTTGTAATGACGTTTCTTAGCTAGTCATGTATTGTCATCAGAACTCAGAGCGTCTGCAAAATTTCATCTTAATCAAAGACCGGGAAGTGGGTCAAATTAAGATTCAAAGATTCCGTTACATAGATACATACAACCCAAGCTAATAAAAGCGTGTTAAAAAGGTGTACGTTACAAGTTAGTACGTCTTGTATCAGATATTAAGTTATAGGGTATCTTAAGATAACTTTTCTGCACTAATGAAACAACCTACTATAGATTTGATTGATTGGTGCGGAAAAGGCCTTTTACTTCAGATGTTGTCGATCGATCCTGGCATATTCGCTTCCAGATATTTATAGCGAGTCTGTGTACAACTCGTGCGGGCGGCGCTCCCGCACACAAAGGGTCGCGGCGCCGGCCGATACGACGCGACGGTTATCTCCGCGCGGCTCGCCGGCTCCGCTCCAGCCTCGCTGTGCACAGATCCGCAGACACTTGCGTCGGCCTGATTGCGTCCTGACGACACAGACATTATACGAACTTGACTTGTCAATGATTTTCATTTAAACAATAATAACTTTCTTCAAGTTTCACCCGATAAGAGTATAATATTATACACAAGCATAATACTGAATCTTTTAATAGTCATTGTGATGCTCTGCAGTTCCTTGTATCTTGGCAAATAAATGTTGTACTTTGAGCTTTAGTTATCTGTATTTGATTTATATTTAGTATTCATTGTCAGATATAAACACTAATCAACTTGGGTTGAAATCACTTACAGTTTAGATATTTTCATTTTAAAATTTCTTATTTTATTTAAACAAATTCAAAGTCGCAATTAATAACAATAAAAAAACGATATGAGATATTACATTAATTGACATGTGTTCAAAGAAGTGTCGCTTAAGGTAGTGTTATGAAGAGCAGAACAAAATTATTAAGAATTTACAGTCAATTATTATTACTGAAAAGTTAAATCGCTGGCTATAGACTCTATGTCACGGGCATAAAATGAACATAGAACTGCATGAGGCCATGGAGTGCTTTCGTGAATCTGTATAATATGTCATGTGGTTTGCTTACAACCGATTCATGAGTTCAGTGAGTAACATTTGAGCTACTTGTACGTGCCCCACGTGCGACCAATCCCGCGGCTGGGTCCACACCAAGCTTTTTTATTGCATTTGACGACCTCCGTAGCCGAGAGGCGAGCGGGCCTGACTTTGGCGAGCGCCATCTCTGAGGTTCCGGGTTCGATCCCCGGTCGGGTCAATATGGGAAACGAACTTTTCCATATTGTCTCGGGTCTGGGTGTTGTGGTACCGTCGTTGTTTCTGATTTCTGTAACACAAGTGCTCAAGCTACTTACCACAGAATCAGAGCAATGTATGTGATGTTGTCTAATATTTATTTATTTATTTATTTATTATCAGCCCAGCGAGTGTTTGAGGACCTCTCTGCTATTAATGTCATCCAATGTTTGCGCCGTAACTCGATACTGTCCGGGTCTCAGCGTGTCGTCCTGCGACCAGTCTCGAGCGAGCGAAGCTAAACTGCCTCGCCAGCGGATAAGATACCTGCACATGAGCCTCGAGGATATTGACGACCTGCATAGCCAGGAGGCAAGCGGTCTGGACTATGGCGCCGCGCCTTCTCTGATGACGGGACGGGTTCGATTCTCGGTCGGGTCAATATGGGAAACGAATCTTTGTTTCTAATTTCGATAACACAAGTGCTTTACCCCATACTCGAAGCATATTTATTTATATGTACACATAGGTTTGTATCATGTGTGTTACGATTGCTGTGTGTACCACAGGAACACTAATGATCTATGCACAATTTGCCCGGCAGAGTCAACAACTAATATGGTAGAAGGCCAAAATATTATGACGTCTTTGATCTTCGTAGCGTCGCTATGGTGCGGCCTTAGTGAGTTGAATGAATCAGTAAATTTAGTTCTTTCAAAGTTTCTTAAATTATGATTTCTTTTAAGTGCGACTATTCCTGAAAAAATAAAAATAATAATTTAGTTCATCAACGTTCATAATATTTAATATGCTAATTACCTACCTTCAAAAGGACCAGTCGAACTGAGCGAATCGTCCTCATCTGTTTTTCTGATTTATTGCAGCATTGACAAGTTTGGATGGAGATAGCAGTATAAAAGTCAAAGTTGAGCGCAACAAGTTCGTAAGTCGGTTATGGGGAAACTTTGCTGCACTCGGAGACGGCGCGCAGCCGAACTTGCGCCGAGCTAGTTTCAAACTCGTCCGGACAAGAGAAATATGTGGCATACAGTTATATCTGAAAAGATATTAAAATTATTACTTTTGTATTTAATATTATTTGTCACTAGTTGTTTTAATATTATTACGTGAGCTTCAGTAAAATTGAGTCTGATTGCAAGGCAAAGGTTTCCATTAGTGAAAAATCACTGGTTGATTAGAACCAACCCGAGTATTGTTAAAAAATATATACATTTACACAAACCGGGAATAGAAACCAAGACACCGAGCGCACTGCCCAATACTTAAATCATAAGACCATCGAAGTGTTACTTTAATAAAATAATAGACTTGACCTGATTTTCTTCCCTATTTGAATGATAATGGCGAATTATTGTCACGTCACGTGTAGGTCATTCAAGTCACGTTTCAGTAAACTACGATCTAGAACTATTGTCATTAATGGGCAAAGCATTCGCAGCGTCACCGCCGACTGTATTGGCAGATATTAATGGCATGCTAATCCATTGATATGCCCTCATTGCCCTGCCCCCTCCTCACCCCTCCCGCCCTCGCCGCTGGTGCTCGAACACTCTCCTGGGGCAATAATGGCGATATACGCGTGATTCGTTTCCTACTATCATCGTCATGCAGTTCATCTGATATTATTGCTATTGATGTATTTCGTGCTGAAGCTCTTTAATTGTTTAATAAGTAGCTGCATTATTTTCAGGTAAGAAATATTGGATCCACATTTTTTTTTCGTTACGGTAGGTATGTACCTACTTGATTAATCGATGGTATTGCTATAGCATTACGATTGTAAATGAGAAGTAAGAAAGAGCAAAACTTGTTTGTGGCGCCATGGCTAAGGTACCAGTAGCCATCCAAAGTGTGAAAGATCCAGAGTTCGATTTTCGGGAAACCGATTTAGGAAAATAACAAATTGGTTTGAGACTGGTTGTGTTAGAAGGGAAAACCTTACTTTGCGGCTACATAGTTAATTTATATAATTGTCTTGGACATTTGTTTTTTTTAATTTCACTTATAAGGAACGTAGTTTACAATAGTGGCGGTAAGTTTAGTTAATCCAATATCTGACGTAACGGAACCACGAGACCAACAGTGGCCAGTGGTGACCGCAAGGCGCGGACGGACGTGATTTAATTAGCGCGCGGCAGGACCCTCGTCCCGCGCGGAGGACAGCGGACGACAGCGGACGACAGCGAGCGACGCCGGACGACGCCGGGTGACAGCGGACGACGGCCGACGCCTCCGCGTGACGCATCGAGCAGTCGCGGCACGCGTCTCTGTTCCTGAGGACGCTTCACAATTAACTCGGCGAAAAGAAACTACAAATAAACACCGTTATTTTTTATTTACCATAGAAAATTTAATGACGAATGTAGGAAGAGGTCTTAATCGTAAATGTGAAAACCGATTTTTTTTTCGGGTAATAATGACAGAGTTATTACGTTTTGTATTTTGCCGAAATTAGCAACAAATGTGTTGTCATCCATCGTATTACTCAATGAAACTGTTAGCGCACAACATGTCAATAAAATACGTACCTACGACATCTTGTCTCTCCTTCCCTTTCTCAAAGAAATACAAGTTCTTACGACATCGTAATAAGGTTGAGATTGCGCTAGCAATGCCCACTCAGCTGAGCTCCCGATAGGTTCGCGAAGCGTAATAATAATGAAATTAGTCAAAACACTTTCATTTTTTGTAATTCTAACTTTCCCTTCATAATTTATCTGGCTAAGGACAGTCAAAAATTACGTTTTAGTTATTAGGTATCTACCTAGTTGTCGAAAATATCAGGTATTCATAACTAGGCAAGTACTTACCCACAATTACAACGAATTTTGGCGTATTTAGAAAGCTAGAATCACACCTATTATAACAAATCATTTGCATTATGTACACCACACTTTTACACTATCTTAATACGTGTAGATAGGTAGATATCCACATGTATTTCAAGAACTGTTCGAAATGTCCACCTTCGTTGTCAATGCACAGACGCGCTCGTTTCTGTAAATTTCCTTTTAAGGAATTAAGTACACTTTGTTGTTGTTTCACTTGGTTAAAAGCGTCTAAAATTCGCTGTTTTAAAACTTCAACACTGTTCGGTTCATTGTCATAAACAAGTCGCTTAATCTCACTCCATAAAAAAAAATCGAGTGGGTAAGGTCAACGGTCAACATGAAACTGGATGGTTGCGCGGGCGCAGGGGTTGTTATGCGTGTGTGTGTGCGCGTTAACATAGACAAGGAAACGATGCGATTATTCAATGAAAACGTAGTATTGATGCGCGCTAGTCGTAGTAAAATGAAAGATTGCCTGTTATTTCCTTTTTTAAACAGATAAATTACTAACTCCGTTTTTTTAATTTATACATACACAAATGTATTATGTAACTGATACTGATAATGTGGTTAAATTTTTTCTGGTCAATAAAAAATATTCCTGTATATCTACAGTACTCGTCTTACATACAAGCGTTTCCACTGTCTTCCAATAGAAATAATTAAGATTGACTACATAGCAAAACAAATATAGTTATTTTTTGAAACTTGTTTACAAACATTTATGGATTGAAATAACACATAAATAAGAAAGTCGGTGTAAAGTCCGCAAAAACATCATAACCCTTCTTTATTCGATTGTCGAGTGAAAAGGGTAACTGAAAAGACTGGTCATTAATGTCGTACCAGTTCAGTTTATATTTTTCCTGTTCAGGTGTAATTTGAATAAATTCTAAAAAACTATTTTTTAAATAACACTTTTTATCTACAGACGGACAGGGTTTTCTCTGACGGATCATATATTTAGCCCACATTGATCCCCAGACCTTTTAAATCTTGACGTACATATCTAGATAACGCCAATGACAAAGGTTTAACTGATTTTAAAATGTTACGCGGGTTACGTCCGAACCCTTTTCATTCATGAATCAATTCAATCATGTTTAAAAATTCATTGAAAAAATCTGTTTTATATACAACAAAGTACTGACGCGTGGCTGATGAATCATTATGCTGTTGAACTCGATGAATTTATAATACCTACTTGATAATTCCCAACAAGTACTTTTTACTTTATTTTACGGTACACATGAACACCTCATCGAGATTCCTATTCTTCTATAATATAGTTATATTTATACATTTAAACATCTTCGCACACACGCACACATTGTCACATAATTTACACGTCACACTTGCTTGCCTTTACTAGTAGTGAGTATTGGCCTGGTAGGTACATTTCATTTCAACGTGCATCTCAATATTTAAGTTTGAGCTTTATTAAAAAATTTGTTTCTTTGCGTTCTCGGCTAAATTGCAAACTTTTTGCGAGGATGAATTCATTAGAGCGCTCCGAGCAACAAATCAAATACACAGCTCGTATTTACAATCGTATTCTGTGTAGAACAATGCCTTTTTAGAGCTGCTCTCAATGTGAGTTATTAAATGTAAAACAGAAGTTAATTTACGGCGTGATTTCAGAAATAGAGCTTGGTTTGGTATCTGCTTTCGTAATTGATTGTATTTCGATGCCTCGAATAATTATGTCACTTAATTTTATAGATTACTTTAACAATCATAATTTTAGACTCACAAAATAAATATTCCGATAAATTGAGGCACTCTCTGCACCAAAAAGTCGGTTAATTACACAAATAGAATGACATCTAACAAAATTCTTATGGTTCTTATGGCAACTCAATTTTCGAGCTAATAAGACGAAATTATGAGCCTATAATATGAACCAAGTATATAAGACTGCCATAACTACGAATATTATGAGAGCTTATCATAAAGCGTTAGGTTGCCTGCCGTTCGGTGACGTCATTGAACATTATACCAACGCACAGCTACCGCGGGGAACAATGGCGTCGATGCGATGCACGATGTGAGGTCGTGACTGCGTATGTTCTGCACGGAGGTGCATGTGTCGGCGACGGAGGCTCACAGGAACCAAGCCGCGCCAGGCAATAACATTACTGGAAGCGCGTATTGTTTCGGCTCAATACGACTGGCGCAAATATTGACTCGCGCCGCGCCCAGCCTGATCTGAGCCCCCAGGGTTTTCACTAAGCAAAGAGGTAGTACTGCAAGCCTGGTCACGAGTTTTATCGCATCTTTGAGACGGAACGAGGCCACATTCTAGGGCGCTTACTGCATTCTAGTTCAATCAACTGTATTTTCATTCTTATACTTACATGGAGAAATCAACCGGGACCCACTGCATGACGTCTCTACAGAAGCACGGAGATATTCGTGATATTTAAAATTTCCATCGTATGTAATGGCGGCGCGGCTTTGTGTACAAAGTCTGATCATTATACCTACTGCAGGGCAAGTATCGCATACAATAATAATACATATTAAACGAAACCATATACATGGACCTGATACCAAAGAAAAAACTTTAGCAGTTGTGTAATGGATTCCAGAAATTGAATATATATTTAAATACATTTATAAGAACCAGACACAAAACAAATACAAATATTCATCACACGAATATATAGGTATTTACTCTATTAACAATCCTAAATATATACATACGTGTTTAATGGCAAGTTCAGTATTTTGATCTTTGCCAGCAGAACATCTTATATGTAACGTACATTTTAAACCCTCTAATTACGCCTAATATCTTTCGCACATATGAGCCTCATCCTTATGCCACCGTTGCTTTGTCTGTAATGGTTTAGCCCCAGTTTATAAAGCTCCTCAAACTAAATGCTCATTACATTTTAATTACTCCCTCATTCTATGAAAAAGTTAGGGCAACAAAAAGAAATTTATGAACAAAACAATTAATGTAAAAAGGAGCACGAGTTATTTTGATTCGTTTGACCGGTTTCATCAAACATATATGTTTATTTAGTGTTGAATACTTAGGCATTTAAGGAATTATATTATAATTAATTAATTAAAGACATAAAAACGTAACCCGCTTGGTACCCGTCAACGAACTCATTACTGGAACTCTAAGGTCCTTGTCTAGTCTATTCCAAGGCGCAAGACAAGTTGTCGTGTAAATCGATAGCACAAACGCATACACCTATGAGTAATAGGGGCATCATCTCGTGCTACCATCTCGTCAAGATAAATGGGATGTTCTCTAAATCCTAAGCATTTTTTAACTACGTGTCTCTCACTCTATCTACACGTATTTGGACCAGTTGTTTAGGCCCTGGACAGTTATCTTGAGAAGTAACAATGGTTCATCTTCCACCACCTCGAGTTGACGATGAGCCTGCATACTTCAGTTTTATAGAAAAGGCATTAAATCTGCGATTCAATATACAACGTTTAGTTCAAAGAAAACCATTGTTTTGCCATTGCAAGCGTTAGATAACGCCACGAAAGTAATTAGGGTTAACAAACAAACCATCTAAACGAACGTATTCTATCATAAAAAGAGACCCGTATTATAAGATAAGATTGGGTGAAGGTGACGCAGTTATCTAGAACCAGGTTCATACGATGGCTCATTCCATTAGTACAATCACAAATGATTACAGTCAGGAAGCTCGGACGAAGTAATCAAAATGACGTGCTCAGACAGCCAGGCACAGAGCTGGATAAAGCAGATTATACAATAAGTATGAACTATGTGCCCCTCGCCACCCGAGGCTCCCGTTTATACAACTTCTACATATGTCACGTTGCAGGCTACCACAACGTTATAAGGGAAATTACATTTATCGTATTACTAGCTTTGCGCCCGCGGCTTCGCCCGCGTGGAATTCGTTTATGTTGTGGTATAAAGCACAACATACACAATTCAATGTAAAATGGTAGGAACCAAAAAAAGCGAAAACCTGTGAATAAAGATACAACAGCAAGTAAGTAAATAAGTCGAAAAGTGCACCGAATAAGTGTATGAGCTACAGGTTAAAGCGCGAGATATCGTGGAATGATTCTTACGTGTCTTAAAAAAACAATGTTACCATTTTTTTTAAAAACACCCAGGGCCATCTATCGCATACCTCAAGAACTTTACGTCTGCAAATTTTCAAAGCAATCGGTTCATTAGTTACGGCGTGAAAGCGAAACAAACTCACTTTCCGATTTATATATCTTAGTAAGGATAAGGATTATGATCATAAAAGACGAATGTTTTTAACGGCATAGTTGGACGAGAATATGTGGTGTTACTTGGTGTAAAACAAGACTGCCAGCAACCAGCCAAATAAGATCTCATGAAGTCAGGAATAAGCTAAAGATTGGCGCTGCTCAGGATATATTCTCGAGATAGCTAAAATTTTTCCCTTTTTTCTCATTTACAAAAATATTAGGTATATTTGTAAAAGGTAAAATTTTAGTTTCGAGTTTTGAGACAAGATTTGCTTTTTTTTTCAAAAACAAGGAATATTAGTTAGTTAAGAGTGAAAAATACTGAGAAGATACCGGCAATGAAATTTACATAATTAAAAAGATTTTGACTTGTGAACGACGCGTGCTTGCCAGTTTCTTAGTTTCCAGACTCCAGCACTATTTGGAGTGTGTCATTAGTATTAATCCCGCGCAGGAGGACGAGAAGGGCAATGACAGAAGACGGAGGCGCGCCCTCACGCGCCTCTCGCCATTCATTACAGCGCGCGCCGAATAACAATTAGTTTGCTGTTTTTCAAACTGTGCTAACGAGTGAGCGGGTGCTCTGCGAGAGAGTAGACACAATCGAGTTAGGACACAGGTAAAGTTCTGAATAGATATTATTCGATTAATCGTTTACTAGTAATCTCAGCATCTTTGTCGTGCGCCTTTTCGAATTTTGATTTATTTTGTAATTGCATTATCATCAGGGCGCAAATTCCACAAATCAATTAAATACTTCTTATTAAAGTAAATTACAAGAAACACTTTTGATTTCTCATTGAATAAAATGAAAAGTGACTCTACTACAGGTTCAGAACTTCTAACGAAAATATACCGGTAAGAAACTCGGTGTATTTGTTACAGTAGTAATGTTTAACTTATTCCTATATACCACTTTGAAACAAGTCATATAGTTTTTATGCTTGGAGACACAAATAAGTACTAAGTTATTTTGAGGAGTAAGCTGGAGCAGACCTATTGCGAAAGTAAGCATCTGTTTACAAGCATGATGTATGCGCCAATCATTGATTCACTCAATTTTCAAGAAATTCAATATATTTTCTCCCCTTCCTTTCCATAAATGCATAAATCGTAGCAATGGTGCTGTGGAATTATGCAGTTTTACTATACACTTTAGCGCATGCAGTGCACAAAATTTAGTAATAATGTTATAGAGATAAGTTTAAAACGAAAAGATATCTTCTTAAGGTTCTTTAAAATTTTAGTATTGAAGGTTGCACAATTTATGCGTATTGCGTAAAAATGGAGAGATGGTAAACTCAACTATTCAGTTGAAACAAAATATTAAAATAGATATATTTTTTTTACACTTACTCAAAATATTAATATAAATGTACAGGTTATGTGTTATCAGTGATCAGTCATGACTGTTACCGCTGAGTTCGTTCCTCGTAGTCAGGTATATTCAACAAGGATTGAGAGCCGGTGAGTTATCTGAGGAGCGCCCTATTCCCTCGTTCATTGTGCTTCCTTATTGTCCAAATTGACCAACTTTTTCTAAATTATTTCCTCGGATCGCTTTTATTGGCCCTTTCGCCTCGAGACTTGGGCAGATTGCAGCGCGGTGTAATTTACCCCTCCATACACCCGAGTGCCTGTCACCGACATGAATACTTCTCAGATTGAATGTGTATTTAATATAACGTTATTGGGACTTTCAATTAGTTATAAATATTTAAAGGTTTATCGTTTCGATATCGTATCGATTTAACGTTTAATGTTAAGTAATCTTGATGGCATATAAAATATTTATACCAATAAAATTATCGCCTTATCGGTGACTGAAATTAATTAAAATTCCTCTGTGTCTGACTGAAATATAAGCTTATTCGATAATTTTGTTTGATGTATTTTTTGAACTCTCTTTTACTCTTTGTGTTTGCAATGACTGTCATCATATTACAGCACATTCGATTTCATACATTCAAAGGCAATTTAAAAAGAAGGTTAAAAATCTGCAGTTCATACATTCGAATAGATCTATTGACTGACATTGTCGACGCAAACGGTGTATTTAATGAAATTAGCGAAGAGGCAATTAAATCAATGAAGCCACCGAGCCATCGACGAAATGACCTAATTTAGACAAATCCAGTTTGTAGCGGGACGCGGGCCGTGAAGAGGGACTCGCGGAGGGAGGGGACCTCTAACATCATCTAAACATAACTGTAGTCGGGAAAATAGGGTGGAAAGGCATTGCAAGTCGGATTGCATAATCTGTACTTTTTACTGCTGAATATAGAAACTTAGAAAGGGAAACTGTTACTTTATTCATGAATGAAATTCATTGTAAATTTCATTAATAACTGACCAGTCAGTTTTTGTATTTAAATAAATAAATAATAAACAAATAAAAATCTTTATTACTAACTAAATAACTTGAACATAGTAAGAACAAGAAAGAATAACTTAAATGTAAAAACGCAAAAAATAAATAAAAAAAATCATTTAAATTAAAATTTTAAATTATAATATTTTGTTAATTAAAGGCAATTGGTACAGTTTCAGCATATGCTGGGATTAGTTCTCAGCGCTAGATTTCAGACTAGCCCGTATAAATAAATAATAATACATTGGCAATCAAGCCATGATTTAATCAATTGAGCAGTGGCAATGTGTGCCTGTGTGCCCCCCGAATGATTTTTTTTTTTTATAGTACCGCAGTATATTGGCTCCTCCCAGCCTGATGGTAAGCAAGAGAGGAACCCACATCGCGATGACAACGGATTTGATATCAAAATATCCTATCCGTTAGCATCGCCATACTGGCCCGCAAGATGTTTCTTCACGCTCCTTTTGAAGGAATCCATGTCAAAGGAAGGAGGAAACACATGAGCCGGCAACGAGTTCCACTTCTTTATGGTCCGGCAAAGATAAGAGTTACCGAACTTTTTGGTTCGTGATAGAATATTTTCCACGGTGAAGCGATGACATCGTTGGCCGGCTCTTGTGGTTCTGTGTAGGAAAGGAGAGGGTATGATAAGGGAAAATAGTTCCTCGGAACACTCCCCATGATAAAGCCGATAAAAGACACTTAATGAACCAACGTCCCTACGTAGTTGAAGAGGTTCAAGGTTCCCAGTAATCTCTTCATCGTGAATTATGCGCACAGCCCGTCGCTGCAACCTATCAAGGGCATCCATGAGGTATTTGGCGGAACCGTCCCAGAGATGCGAGCAGTATTCCAGGCAAGACCGGACTTGAGTCTTATATAAAAGACAAAGCTGGTCCGGCGTGAAAAACCGACGCACTCTGTTCAGAATCCCCAGTTTTTTGGATGCTAATGAGATGAGACTCTCGATGTACTGACCTTGATTAAGATTGCAGCAGATATCCATGCCAAGCATGCTTAGGCTGTTACGCAGGCAGTGTGGAGTGCCCCGAAGAATGGGGAGAGGAAGGAATTGGGACAATTTTGTCGAAAACGCGCACACTTGGGTTTTCTTGGCATTGAACTCAACCAGGTTATGTGAACCCCATTGGCTCAACACCCGGTCCAGCTCAACGACAAGATTCTCTCGTTTCTCATCCGTTACTGCCCTGACAGCTGAAGGTTTACCGAGGTATCGTCCATGGACCGTACTGTCATCAGCATAGCAATGTATGTTCCCAAGCGGTAGCATATCATTGATATAAAGAAGAAAGAGGGTGGGCGATAAAACGGAGCCCTGTGGGACTCCGGCATTAACAGTCATGAATGATTGCCAAAGATTCGCCATGCTTGTCGATTGCCTCCCCCCAGAGGTGCGTCACATACGCTAGAAGATCACCCGTCGATCGTTTCGGCCTGAAGCCGTATTGGCGATCGTTAATTAAGGAGTGATCCTCTCAGTAGCGGATCAACTGGTTATTGATGATCCGTTCCATGACTTTGCACAGCACTGAGGTTACGGCAATAGGGCGGTAATTTGATGGATCCGATCGGTCTCCTTTTTTAGGGACAGGCTGCACATTAGCCTCTCTCCAAGCTTCAGGAATAACACCGGATGAGTACGAGAGGCGATATAGGCGCGTTAACACTGGAGACAACTCGGCTGCACAGGTTTTAAGAACAATCGCTGGAATACCATCAGGTCCACTAGCTTTCCGGACGTCTAGTGACTGTAGTTCACGGCGCACATCACGATGTCTGATAGAAATATCAGGCATGGCGACTCCACTAGGCGAGATCGTAGGTGGGGGCGCACCACAGTCATCGACTCGGGAATTCGCCGCAAAGAGCCATGCCAAGAGATTGGCTTTCTCCTGCGGTTGATGAGCTAGTGAACCGTCGGGGTATCTCAGCGGTGGAAGAGAAGGTTGGCAAAAATTGGCTTGCACGGCTTTGGTTAAACGCCAGTAGTTTCGTGTCCCCGTAGGATGTGAAACTAACTCCATGCCTACTCGTGCAACGCGCTGGGCATCCGCTCTTATGTATGCCTTTTTGCAGACCCTGGTGGCAGTGTTATAGGCTGCTTTCAGAGAGTTGATATTAGGATCTTTGATGGCACGACCCCTCACCCAGGCGCGGTACGCTGCCTGTTTACTACAAACAGCATCAGCATAATCGCGGCTGAACCAGGGGTGTCCCCGGCTCTTATTGACAACATTGGAATATGGAATGTAATACTCCATCCCAAGGCCAATCCCATCAATAATAGTCGTGGCACTCGCCGTAGGATCCTTCTCTCTGAAACAGCGCTGCCCCCATAGGATCGACGCAAAATAGTCGCGCAAACCATCCTAATCCGCTGACGAGTAATGCCAAACCCGGCGCTTAACCACCGCGGGTTGCGGTGGAACTGCACTTGGCACAGTGCTGGACACCAGGCAATGATCGGAAGAGCCTAAAGGCGCTTGGACCACCACCTGATAACCCGCAGGATGGGTCGTCAGCAGAAGGTCAAGCAAAGAGGACGCATGTCCTTCCACGTCTGGGATCCTGGTGGGCTGGCTAACTAGTTGTGTCAGGCAATGGGTAAGAGCGAATGCATGGGCTGACCTTCCTGCATGGTTAGTGGTGGGGGACCCCAACCAGGAATCGTGGTGGGAGTTAAAGTCCCCCAGGAATACCATTTCTGCAGTAGGGTACTGCACCTGCGCATCATCTGCCGCCCGAATCAGATACTCAAAAAGTCGAGTTGTCTCATAATCCCCGGAATGGGATCGGTATAGGCACACGTAAATTCGGGTTAGGGAACCTACATTTACGTGCACCCAGAGAACGGAAAAGGATGGATCTTCAAAACAGCGTACACGGCGACAACAGACATCCGAGCGGATATACAGACATACCCCAGCCCTGAGGAAATTTTCCTCAAGCACGTAACCGGAGTACTGTAAGTATGACGTGTCTGCTGGACGTCGGATTTGTGTCTCCGTCAAGAACACCATGGCGGGCCTTGCTGTCTCAAGGTGTTGGTGGACGGCAGTAAGGTTAGAGTGGAGTCCGCGAACTCAACCTTAAACAGGTTGGTGGGGGAGTGCACCGCTGTTTTATGACCCGTCATATTTCTACGATTCATTTTGTGAAAGGGAAAGGAAGCGTGAAGCGGGAGATGTCTGCCGCGATATAGGGAAAAAAGAGCGGAGGTCTGTTTCCCCATTTGTTTGTCTGCGGAGGAGATGCGCTGATCCGTCGGACGGAAGGGCCCCCGAACCCCCCCGAAAGCAGTCGCCTGGTCCCCACCGTCCGGTCACCAACGGGCACGACGATCTGCTCCGAGATTATGCGCGGTATGAAAGGGCAGCCTCTCAGGTTGGTTAAACTTAATTGGGCCCCTGTACTGTACCGCGGGCGGCCAGCGGAATAACCGTTTCTACGGGTCTCCCTGGCCGACGGATCAGCTCACTCCTCCCGACAATGGATAGACGGAAACCTTCACTGTTTCCCTAGTACCGCGACAACCATCACCCGAAGGTCACCGGCACTCTCACTCACCATACGAAACACAACAGTATTAAAACCATTATTTCACGTTGGTATTCTGTGAGAGGGTGGTACTACCCTGGACGAGCCGACCCATTCATGCTATATTTATAAAGTTTATAAATGTGAGGAAATATTTGAAGACATAAATAATTATCTCTTGCCAAGTGCAAAAAATAAAGTCTGCGACTTAAAATTTTATACTTAACATCAAAAACAAAAACTCAATGTTAGAAAAGTGAAACAAAATTATCTATAAATGTTAAGCCTATTAAAATAATCAGTTCTACAGTATTTCTTGGGATCAGTTTAGATTCTAAATTGCGGTGCCCTGGCAGGAAGGATTTTCGGCTGCATACGCAGTAAGAAAAGTTTGTAATTTGACGGATATTGAAACTGCAATATAGGTTTATGTCAGTTGCTTTCATAGTGTCATTTCAAAGTATTTCAATGATAGTGTCTTGGTCATTTAAAATACATTAACGGGTCAAAACGCGACACCATTTTTATTTAGTAGTTAATACGAACTACTTACTGCCCGACGTTTCGGTTAGGTTGCACCAACCGTGGTCACGAGCTGACTGGTCTTGCTCGCCTTCGTCTGTTCGGGGGAGCTTGCAAATCTTCATCCACTCGCACATTGTTATATAACAAAATGTTATTGAAGTCACTTCGACACACTACACTGACAGTATCCGGAATTGTTTTTGATCGTTCTAATCGCGGTAAAAATTTATTAATCACTGGATTCCATGCTGATGATAACTTAAATCCGTCTTCTCTATTGAAATTTTTGTACTTTTTGATTTCAATAGCTTCACGTACTATCCTAGTATGGTAGTGGCGATCGGTCGAGAGGATTTTAGGGTCGTGCAACTCCATCCAATGATTAACTCCCACTTCTAACAGATGTTCTGCTACCGCGGATTTATTAGTTTGACGATTTTTGACCGCCGTGATATGTTCTTTCACTCGTTCAGCTATTGTCCGCTTAGTTTGTCCAATGTAAGAACTACCACAACTGCAATCAATTTTATAAACTCCCGGCGTTTGAAAAGGAATAACATCCTTCGGCGTTCGCAGTAATCTTGACAACTTAATAAAAATGGTGTCGCGTTTTGACCCGTTAAATTATTTCAAATGTTTAAAATGGAACGCGAAAGTCTTAAAATTTATAGTGTCTTGGTATTTCAAAAAAGTGAACGGGTCGAAACCCGACGCCATTTTTAAGTTAATACGAACTACTTACTGCCCGAGCAAGGTTGCACCAACCGTGGTCACGAGCTGAATGGTCTTGGTCGTATTCGGGGGAACCTTAAAATCTTTATCCATCCTCACATTCTCGCATAACAAAATGTTAGTGAAGTCACTTCAACACACTACACTGACAGTATCTGGAATTATTTCGGAACGTTCTAACCGCGGTAAACATTTCGCTCATTAAATGCAAAACAGACGCAATCCAAAATACCTTGTTTAACAGGACGACTAAAACAAAAAAAAAAGTATATGAGGTACTTTAAAAAAAAATTAAAGCTTATCTATTACCTAGTGCTATACATCATTGAACTGGAACTATAAAAAAATAATAAAAAATACCTCAATTCGTTTTATTTATTTTTTTGCTTTCACGTCCTATAAATAATTATTTTGGATTGCGTCTGTTTTGCATTTAATGAGCGATTGGTTAATGACTGGATTCCATGATTCCACGTTAACTTATTAAAGTGTCTTGATATTTTCCAGACTGGTAATATTTAGATTGTGCACCATCGCGCGACGCTGCCGTCGTACTAATTTCCTATTGTATTGTCGTCTAAGTTCGTTATTGCTAGTACCGCCGCTTGACAAGGTTAGTCCTTAGGTAATTAAAGTTACGCAAGTCGCTCGGACGGCCCGCGCGGACCCGGGCGGACGAATTATTGTTATCTCTGTTTTTCGGCGATCCGCGGACCGATCCGAGGACTGAACCTTAATTTGTAGTCGTAATAACCTCGTCGAATGTGCACTTATCCTTTAAAATGTGTTTATGTGTATACATACATGAGGTAGGGAGGAAGATGCGTTGTATATTGTTTTATTATTGGAATAATAAGCGAAGATAAAGCCTAAAAAAATATTGCTTGACCAGTAACAGCCTATCGTTATTAGATTAAAGCTGAGAAAAATTATGACTGAGAGTGGATTTCCGTTTCAGCTCATAAAAAATAAAAGCAATCATTTGTGTTCAAAATTAATACGCTTTATTAAATCTAATCAAATCGGTGAAATCTTTTTTAACGTCAAAAAATGCAACAATTTTAAGTTAAGCTCGCTTTATCTTAGATGTACACATCTCATTGTATATCAGGTAGTTTCTTATTTATAAATTGTATTACATACTAACTAAACTTTTTATATTTATTAGATCAGGAAAAGGATGTTAAATGAAAGAATTTTGAAAACGGATGTCATTTAATAAATAGGAGTGGTTCAGTCAGACGGGACAACTCGCTTACAAAGCTACAGGTATGTACAGAGCTCACAGCGCCTGCCGCGCCTCGCGCGCCTCACGCGCCGCGCCGCCCGCGAAGTATCTGCAACGTGGACGGACGCGATTAGGTGCCTATATGTCAGCTAATATGGAGACGCACTCTGATGTACCGACCACATACAACTTGCAAGTCATTACACATACTACCTGCTCAGGGGAAATATTGATAAAATTGCGAACCAAATGCCAATGACAAAGATATCGCCCCACTAAAACTAGAATGAGATACTAATTTTAAACGTAAATAACAAAAAAGAAATAATCAAATTACATTAGAAATGACAACTAGTTTGAATCTATAATTAAACAGTTTTAAAAATTTTAATTGATATCCTAATCGCACCATTAACACTGCCATACAAGCAAACGACATATCAATGGCCATTATATAAATAAACTAGAAAGTTTGTAATTTTGGTTTCTCTAGATAATTCAAGTCGGTTCTAATATACGTAGTTTTCTTTCATATTTTCTGCTGAAAGTCACAAGCTACTAAGAAAATGGGCGAGTAGGTCACAAAATATTTAAAAAGATCAAGTTTCAAAGTTTTAATTTGTTTTTCTTTCAAAACTTACATAGTGTTATAAAATAGAGTGGTGGTCGGTACACAGGCGGGAATTCTAAACCTACAGCAGGCCAACGAATTTAATACGACATCGAAGCACGAGTGCAGCTCAAAGTGGGAAAAGAGCAAAAATGTAACGGGAAATTTTGTGTAAACTGATAAGGACGATAGTTTTCAATTTGGAGAATATTTTATCATTCGATGTCTAATTAAATTCGTCGTATAGGGCCATGCCGCGAGCCGCATGCAGCAATGGATGCGAATTCAAAAATGCTCGAGCGTTAAAGTTATAGTAAATGCATCGTAACGATTACTGCGGCCTGCAGGGCCCGGGGCCGGGGCCGGCTGCGTGGCAGCGTCTCGCCGACCCGGTCAGAGTATGCGCTCGTCATGCAACTAATGGTCGCTGTGTACGGGCCGGGAATTGTCGGAGAAGAGAAAAGCTACCGGAGAAGGTAAAGTTCAGATTTTTCCACCTTTCAATGTCAATTGGCTACGTTTTAGTTCATAGATTGAGTTTCACTTTCACCTCTTTTTTTTTACACTTCAAGATTGACCTCATCCCACCTGATGTAAAGTGGTAATGAGATGACCTCTTTGTTCCTTGGAGGTTATTTATCATAAGGAGGTCCTAATGATAGCAAAGGTTTAGTTAATTTCAATATTATTCTTGGATTGTTTCTTGGATGATACTTTATGAGGTTATGTTTTAAGCAATTTGCACTCGCTCAAGTTTTAACCTTGTAATAAGACGTTATGTCTACGTACATCTCGTACGGAATAGAAAAATAACTTGTTCCATTTTTGGTACAGATGTTTACATCCTGCATAAGTATGAATGCAAGAAGAGGAAAATGAAATAAGAAAAAAAAACATTCAACGTTAAATGTAATCCCAAAGATTTTTAATACTTATGCTTAAGTGGTTTAAATCTCCTATTAATCGATAACAATTACTCGCTGCGCGATTTTTGTTATTCTTTTGTCATCTCCGGTTCCTAAGGCTTAGTACACATCTCTGCTCTGAGGCAGGGCCGCCTGCGGGGCCGGCCTGGGGAAGCGTCGAAGCCATGCTGGGTGCCGGGTGGGGAGCTAGTTCCGGGCTGCTAATATATTACCGAAACTAGAGATCCTTCTGTATCTATCATCCTTAGAAACGGTGGCTTTGGCGAAAACAGAAAAATCGTCTTACAGTTTTGTACAAGTGGAAGATAATTAGACAATAACACACAAAAAGAGTTTCATCTCAATTCACGTACATACGTGGTTCAAAGATAAGTAAACAAAAAATACCCAAACGTGACCATATATCCAATACCCAAAACGTGTACATATGTGGCTAAGAGATAAGTAAATAAAAATACCCAAAACACAAGTTGTTAAATCTCTAAGGCAAACCGACAGATATTCCCTAAATCCTGTAAATACAGAGTGAGTAGTGAGTCGGGCGGGTCCGCTGCCGTGTGCCGGTCACGCGCCCACTGCGAGTTCTCTAAGTGTACGCAAAACTTTGGGGCAAACTTTCCGGGATCGCTCCGATTGCTTATCGTCCAACTTCAACTGAATATTTTTTGCGTTTTATCCCGCATTCAAGAGGCATTCGACTAATCAACTGAATTGAGTATTTGTTGCAAATCAATTCTGACAATAAACTAAGTAATCTAACATATTAGAAATATCTTTTAGTAATAAAGATACTTATTTATTTATTTATTCATGACAAGTTTGATGTCGTCACCCCAATTTATTAAATCTTCTGACAATAATTATTTAATTGCAAAAGGTATAAATATCTTTAGATTATGAAGCTGCAGCTTAACTGTTTGAATTGTCTTGAATTTTTATAATTAGATTTAAATATTAACTATCGCCCATGATGGGCGATGGGCGATAGGCCCATGATAATGAGCTCTATGTGCTTCAAAACGTGATTCTTTATTAACATATGTGGTCTAACTGTGAAAAAAATAAACGCGACACAGTACATAAGTGTTCGTGATACTACATGAACACAGTTTGTTATAAAGTCAGTAAGTAGTGCGGCGCAAGGTACCTGACGGTGGGCCCGGAGGCGTGGCGCGCGTGGTCGCGTCGGCGGCGGCCGCGCGGCTGCCGCGCTCCCCGCTCGCGCGCCCCCGCCCCCGCGCCCGCGCCCGCCCCGCGCCCGCACGCGCTGTACGACGTCTCCTCTGCGCTCGACTCCACTGCCGGCAGCGTGTCTACACATTACATTACGAAAGCTTGTTCATAATACTGTCGACCTCCATAGCCGAAAGGCGAGCAGGCTGAACTTTGGCGTCGCACCATCTCTGAGGTCCCGGGTTCGATCCCCGGTCGGGCCAATATGGGAAACGAACTTTTCTATATTGTCTCGGGTCTAGGTGTTGTGGTACCGTCGTTGTTTCTGATTTCTGTAACACAAGCTACTTACCACAGAATCAGAGCAATGTATGTTATGTTGTCCAATATTTATTTATTTACTGTATGACAATCGTTGCGTAATTATTTGTAGTTCGTTAATGTAGGTAAGTAAATGATAGCATCTTTTGTAGGATACTTCACTTACTTTAAGTTTTTGATAGGATGATAAAGTCATAATTGGTGAGCTTAGGAGCTGAAATGGCCAGTTTAGTGAAGGATCGACTGTTTCTCATATCTAACTGCACATGGATAATAGCATGTACAATAGTATGGATAATATTTACTTAATCGGATTTTAATATGTATTTTATAATACTAAGTAAAGAAGGCAGTTTACCTGAGAGATGCGCGGCCGGCAGCCGGTACAGCTCGGCTGCGCACGCGGCGCACGGCGACCCGCTTGACTCGGAGTCGCTGTCTCGGGCACGCCCGTATTCTGATAAGAAACAAAAGCAACGTAAATCAAAAAAGCAGAAACTTAAAATTGTTTTCCTAAACCTCAATGAATTTCCCCATAACCAGCGGTATCACCTAATCGTAGGATTTTAGAGGCTTGAACATCATTCAAGTCTACTTTATCAATATATTAGATTACACTAAAGTAACATAAACATGCCATTTGAAAAAATATCTGTTTTTGAACCAATCAGTCAATTTCAGACCATTTCTAATAAATTCCTTTAGTCCACTCTAGTGAGATAGAATTTCCCGGGAACTGGAAACCTTCTTACTTTTACCGTTTTTATTTTCGCCTATAAAAACACCATCTGCTCGCAGTCCAAGTCTGTTTGGATAGAAGAAATGTGTTGTAATAAAGTCAAGTATAAAACACAAAGGACATCTTTATGAATAAAATTGCGTAGTTACGGGCTATTGTAGTCGTCCTTTACGCGCGCGTCGGCCGCCGCGGCTCGAGGGCCGGCGGTCGCTCGACGTGGAGTAGGCCGAACGTGGACGATTTTTCCCAATGATAGGAAACTTGAAATATCTTATTTTTATTACTATTGCTAGTAAATTTTATAAATATTCAACCAATCACGCAAAAAGTTTGCTTGGTTGAACGCAATAAGGTCAGGAACTACTCAGTTGAATTAAAAAAGTATTTCGGTGCCGGAAAAAATATTCATGAAGAAATGCTTTATATGTAGTCCAAGGCATTTGATGAATGGCGGGCTCAACTAGTGATTTATAACCTTATAATTTAAAGCTAAACTTTTAAACCTGGATTGAATTTATTTTTCTTACGACTATTGTCTAATCCAACAGGTTTATAGATGTTCAATCAGTTTAAATGTTGAGAACTTTCAGATATAGGCTTACGTCATTGATTTGTATCTTCCAACTGTAAAATTATTTTATTTATATTAATGAATAGAAATACATACGTTTTCATAACGCAAATTTTCTTCTCACCTATAATGTATTTATGTTATAAAAACTGTATTTATGTTGCATGGCCGTACCCATTTCTCGCCATCTACTATTTCCTCTACCTTAAGGCTGTCTGGAAGAGATCGCTTTCTAGCGATAAGACCGCCTAAATTGTACTATAATCAATCTGTAAAACCTATTTCTGTAAAGATTTTGTGCAATAAAGTATCTATCTATCTATAAATGAAAGTTTGCTTATGTAGCGGGTTGGACTATAAAAATTTAATGTTTTACGAAAAAATTGTTTTCAATTGTATTTTTAATTAAAAACTATATTCTATAATAGATTCCGAAAACCAAACTACAACACAAATATGACTTTAACTGCAACTGTTTCCCTAGCTTTGACTGGCCCCAAAGAACAATGATTACCGTTCCTAGCTGTTCAATCAAAAGACAACACCTAATCAGGATCCCAGGTCAAACATTTGTGTGACCAATATTTTTGTCTGTTCTGGTTTAGATGAAGTTTTCTTTTACTTTATATTTTTTGAGTAACTTTGAAAATGCTTCAGTTTTTTATTTAACTTTGAATCCTCGAATGTTGTATACTCGATAGTAATATTTGGAGCGGTAGCCGCCCCTAGCGCGCCGGCCGCGCGCGGCGCAATTAACGCGGCTCGTAAACCGAAGAGCGTAAAACAACGCCGTAGTTTATCATTCCCCGTATTGCAGGCGTCCTTCCAAATTAGAATGCTTTAAAAATGGCTCTTTTTAAAACATCACCCATTTCTGCCAAGGAGTTTTTCATTTTAACTTTGGTGATTCGGTGCGCATGTTTAATACATCTTGTTTGTTTAGCTCTAAGAAAGTGTAAAACCTCTATATTTTTTGATTAACGTGAGTAACTAAAAAGAAAGTCAGCTTAAACTCAAAATTTTTTACATTTAAAAACACATGTTTAAGCCTTATTAAAACCAGTATCGAACAGTGAACAGGCCTCAAAGTATTAATAATTTAATTTCTCTTCACGTTAATTTTGGTAAAGTTACGGTATATTATTATATTAAAAAAAAAATACTAATATGCAAAATGTTGCTTGATTTGAATCAACCGCTTGTAGCTTGATTTATACCAACTAAGAGGTTCTGATCGTTATCAGTTCAATTTCGTTTCGAACTAGGTACGACGTTTCGTACCTAGTTCGAAACGAAATTGGTTTCATATTTCTGATTTGACTGGAGTTAAGCATTAATTATTGCTACCGCTGCAGCTTAATCGTATTACATAGAAGACATTTTTGGTTTCGCTTGAAAAATTCTACCTGATCTAATATTTAAGAGCTTCAACTTAACAGAAAGTCGAGTGTGAAACGTGGTTTAACAGTTCCCATTACTCACAAACCGTTAGCTTCGCTCGCGTATTTTCCGTGACGTACAACTAGAATTAGATTTGAGTCGACTTAAATTGAATTCAACTAGTTCCTTGGTTCCTGACACAATCATTAACAAGAATAAGCTTTAAGTGTTTAGTAATTTTCATGTTTTCAATTTAGAGTTTTTAGAGTTGTTTATTTGATTCAAAGCTAAACCCTTAACAAGGAACCAAAGAAGCTACAATGTGTTAGACAATTTGATAAATAAAAGGGCAGGTACAGAAACATTAGACCTACTTTGGTAGGAAGAGGGAGTTGTAATTGTATTCATTGCTCGAGTGCTCAAGATATACGTTCTGCTATGTTTTCCACATGGGTCGTGCGAAGTACATAACCATACTTATTACGTGGCTAGTACTGGTGTACTGTTTTGTCTTATATCGTTGTAGAGTTTTATTAGACTGTCCTATTACATTTTGTACAAAGTAAATACATAATCTATATATTTACGTACTGTGTTTATTTTTTATGTTTTCGAGTGGACTGTACTTCGCGCAATTCGTTCAGTGAAGACTCAAACACGGTCGTGTGTTTTCCTCCATTTGGGCAGCAGCGAGACAGTAATCCAATATGCAGGTAAGTTTATGCGTCTGTCGCTCTCATTGTCACCTCTAATAAAACTTCCGCAGTAATATACGGGGACATTCACCGCAACAATAGTGTCTCACATTACGCTGTTAATGCTAGAAGTTTATCTAGCGTGGCGGCGTAAATCTGCCGCCAGCTCCGAGGCCGGGCCCGCTCGCGCGGCTATGCATAAGAATGCAAACTGCCTTCTGCGGCCTAAATATTGCAGCAGAGACTTAGTGCGCTCGTTTAGCCTCCGCGCTGGTCGTGATACCCGGCCGTGGACGCTGCCTCGGAATATTAGACCAGATAGCAAACCCGCTAACCAAACCACTTCATTATTCCGTTAGGCGTGTACACTTTACATTTTCAGATTTTGTACTGAATTATCTTACTGAATTAGTGAATACTTAATTACTGGTATCGTTACTTGTATATGAAACTTGCGTGTTTGGCAATTGTATTAGGTTTGTTTAACTTGTAAACTAACAGGCATCGTAATGGCATAAGTAGCGTAGTGCAGAGATAGTAATTCCTCCATGACGGCTAATGTTTGCTTTATCTCTGTGTGAATGTGTCATGAAACGTTTTTGCAAACTCATTCAATAATTCACATGGCAAAGAAAAAAATATTTTGACAGTAATACAAAAAACGAAATAACTCAATTGCCACAATTATTACACTTTGCTATTTTAATTGGAAAATTAAAACGCAAACACGTCTAAATTTAAAACAAATTTCAAATCAAATAAAAGTATCTGAATATCAGTTACTTTACTACAGTAAAATTTTCTATTACAGTCGTCTTACTTACGATCTTCGTTACGTTAAAGTTTCTGAACGTAACGTCCTCAACGTAGATACGTAATCTACGCTGCATTCGGAAACTTTTTGAACTGAAAATATAATGGTTAAACTTAATAATATGATTTTCTGAAATGCCTTTAAAGTATCAGTTTATTTGAATGATGCCAAAATTGGAACCAAGTTATTGTTTTAACAAAGTATACATGCTTAATCATCGCGCCATTTAAGTGCGGTTTGGTGATCATAAACTCTAGCTATTTTTAAACATATATTACTCTACTCGGGAATAGAACCGAGCGCACTCAAAATATATATATATATATATATATATATATTTTACAACAAACACTCAACAAAAACGATTCAAACACAAAGTTTAGTAATGAATCATATTCAAAAATGTATCACGATGTCCGGTTATAATTATGGGTTTCTTTTTCAGTTAACGCACTAAAAAAGCTGTAGTTTTTATTTATTTAATCAATACCATTTTTAGTTGTAGTTAAAATGTGCTTTTGACATGTCCTTTAAAACGTCAAGTCAATTGACCGAATTTAGGTTGAAAATCTTACCATAAAATTTTCTTATTTAAACAGTTTACATAGAAACACTCGGATGAAGAGAAAATTTAAGCTTGAATGCGCGCTGAAGTTAATACGTAAAAGAAGGAGCAAGAGTTCGTGAGCGCTTCATCTAGATGAAAGCTAAATAATGCACACAGATACAATTTACACGTGCTACAGAAGCGCGTATCGGCGCTTGGTCTGACGGTGCACACTGGGTTGAATATACAAATTTGCAATTATAAGTTTAAGTGTTTTGTTCGAATTAGTCTACAACAACTGAGTATACTAAAACACAAGACCCCAAGCTCATTTAGAAATGTACATTTCCTCAATAGTTCTGACCAAGATTAACCCGTGATCGCAGCTATCTATGTTCGCCACTTTGCTACAGAGATCGTCGGTCAAGTAGGACAGAAGTAATGAATACCAATTTAGGATCACATACGTTTTATCCATATTTGTTGTTGAGGAGATTAAGTGACAAGCATCTTTACAAATATAAAACTTTTAAGAGTAGGTACTAATATTTAAAGTAAGAGATTAAATTAATGCATTTGTATGTTTCCAAAATGTTTATCTTGAGCTCACTGTGCGCCGGCACTGCGCATTCACAAACGAAGAATATTTTTCTTACTTATCGCGAGAACATTCAGCAAATTTATGCCAGGCTACAGCTAGTACTAAGCCTTACCGAGCTCAATTGGGTAACTATTGGTCGTTAGTTAAATATTAAACATTAATTAAAGTACATTTATTTTAAAAGTTTGTAAAAATGTTAATCATAGAAAAATACTAAAAGACACTAGTATTATTGACCATACAAAATGCCATTTCTATCTGTGATACAAATCTATTGCGGATTTTTTTAATAGTAGCTCTATATATTGGCTCCTCACAGCCTGATTGTAGGATTGGTAACTAAGAGACCCCACATGATGACAATGGATTTGATACCGTAGTATCCTATCCGTTATGAAGTTTCTTCACGGATTAAAGTTAGCTCACACGTAAAAAATATATTTCTCTTTTAAAGAACACACATAATTTACCAATATTTAACAAGGATGCCTGTTAAAGTTCACTTTGCCGACTTTTAATAAGCTTGTTATCGCCAAATTTCGGCTGCTCGCGAGCAACTAGTCGCGGAATGCTTGCATAAACTGCTACGCGATAGGAATGCACCATCATTTGTTTCACATTAAGGTAATTAGTTTAATTAAATCTGATCATTTTTGTAGTATTTTTCACTGGCATGTTATAAAAATGCCGTTAATAATTACAGCTGTTAACGCGTAGCTAAGCAGGCAGTTAATATATTTGAAACTCTTTATGTGAGAAATGGACAAGCCTCTTTATTATCAAGCAATAAAATATGTCTTTCATTATTAAATTATATAAGAGTGCTTTGAAAAGACCAGGATTGGAAGAAAAATTTTGTTGTTATCCATACTCACATTTTTACTGTTACCGCACCCATAAACGTACTATCTGCATGACCCAACGGTTGACTGGTAGAGAATGCTCCTAGCATTAAGTCCACTTTTTGTACTTTTTTTGTGCAATAAAGTTTTTAAATAAATAAATAAATAAAAATGTTTTTAAAATATAATTAAGATTAGTTATTAGTTTTTGATATAAAAATCACGTGCACATAATATGTTTATTGTATCGTGCAATGAATATATTGTGACTTCCGAAGTCTTATAATGATTACAATTAAAAACGTGGTATCAGGTTTTTTATAGCCTAGATATTTATAAATACGCATTTATGTTGAGGCAATACTTTTGCCTCAACATAAATTCGGTAAAATAAAGAATAAGAATTTGCAAATTATTATGGACACTCTACAAGTGTCGTAAGTAACAAAGGTTTAAAATAAGTACAAGCAATACACAATCGTATCCGATACGAGAAGCTCTGAGATTAGAAGCGTGCAACAGGCCACATTGTTATTAGCGGTTGCAAAAAGCCGGCCACGTCCGCCCGCCGGACGCCGCGCGGCCTCCTGACCCCGGACGCCGGACCCCCTTCTGAGGCGCCCCACTCCACAACGGCGAACTGCACACAGCGGAAATTGCAAACTCGCTCAATGGAAACGGAGATAATGCCCCTGAATGAACTATTATTATTTTATGGCGTTTTTAATATCCTGCACTTTATTCTGGTGCCGCCTCGGTGATGATGCCTTTTGAGTCTGTTGTGGTCTATTTTTACATTTAATACTTAGAAATTATTGCTTATACAGTAAAAGGAGGTGATTTCTTTCACCTCTAATAATATCAAAATTCCATGTATAGTTGATGATTTAAAATGAAAATTTAATATCTGTATTCATACATTTACTTGGAAAAAACACGATGGAGCTCTCATATAACTAAATAAGAAATGATGAACCTATCGTTTTCAGAGAAGTGGATATTAATTTACATTTTTTTATTGAACATATTCCTTTTGAGTGTTATTTAGGGAGAAGAGAAAAAAATATTACAGAATGTAAACCGATTTTATAAAGCAATTTATTTGAAAGTAAAATACATTTTTTTAAATCTTCAATTACTTTTATGGGATTGTGTTCAGCTATCTATAATATGCTGAGTAAAATTATTAGTTCATATTTATTCTTTTTTCACGACGAAAATAATGTGTTTAATTTTATCTTACCTATTTTTATGACTACCAATTTCCAACAGTGATTTAGTCTATTTATCCGGTTACTGTCGGGCTTATCAAGTCTGAGCGGACAAAGGCTTAATTTGCAGACACTGCAGTCAGTCGATCCGCCTAGCTAATATCCTAAAGTCCGCAATCAATTTCAGTCCGAGGCAGACAGTTACGATCGCGTCTTCAATGCGACTGCGGAATTATGAATTCACGGGCGCGGAAATTGCAATCTCGATGCGATGAAATACTGATGAGTGGCGTCTGAGCGGCACTAGCTGCGTTGTTGGCGACGAGGTACTATCTCCTAACAGATATTTTAGCTATGAATTTTAATTTTCGAAATATCTGTGATTAACGTGAATAAAGTATTTTCATATTATTTGAAAAGAATGATGATTTTATTGTGAATTGTGCTTTGTTTAACACGCTCACTGCATTATGAGGTCTAACAAGCCACATGCATAACTTATCGCAGGTGCGGCAGTCATAATCGCGTTCTTTCACTCTATGCGGGGGGCGTCTATTTAACATTTCTATGAGTACAACAGAGACAAATATATGAAATTGCTTCTCTTACGAAGCCTAGCATAATGGCGTAGACAATATTATATGAGATCGATTAGGCCCCATACCCACTGTATGGAAATTAATAACGTTCAGTGCGAAGTGAGGTCTGAACTGCCTCAAAAATTGTAGGCCTCATACCGCACGGAGTGAGCGCGGGCGGCGCGGGCGCCACGCATCTTGGCGTAGTGACGTGATAAGTTTCGATACGGACGCACGCTGCTAGCCGGTGTTAATTTTTGTACTCAAGCTTATTTTTCATAGCACAATTAACACTCACAAATGCGCATACTACTCACACTAACAAATCCGTAATAAAATTGTCGCCGTTCTTCTTCCATTCGATATCGATTTTGATATTGATAATGTACACAAGAAGACGTTTTGCAAAAACTTTGTGCTTAAACTAAGGCCTGGTCGTGGATACTTCTTCACTGCTCTAAAGAAGTCATAATTCGATGATTTAATAAGCAATATTAGCTCTTATTTTGCAATAAATTAAGCTTAAGTGCTTTTCTACAGACAACATTGAATCTGATTGCTAAAATATTTTTGCTAAGCTGATTGTTAAAGCACACGCTTTTACTCAAAATAGGAATATAAATTTTTCTTTGCGACATTTTTCCGGCTCTAGGTATGGGTCGTTTTAAATGCATATAGATAAAGCATGGATGTGGTTTTTAACTTGATAAAGGTCGTGTGTTTAAACTTTTTGTTAGTTAATATTTCCAGTTTCTTATTCCAGATTCCTTTAGTTATGAAGTCTATCTTCTCTTTTGGGGAATTCGAGTTTGTATCTCCATTGGTCACAGCTGGTATAGTTAATGAGTAAGAGTGCACACACACATACTTTTTTCACGCATCTACACACATACTCAAACACATACTCACCGCCCACACAAATAAGTACATACGCACGCTTACATTCTACACATTAACACTTACTTTATAACTAAAAATGGCATTCGTAAAATGGCATTACGCACGTGTTTATTTCAGGATTTCCTAGTGGCAGATGTGCTGAACATTCGCTTCAAAAAGGTGGTCAACGAAAGCGCTGCGTAGGTTGCCACGACAAATTAAGACTAACACTAAATACTCAGGCTGCAAAAAAAAACTAAAAAAATTGCAACTTTTTGTGTTCAGTGTGACAAATCCTACTGCTTGCCCTGTTTTAATGAAAAACACTTTAATTACAAAACAAATATTATAATTTTATCGTGATTGCAATTTCTTTATATTCCCATCCCTAGGCGAGACACAAATTTAACGAACTTTCAGTGCGAAATGAGGCAGAACTGATATCATATAATTATATTTTTAATTTATTCAATACCGAAATGTCATAACTGCGGTCGAAGCTAGTTTAAAGTTAAACATCTATTTAAGTTATAATGGTACAGTTTCAAGCCAATATTGTCTGTTCTATATTAAAGGTATTTTTAGAAACAATATTTTGTGAGGCCGAAAAGGTCTCATACGCAATGCAAAGAAGTTCAATCTTGACTCGAAAATACCTCACACGCACTGGCTGAAAGTCTACGAAAAATAGTTTCGCAGTGAGCGTGTTAACAATATCACCATCACGTTGAGTGCCAAAAAAAGAAAGAAGGAAATTCTTGAGATGGGATTATTATAATTTTGAGCTGAAGCCAAGTAACTTTATAACAATGTGCATTCGGAAAAACTTTTATAACTAAGTGCATTCCCACATAAGTAGTTTTACAAAACATTAAGTTGCCAGACTGTTGAAAAGAGGCTTTGGTTTAAGACTGAAACAAAACAGTTGATTATTATGATAAAATTGACGAGTTACCGCCGAAAAAATTTTTAACCACCTATTTTCAATTTAGGGTGGTTGAGCAAATTTTATGGCGTAATTTTTGTTGAGTACACTTCTACAAAAATAGCTGTTATTCAGATACTGAATCTAATCCGCTGGTTTTCATCTATTTATCACCCGGTTTTGTAGCACGAATGTCAAAGAAGTGGTTACTCTGCGATAATTGTTCTAAATAGCGGTAGTTCTTTTTTTCAAAACTTGAGATGGTTTTGATAGCTTAGTTGTACCATATTTAAATAGATAGACTAAGATTATGCACCTCAGAATGTGTTGTCTGTAATCTTAATGTGAAGTGGTAACATAAGGTACTGTAAGTACTGCAGAGCGTGTACTCACCGCTGGCGTGGTGGCGCAGGTTGGGGCGGGGCGGGGGCGCGGCGAGGTCGAGCTGCTCGGCGCGGCCGAAGGTGCGCAGGTGCAGCGCGCAGCCGCCGCCCGTGGACTCGCACGCGCCGCCCGCCATGCTGAACGTCGCGTACGGACTGATCTCGTGCAGTTCACCTAAGTAGGACACTACACGTTACACGAAGATCTATAACACTGGTGGGATCTAGCTATAAGCGAATTATGTTATCTATCTAATTGGGCTTCATTCAAATATAATTCCGACAATTGTCTTAAAGCCTACCTTTATAATAGGTATTTTCATGGAAAACTTAGATGCCTTTTTAGAGAACTTTCAGAAACATTGCATTTTTAAAATGTCCATTTCGGTCATAACATTAATTGCTAGTATTATGAAGGTTTCCTGTCAAAATTCAAAAGACTTGATAATCTGTGTCTTAAAAGTTTAGTAAATTTTGCGTGTAAAAAAAATCTTTACTATTAAATCGTTAATATTACATTGGTTTTGTTAACAAATAAATGATTATAGTATTTAACAACTACTAAGCTATTCGAATCTCAAAATCGACTTATTTTTGTATACGGTTCCTAAATAGACATTTTGAGCATAATTCTTGATAGTTACTTGAAGGATATTGTATAAAGTCATAATTGTCAAGATAAAAGTAACTGGTGGTAGTTACTATCTGGCGGAGTGAGCGCCTTCCCGTTCCTCTTGCTCGGCTCGGTGGTGTAGAGCTGTGGGTGCGGCGCGCGCGTCTCGTGCAGCGAGCACTCGCGCGGCCCGCACAGCGACCGCCGCCGCGCCATGGCCAGACCCACTGCACACACATGCACACATTAGGTAATCACCACCCACACGACCTTAGCGGGAGATATAAGCAAAACATATAATCCCTACCTGCATACGATTTGATTAAACAATCTTATTATAGTTCTTTATTAAGTTTGTAATAAAACAATTATTCTAAAAAGAAAACAATACGGTAATTAGTTCAAACAACAAAACCAGCTAGCTCATGATGCTTTGACCTTAATAACGGGGTAATCAAAAGTTCAAAAATTAAGTGTCTTAATTTTTTAACTTTTGATTACTACGTCTGTTAAGAATGTTTTTTTATATATTAAATATACCAGCTAGCGAGGCGAGCAGCGCAGCGAGCCCGCCGCCGAGCAGCAGCGGCGCGAGGCCGGCGCGCCAGTCAGCCAGCACCTCCGCCGCGCCGTCCGCCAGCTGACTGCGCGCCTCCACCGGCACCTCCATCGGCTCACCGAGACGTTCTGCACCGACAAATAACAATGCTGTACTTTGACCGTGGCGATTTTAAAATAAAATACCCAACAATTGAAAGAAAAACATTGTATTTATTACCCTAGTATTTAAACATAATATTACGTAATTAACTTCTTTTTACATATCATTGAAATTTATGTGATGCCGTGTTCTATTCAAATTCTTATGATACCACATTCTACAAACATACAAGTAGTTGATTACAAACAAACCTGATTTTCGTTTATACCACAAGGTTTAGATAATTTATTTATTTCAATATGTTTGGGATTGTTTCGTTTTTGTGTTCAGAACCGTACAACACTGAACACTGTAACAATTTGTTAAATAAATAATGGTATCTGTGTTTTTCTACGTAGAAATTTGTAATTATGTTATTTTCTTTTGACAACATTTAATTTTGTCTGTCCTGTTACATTTTCTACTGAAATAGTTCTTGACATACATCAATTTTCTAATTGTAACTATTTGTGATTTCTAAATTGTATATTATATTTTAATTTGCTTTATTACGACAGCTAACAAGAAAAACGCTGACAATACAAATTTAGGAACAAACATAAACTTAACGCTAAGCGTTATCTTAATTAGAGGTCGCCGCGGCATCGGCATGCAATGTGGACTTACAGTTTTATTTTATAAACTTAAGGAAAATAGGGCTTATAAACATATTAGATATTTAGAGTAACAAAACAAAGTAGTGTACCTCCATTGAGCGTGTGCGTGGCGGCCCGGTAGAGCGCCGGCGTGTCCCCGGCCGCGGAGCGCGCTACCACGCGTATTTCGTACCACGTCCCCGGGCGGAGGTTGCCAGCCTGACGGAACAAAACTACATTTTTTACACGCGTATCATGCAGTGCCATATTTGGGCCACATGACACATGCAGGAACAACGACCAACGTGAACTAGAACAGATTGTTTTTCTTCTTAGCTCTGCATGGATTTGTGCATTGGCCACTGGCTATTGTTTAAGGTAAAAGGTACGGAAATAAATTAAAATAAAATAAACAAAAATCTCTTGATTAAATTGAAATAGTAGAAAATTCATCGGAATGTAAAAAACAGTTCTATGATGTCAATAGATAAATTAAATCAAGTAAAGATGTTTTATTAGAACAGGTTTTATTAAAATACATAACACTAAGCATTATTGTCATTGAATAATTTACAAACTACATAATACTACTAACAAATTAGAACCTGTTTCCACCGAAAAATTTAAGATATAACACTTGATCAATCCTTTGTCAAAAATGATTTAATTTCTACCTTACATAAGGTTATAAATTATTAATAATTTATCGTTTATTATCTCTTCACAAGGGGTACAAAGATTCTTAACACCAATATGGTTAATTAGATTTGGCTACATGTACACTTTAGGTATATTTTGGAACGCTTGTGTTGATTGTAATTTGTTTGTATTTTGCATTGAACTGTGGATCGACAAAATATTCATATTAAACTTTGAATCTTATTTCAAATGATCCATTTTCAGATGCTTAACTTTAAAAAAGTTTTCCATGCCCAACAAAATGTTCGATAATGTTAGGTTATTTGATGTTAGGGACAGCTCTACGCTAACTGCTACTTTTGACTTACCAGCGCGCTCTCGCCGTCTGAGCGCAAGTCTGTCCAGGCGGCGGGGGCGGAGGGAGCGGCGGGCGCGGCGGGGCGAAGCGCGAGGGCCCACGCGGCGACGGGGCAGCGCCCGCCCCACGCCAGCAGGTTCAGCCGTAGCGCCGTGCTGTTGGCCCACACGAACTCCTTACCCGGCGGCGCCTTCGCCTCTACGCACAACGCCGACTCTCTTGGTCATTCGTTCACAACGAAATCAAGCAAATATTTATGCAACAATATTTGCCTGTTTTATATACTGAGTGTGCAATTCAATGGAAGATTGGTAGATTAAGTTTATGTTAAAGTAACTACATATACTTTGATCAGGTCCCAAAGCTTATAAAATACAAGTAAGCAATCCTGGGTAGAGACTAAAAGCGACGTCTTAACTAGGCGGGAGCACTAACAAATTATTCCAACGAGCCCGCTAAAAGAGTGTAAATAGCAATAAGCGAAAGCATTTACAAAGTCATGCCAATCAAATTACTCTTGAACAATAGATGTCAAAGTAACTAATTGATTGATGAATCCCAAAACAATAAAATCTCAACGGAAGTCTTGAAAATCTAAAGAATACCAAACGCGCATAATCTATTGTATTCCGCACGACATTTGCTGGGTATTTTTCGTTCAAAAATATAAGTTAGTCAAGCTAGACGAGTGATAATGCAACATAAAATGTATTATACTAAGCAATGTGACTCGACACTTTAGCCCATGCATTTTCTATAGATAATTAATAGTTGGGGGTCAGTATATCCATTAGGGTGATGTCTAATCTGGTTGTTAGCGTGCGTACTCACTGTCGCCGCGCGTGCGCGCGCGCAGCGGCCGCGAGTGCGGCGAGGCGCCGGCGGCGGAGTGCGCGCGCACCGTGACGCGGTACAGCGCGCCGCACGCGAGCCCGCGCAGCCACAGCGACGTCTCGCCGCCCGCCACGCGCGTCGACCGCGCCGCCGTCGCGCCCGCCTCGTCGCCTGCTCCGCGCGACCACCACACCGTGTAGCCTACGACAACCGAACTGGGGATAGGTGGCCTATTCTGATGCTACGCCGATGTACACCACTAATTAATGAAATACAATAAATGTACTTTTGCAAAGACAGCATAGTGCATTCCGTTTGATTTGCTGCGAGTACATTACTGATCAGTCAGGTACTTTGAATCGTTTGCTAGATTAGCTCAATGAACTGATTTTTATTGCCTCCTTGAAGTAACAAACAAACAAAGTGTGTAAAAAGATTAACTACGTAATAAAGCAGTGCGAGTATCGTTCATAGACGAATGCAGCGCAGCCGAGGACTATATTGTCCTAATTTGAGTGATTGCTAACCTAAGAGTACAGATCCAGTATCAGGCGGCGCGTCCCAGGCGAGGTGCAGCGCGTGAACGTCGGCGCGTAGCAGCCGCGGCTCGGGCGCCGTCGGTGGCGCACGCACCACCAGCGAATACTGGACCGCGTCGCCGCCGCCGCCCGCGCCGCTGCCTCGTACTGAGCACGTGAAGTTTGCACTCGTTTCGGCTTCTAAAGTGAGAGAAATACACTGAGTAAAAACGCAAGGCGAAATATATATTAAGATTGGCACTCATTTTAAAACCGGTAAAAATAAGATTCAATAAGATAATACTTTCCTACAACAAATAAGTACGTAAACTAGCTCACTGTGTATAATCAGGTCCCCGGAGTCAGTGACGGTGTGCGCGGGCGGGAGGGGCGCGGGGCCCCAGCGGCGGCGTAGAGGGGCCGCGCCCACCGCCGCGCACCGGAGCCGCACGCGCGCTCCCCGCGCCGCGTTCACCACGCGCCCGAACGATGAAATGCGCACTGGCACTGGGATATACAGTACGACCGTTAGCCCGTTAGGATCACTTACTTCAATTTTCGTATTTCCAACATTCTGGCGAACAGTAAAGATTATAAAAAAGATTTTACATTTTTATCCCACACGAGTAACTTGTTCATCTATGACGTGAATATCCTTAAAATAAGCTTAGGATCTAAAAGCTAACTGCGTTCACCGTGTTGAGTAGGTGCAGCAGTGACGGGGCGCGCGGCGGGGCCGGCGCCGGCGGCGGTGGCGGCGCGCGTCCAGAACTCGTAGACGGTGCGCTCGCGCAGCCCCACCACCTCACGCCACACCTCGCCCTCCTCGTCGCCCCCGCCGCCCTCGCCGCCCGCCTCCACGCGCTGCGACCACTCGCCGCCTACCCTGAGTGGCGAAGGACTCTTTTAACTATACATATCGATGATGTATCGTTAAAAATCTTCAGAAAAATAATGTTACGGCCTTCATAAAAAAAATGTCATAACTTAAGCATTTAGAAAAATATTAAGTCCTATATCCTATACGGTATAGGGATTACGTCACAAATATGAATTTAGTGCCTTTGTCTTTTTTTAATACAAAACAAAAATTTAGTACCAACAATATCGAAAGAAAAATGGTTGCAAAGGTTCAGGAGCAGCGACCAATTAAAACCCAATGTGTCTCACTTGCCGAGCTCCCTCGTGTAGAGCGTGTAGTGCGTGAGTCGTCCGGCTCGCTGCGCGGGCGGCAGCCAGGACACGCGCACCGCGTCCGCCCCCGCCGCCAGCGCGCGGACCACCTCCACCGCGCCTGGTACTGCGCCCAACACAACTTTATGTAATTTTTTCTTATAATTCGTTTATTAACGAATGAGGAGAAAATAATTTATGTAATTAGAACACTATATATCATCAAAATATTAAAGAGAGAGAAGTAAGCGAGGTAGGGTAGCGATTTATCGCTTGAACTGGTGGAGTCCGACTGGTGATACCTCCACCTTATAGAAGACCGCAAACAATCACTTCGGTGTTGTTGTGTTCCTGCGTGTGAATAAGGTTTCCGGAGTTCCTAGAGGGTACTACATTAGCAGCAGGGGTCAAGGCTACATGGTTAGGGTGACAAGTCCAATAACAGCTTTATTATGCTGTACTTGTCGACCTCATTACCAATTTACATCAGGAGGGATGAGGCCAATTAGAAACACATATTAAAATAAAAAGTTGTGGGTGGATGAGAATACTGCTAGGAGCAGACTTAAAGTCAGTAAAATTGGCAAAAACAGGCCACATAGCTCGTAGAACTGTTAATAGACGCAGCGTAGGATTGCTAACAACAAGATACAAGACCTTGTCCTAATCTTAGTAAGCTGTTAGATACAAGTGGCGCAAGCCAAAAGAATTATGAGGAGACGTTAACGCAGTGGACGTCTTTTGGCTAAAATGTATGAACGAGTTTGAACCAACCGTCCTCCCTAGTGGCGCAGTAGACGGGCGGCGAGGGCGGGCCCAGGCCGGTGTCGGCGCGCGCGCGCACCGTGACGCTGTAGTTGGTGGCGGCGCGCAGGCCCTGCAGCGTCGCCTCGCCCGCCGCGCCGCCGGCGCCCGCGCGGGCCACCATGCCGCCGCCCGCGCCGCTCCACGCTACACACACACAGCTATTATTACCACCATTGCATGAGCGATACACTCAAGGTATGCTGGTGGCTAGGTATTGGCTATGCAATACAGAAGAAAAACAGCTCAAGCAATCTTACAAAATAAAACAATTAATTGAACTAAACGTGAGAACATTAATTACTACATTTCCTGTACTTACTACATACTTCATTTCAATTAACGTGAACCGTAACAATAAGTGCTTAAAAGTACAAAGGTTCAAAGTATAAAGGTTGTGCTAGTAGGTTGTCACCAACTCATGTCTAGGTATATATTTAGTTCTTTTATTGCATAATAGATAGTGCTGTACGCTTTTACATCGCAACGTCATCGTTATGTTGCGTCGAGCCTATATATTATAATATGAGCTCATTGGGCATTAGCAAAGAACCCTTCTAAGACAAATACAAGTGTTGTCCTTCGACTTTGCTTGATTAATTTTTCTCCCCGTTTACCTGATTCTTGTTCAATAAGTATCTAATAATTAACACCACTACGGCACTCATCAAAGTAACTGATGATATTAGAGAGGCTATGGATAATACCAAGCTCACTATTCTTGTCCTAATTGACTTCTCCAATGCTTTTATTCCGGTTGATCATGATCTCCTACTTGCTATCTTATCCTCACTAAATTTATCCCCTCCTGTTTTAAATTGGATGTCCTCCTATTTACGTGGTCGCCAACAATCGGTTGCTACAAAGTCTGCCTCTTCTAATTGGGTCTACTTATCGACTGGTGTTCCACAAGGCGGTATCCTTTCCCCGATCCTCTTCTCCGTTTTTATCAATTTAATTTCCAGTGTTCTTGATTGCTCGTATCACCTGTACGCCGATGACCTGCAATTGTATACTAGTGCAACTGTGGTGGAGTTATCCTCGGCCATCGATAGGTTGAATGTCAATCTGGATCGTATTCGTGCTTGGTCACATGATTTCGGGGTTTCCGTCAATCCCACCAAGTGCCAAGCGATGATAGTTGGAAGCTCCAGACTTCTGTCTAAGCTTCGTATTACTGACCTGGGACCAATACGATTTGATGGAACAATTATTCCTTACTGTGAGTCCGTGAAAAATCTTGGTCTTCATATGGACTCAAACTTGAGTTGGTCTGTTCATGTTACTGAGATTAGCCGCAAGGTGGTTGCTTGTCTGAGGAGTCTTTATCGTTTCAAATTTTTTCTTCCTTTCACAACAAAACTCATGCTTGTGTACACCCTAATTTTACCCATTATTGACTACGCTGACGCATGTTATCCTGATATCTCCGAAATCCTGGTTAATAAACTCGATCGTCTCCTTAACAACTGCATCAGATTCGTCTTTGGACTACGTAAGTACGATCATATTTCCAGTTTTCGCAACCAACTTAAATGGCTTCCGATACGTGAACGAAGAAACACTAGAATTCTTTGCCTGCTATTTAATATTCTCAACAATCCACTGTCCCCGTCCTATCTTAAGAAACAATTTCAATACCTATGTCTTTCTCATGACCGCTCTCTTCGCTCCTCAGACAACCTCAGCTTGAGCATACCTCGACATCATACTGAGTTCTTCTCCAAGTCTTTCACTGTGCAAGCCATCCGGCTTTGGAACGCTCTGCCCACCGTAACTCGACAATCCCTGACTAAGGGTATTTTTAAAATGAGAGTCCGTGAATTCTTTTGTTCATCCCCCTCTAAATAAAATTTTGTTTGCTTAACTTGTTTTTCTTCATGTATTCACTTGTATATATAGGTATTGAAATATATATATATATATATATATATATATATATATATATATATATATATATATATATATATATATATATATATATATATATATATATATATATATATATATATATATATATATATATATATATATATATATATATATATATATATATATATATATATATATATATTTATATTTATTGTTATTAGATAGATGTATATATTATTTTATTTTGTTTTATTATTATATTAATTTACCATGTACCTTTGTATTCTATTCTGGTGTTTAATTTGTTGCTATTAATTATTTTTTTTTTTTGTTGTAATCTATACTCACATTTTCACTGTTACCGCACCCATAAACGAACTATCTGCATGACCCAACGGTTGACTGGTAGAGAATGCTTCTAGCATTAAGTCCGCCTTTTGTACTTTTTATTTTGTGCAATAAAGTTTTTAAATAAATAAATAAATAAATAACAATAATAAACTTTGTTATGTGGAGAAAGTTTAAGACACTGGCTCATTACTTTACGCCATTTAAAAGCGGTGGGTAATTTCCGGGCCTTATAAGAGTCACATAATCTCAATCGAGTAAGAGTGTGTGCTCACAGGGCGCGAGGTGCAGCGGCGCGTAGTGCAGCTCGTAGCCCCGCAGCGCGTGCGCCCGCGCGCCCGCCGGCGGCGCCCAGCGCACGCGCAGCGTCCGCGCCGAGGAGCTCTCGCACGACACTGAGACCGGCGCCGACTCCGGTACTAATACAATACATGATACTTGGATTTTTCTCTAATTATGTTTTAGAAGTTACTCAACTATAGGTATTCATAGAATAGGAAATAACTTTAATACAAGCAGTTAATAGATATTCATCACCCGTGTTTCCATAATTTATATGGTACCTACTTCTACAAGTGCCATCGCAAAAAAGTAAGCGTATCTGGTATATACCAATTTATAACTACGGGCCTTTAGTAATTTCTTTTTATCTTATGAAACCTCTGTTCGTATGACACGGTTCCAAAAAAGTATATTGACTATTGCAGAATCCTAATAGCTCTTACACCACTTGGATAAATCTACTTCAGGAAATATTCAGTGAGTCTCATACCTCCATCGGCAGTGGTCGCGTAGACGGTGGGCGAGGTGGGGCCGGCGCCGGCGCGGTTGTACGCGCGCACCGCGACGGCGTAGCGCGCGAACGAGCGCAGCCCACCCAGCGTCAGCTCCGCGCTGCTCCAGCCCGCCGACGACGCGGACCCGCTCCGCTCCCCCTCCTCGCCCTCCTCCTCCTCCGACACCTCCACTCGGCTCAGCTCCCGCCACGAGGCCACGTAGCCAAGCAACTCACCGTTCCAGCTATCTTGGGGCGGTGCCTACGAATTTGCATTTACGTTTATCTGGTAGTTGTAAGCATATTGCTTACAACTGCCAAGGTAATCCTTGGAGATGCTGATCAAATAAACAAATCTTGGGAGAAACAAGTTCAATTAAAATACAATGTGGCAACTTACCGCCCACGTAACGTGTAGTTCCCCAATATTTCCTGGCCTCACGCGCACGTTTTGTGGAGATGCTGATGGTGCTGCATACAAAATAATAAAATTTCACCATTATTGCTCCTAATTACTGGCAGAATCACAATCTTTTGCATAGAGAAAACTCGTTTTTTATTAATTTCATATGACTGTATCATTGGTTATGAACCTAGCAGTATTTATAATTAGATATGCGCAAAATTAAGAGCGAAAACAATGATATAGTCAAGTCCATTGCGAGCTAGGTATCCTTCGTCTACTTCGATAAGTTAATTTTGACCCGTATGCTTGGTGCTTATGTGTCATTCGACTCATTTCTTTATTAACCGACTTAAAAAAAAAACTGGTTCTCAATTCGACCATACACATTTTCCAGTATAATTGCATAATTGACGCAGTCGGGGATAGTTCTACTAAAATTATTGCTTTATTAAAATAATGTATATATGACTTTAGTGTTTACTTAAATATCGATTGCTAAAATAAGAAAATAATATTTTTCTTCATAATTAACACACACAGTATATAGATACTTTTGATCTTTTCATAATGAGTTATAAAACCAATGAATTCTAAGTGCGCAAATAAATAGTGCAAGGCTCAAATATATAATTTCTAGGTTTTTTAAAAATTGAATTTACCTTCGTCCAAAGTGGTAAAGAGGAGTGGATCAGAATGTGGCGACTGTCCCACGTGGTTGGCAGCTGCCAGCCTCAGGGAATACGCTGCAGCCGGCCTTAGACCTTCCAATTTCGCACTTAAAGTTCTGTATCCATCAGCGTCAACTCTGATATAAATAGAAAGGTGGACCCAAAGTCAACAACAACAATAAAGTCATCGCTAAAACTCTCTTGGAATTACATAGTATTTTATGTTATTATGACAAATTTATTTAAGATGATGACCACCAAATAAATTGTTTACATTTACGCCACTTACATGAGAGCATGAATATATATACAAATACACTCTTTGTTCTAAGTATAGGAAGCAATACAAATAAATGGACAAAATACCACACAATATCACTGATCGATACAACATTAAATCAGAGTGTTGAAACATACATTCTCAGATTTTACAATTCTGGCTAGGTTTTAGTTAATAACAAAACGCACTAAAAAAAACCCACTAAGAAAACGAAATAAAATATAAATAATATAATTTAAGTAGAAGTATCTAACACTTCGTTACACGTGCTAAGGAAGACCGTCGTGCCGTCGATATTTAATTCACCTTGTTCTACCGAGAAGGTTGCGGCAAGCAATTTAATATAAACATAATCAGAGGCATTATCTAAGTTTTCATTTATTTATTAAATTGGGCAGTTGGCATAATTCACAAATCATTGTAAGCTAACAATGTTGTATAAGGGGATTCATGTAACGTCAGTATTGTTTGCCAATTGTCTTTAGGAATCGTCCGGAACTAGGACATAAGTGACGTCATGGTCTCGTATTTGCATAAAATATCTGTGAAGACATTGTGTTTGACTGGTTTTTGAAAATTTTAGGCATCCCAAATGACCAGTCTGTCTCTCATCCGATTGAAAGACAAAAATAATAATTCACAGGCACGCTTTAGTAAGCCGCACCTATCATCTCCAACCGACTCCAGGGTGAGGTTGGTTGTGGTGTGCTTCGCGTCGACCCCTGGCAGCGAGTGCAGCGCGGTGCAGAGCGCGCTGTAGTGCACGCCGGCGCCGGGGCGCGCGCGCCACGCGAGCCGCACCCAGCGCGTGCCCACGCCGCCCAGCTGCACGCCTTTGGGCGCCTCCGGGGGCTCTGCTCAGGACAAGAGCCTCATTGTTGTTCACGACCTCTTAACTTAGAAGTTAGATAACCTTATCCGTTAAAAACAGGGAAGACTTCCTACTAAATGGTGACACCATAATACTCTAAAATAAGCTATAAGGGCCTTGGTACCATAAATAAGACTTCTTCAGTTGTTTAGCCCTTGCGATCTTGAGCCTTGGTTTACATCAGTAAAGTTATTATAATCGTTCAGTAATTACCGATTTGACACATGTCAATCGCTTAACCTAGTTACGCCGCTGTTTAGTTTCATCGAAAAAATGTAAGAAATGACGTGCTCTTTTATTAAACATCGCCAACACGTTCCAATTGTTCGACTAACACTGGAGCATCATCATACCCTCGACGTGCAGGTACATAAGCAGCTCGCTGCGACCGTACTGGTTGTGCGCGTGGCAGCGGTACTCGCCGGCGTCCGCGCGCTCCGCCGCACGCAGCTGCAGCACGGACCGCACGCCGTCCGCCGTCCGCACTTCAGATACTGTCCACCTAAGGTGATCATTTACTTCGTTCAATCACCCCAAAATATTATTATCATGATCTTTTCAGATGAATGACATCCAATGTTAACATGGGCTTCCACCTAAGACGCTCGGATATGTAGCCAGGAAATTGGGAAAATAAATAGAACAAAATAGTTTCTGTGTAACAAGATAGCAAATAACTCAGTAACAAAGGAACGAAGTGATAAGTGGGGTTATGAACTTATTACTTTGTTTCTAAAGTAGGCGGATGTTAACTTTAAACACGAGCGGTACCTATAAGAGTTGAGGTCGAGCCGAGTGCCGAGATGCGTCCAGTGCACGGCGAGCGGCGCGTCCCCGAGCGCGTGGCACGTGAGCGACGCGCTCTGAGCGCGCACGCACGACACGTTCCCGCCCGCGCCCTCGAAGTGAGCTGGCTCTACGTACGAATAGGACATTTTTAACGCTATTGGTCTTTCTGCTGATGAATGCTTGGAAGCGCCTGAAGTAGGTATGTGTGTGGGGAATCGGGGAAAAATGCGATTGACATTACATCATTGAGAAATCGCCATGATACGTTTGAAGGCAGATTAATCTAGGGACAAAATGTTAGAATCTGTCGTAATGTATTAATCTTATTAATATGTGTTTTTGTGAAGGTAAGCTTCCGCGAGCACTGAACTTAGTATAACTTTAATTCCGAACTTGCTTTACTGGAAATCGTCAACAGGGATAATAATTCTCAATTCAAGTAACTGTTACTCGTAGTCCTATATTTACAAAATAAGTCTGATAAGCTCCTACAATAATAATTGTGTACTTCTTAACTGCTTATACTGTGAGCCGTAGTAGAACAATGGTTCCACGTTCTTTTGCAATACTAGAAATCGTAGTCAATAAGTTGCTTCGGACCCCGCGCTCCAAGGATACAATTTTTTTACGTATTGTGGTGTAGAAATATTTTATCCACGTTTCTGCAAACATTTCTGATTTACAAGTTGTACAGTATAACAGTATTCATTGAATACCAGTACCAAGTTTGGCTTATAACACATGAGACGTAGAGGCCTCAACGAATACTGATGTTCACCGGCACTAAACAGAAGAGTGAAGTGGTGTAGAGGTTTTAAGACGAAGTATCCCTTTGTTCCAAGGTTGAAGTTGTTTAAGTTCTCACCATGAACGGTCAGGTTGACGTGCTTGATGAGCGGCGGGCCCACGCCGTTGTCGGCGGCGCAGCGGTACAGGCCCTGGTGCGCGCGCGCCGCCGCCGCGGCAGTGAGCGCCCCCCCGCGCGCCACCGCGGCCCCGCTGCTCTCTGCGCCCCACAACGTGCCCTCCACAGCCTGCCATTGCTCAGAACCTTCGGGCGTTAGAGGTATCCCTTCGCCTTTCAGGAGAAAATTGTATGAATTTAGAATTTTGTTTTCCCCGAACATTCAACTACTGACATTTATTCTAATAACCAAACAACTAAAATTGGTAACTTATCTTAACATTGTTTCTAACAATTGAGGACATAAGACAGGAGTGTAGATATATTTGTAAGTGTGTCCGTACCTATTCGTCTGTACCACGTAACTGTGGGTACGGGGTAGCCCTTTGCACTGCATTCCAACTGCAAAGGTGCACCGAGCAGCACTGCAGTGTCCAACGGCTCTGATACCCACGATGGAGCCACTGTCCACAAAAGTAAGAGTATTAGAAGTTTTTACTATGGAAGCTTTAAGAGATGGTAGGGCATAGCAATATGTCGCTCGAACTAGAGCAGCCCGACTGGTGTAATATCTCCACCTTACAGAAGACCGCAGCTAAATGACAATCACTTGGGTGTTGTTGTGTTACTACGTGTAAGTAAGGCTTCAGAGCTCCTGGGAGGGTGCTGTATTAGTAGCAGGGGTCAAGCCTCCAACATGGGGTGAACAGTCTAGCAACAGCTTTATCAACCTGTACTTGTTGCCCTTGAGGACCTCATTACCACTTAACATCAGGAGGGATGAGGTCAAGTGCAATATAAAAAATATATATATTTTTGTGTAATATTAAGTCTGAATTTGATGATTGGTAGTGTTAGGCTAACAAAGGTACCTTTGACACTAAGTGTGGCGGTGTAGTTGACAGTGGCGGCATGGTTGGACACGCGGCACGTGTAGTCGCCGCTGTGCCGCGCCGTCAGGTCGGAGAACATCAGCAGCGAGAACTCGTTCAAACTCTTCTCTTCTATCTGCGAAATTAGCTTCCGAGTAATGCCACGACTTGCGAAGACGAAATACGGCTTCAGCAATCAGCGAAAGTTTTGAACGAAGTTGTATTTGATTTGGATGATGAAACCTAATAAAATCCTAATAAAGAGCCAAGTTCGGTACAAAATGTAAGGGAAACGTTTGTAAATAATTAATTTAAAGTATGAGGTATTCAGTGTAACAAAATTAAATTATATTTTATACGATAATGTAATACTGAAAATATATATTTTATGCATTTTACATAAAGGAAATAAACGCATAAAATTGTAAACCTGTACTCATACACATACATGAAATACAAGCCTAAACAATTTCAACTACAAGACAAAATATTTAGAAGTAAAACTTAACAAAAATTACACTCAATAAATTAAGAAGAAAAATGACTTAATAAAAATGTGTAATCCAATTTCATAATGCATTATTGATATTATCTACCTAACAAAATATTTTCAATTCAACTCTTAGCTAGCTATACTTATTGTATTGAGGATCCCTATGATTTCGTACTTTATTTTAATTAATCTTTGAAATTGGGATGATGCGTATTTATTTAAAACCATAATTACTCTTCAGTAATGAGGAAGTACTCTTACTGTACCTGCAAATTGGACGGTATCGGAGCTCCGTCTTTGACCCATGAGAAGTACATGGGCTTGTCGCCCGATGACACACCACATAGGACCTGCACTGAACTGCCCTCAGTCAGCTCAGAGGAAAACATAAACGGAGATATTTTCGGTGGATCTACGAAAAGAAAATATGGTTGACAGAGAAAGAAAATTTAATTGTTCACATTATCACGTGACAAATCATAGCATATTAAAGGAAAATTGGTGATTACATAATCAATGTATTTAATTAACTAAAATAATATTATTTATATGATCAGTCAGTGTCTTAGACTTATTGTTAAGTTAAAATCTATATAAGTATTGTACATAAGTTTCTTAAATAATATTTAATTTTTTTTTTAATAGATGGAAATTCGCAAGAATAAGTAACTTTGGAAACACAAAATTCAAGTCAGTTAATTTAAATTGTATCAAACAAAAAGCGATATAAAGTTTGTTGATCCAACATTTCAATTTCAATGAAATCTTAAACTTCTATAAGAAACTCACGGATGAACAACTTTCAAGTGTATCAGATTTTGTAACATGCCTTGTAAATAATTTGAAAGGACAAGTTTAAATCTGGTATTATTTTCTGGATATCTGAGACAGACATATTATGATGTTGTATTTAGGACTAGGCATGATACGGTTGTCGAAAACGTTGAAGGTAAAAAAAAAAATGATGAGCCTGAAGCCAATATGGAAGTTTTATAGGACATAAATAAAGTATGGAATCAGCACATAAAAGTAAACACTTTCGACTCGATTTTAGATCTTATGCGTACAACATAAGGGCGAGGCCAAGTCCAAACCGTGTGTACCGTCTGACGTGCTTTGTCTGTACATTGTGGATGATAGTGTGTGTGGTCTAGACTTTTGACTTTGCATGTTTTGAAAATTTGGTTTATGACGATTCAGTTCTAAATCATAATAGCGTAGAGTTTTGGGAATTAAATGTTGATTCGACTTACTTCTGACTTGTATCTCGATGTCTCTCCTGGCGGCGGCGCCCCCCGGCGCGGCGACGGCGCAGGCATAGTGCCCGGCGTCGGGCGGCGCCGCCGGCCACAGGCGCAGCTCCGCGCCCCGCGCCGACACGCGCCCCGCGGCGCCCACCGCGCGCCCTGCGCCCCTCGCCCACCACGACACCGAGCTAAACACAAAACAAAGTCAGTACCAAAAGGATAGATAGCCCATCAAATCAATAAACGTTTTCCAGTTTATACATTTATGGGTTCCTTAAAAATCTTTACTTAACTGACAATGAAAATAGAGGTTTTTTTCTGGCCCCAAAATCTCCACACATAACTAGTATTACTATACCAGCTCGCGTACAGGTATATTCACACGCTTAAATATCATCTCATTGAAAGCAAACAGCAGCAAATTTCGATTATAAAACAAACTAGTTATTTCAACGAACGTTTCACAAAACATGCTTGGATTTATTCCTAAAACTTTAATGACTAGACGCGTCTCTGGCATCTTGAAGATGCCTAGCTAAATTATCTGCTTTAGGCTTGCATATTTTATGTATATGAGTTACAAAAGCGTGCTACTTATGAGTACGTGCGTAGAGGAATCATCCTAGCGAATGCACCTCTATGGACCTGATCGGATATCCAGCGTAGGGGCAGAAGACGGTGGCGTTGGCGCCGGCCACCACGCGCACCGGGCCCAGCGCGCGGATCGACGGCGGACCTGGTGTCAACAAATACCTTATATTATTAAGTGACGAAAAAAGTGGCCAAATAAAAATAAAGTCTCCCTAAAAGTGGAAAAAATCAAAGTGCGTTTTAATGGCACTACTGTACTTTAAACACCTACACTTTTTTTTTTAATTTAGTTAATTTGTTAGTATTGTTTGTATTATTTTGATAAAATACTTTTACCTGCTTTAATTTCACACTTCTTGTACACATTTACGCTAAGATGTCATTGTTGATTAAACTCAGTTTTAAAAATCAATTCGGGGAAAAAAATAGATAGGTACCATAATGTGGTAAGCATTCAAATCATATTTAACGCTTTTTATAGAGACAGGTGGATGCTTAATGCAATCTGAATGCAGTGAAATCCTGTTTTATAGGCTAATGTCCAGTTCACCTTCAGCACTCACGTCATTCTTTCACTACCACGTCTTGCTCACTGTGCTAGAAAGGACAGAATGCCTGACACGTCTCATCATCACCATTACCTAGGTGCAGTGGCCGACGACTCTTGAGTTCATTCTAGAGCCTAGCACCGACAATTTATACCCTTTAGCAAGATAGTCGGTGCACTCGAGCAGGTGTCGCTCACCGTAGATGTTAAGCCGAGCGGAGTGGTCGGCGCGGCCCAGCTCGTTGTGCGCCTGGCACGTGTAGCGGCCGCCGTCCGCCGCCGACGCCGAGCTCATGTTCAGCACCGACACCACGTCGCCGTTCACTGACGTCTCTTCGTTTATAAAATACCTGTGTAATGTTAACAGAGGAAATTTTAATCAACTAAATGTTAAATTTTAAACGATTTGAAAAATGTAGTTTGCCAATAGAAGTAGTAACCCTGAAATTCAAAAAGTGGAGACCGCCCTCTAAATCTCCTCATTCGCCCTGCAACTCTCATCCCCTAAATGTTTGCGCAATAGGATACAGAACTGTATCCTTCTTTATCCATCTGTATTTTTTTTTATCTAATCTGTACTTTTCTTTATTCTTCTGTGTATTTATCTTTATCTGCAAGCAGGATTACTTTACGAAGTATGCTGCTTTCAGAAACATGGTTCAAAAATAGTCGTTTCCATAGATTTCAGAGTCAAATAGTAATAGAAGAGTTATTATCTCTTGATAAATCAATATTAGTCCAACCTGTTCGATGTTCAAATATTAAAACGGGGCATTAGTCGAGATTGTTTGAGAAGTACCAGTAAGTGGCTTGGGTTTATGCTTTTAGAAAGTCACCGCCTGTAGTAATAGTGGAAAAATTTTTGTTTGTAGATCTATTTCAAAACAATAAATATTTTGGGTGTTCTTTGTCACGGCACCTTGATTTTTTTCTGAGCTGAAAGCTTTCAGAAGTCCATACCTGTGCTGCGCCCTGTAGGTGTCGAGAAGCTGCGCGTCCTGCATTCTTTGTCATCTGAACTCTTTCTAAGCTGAAAGCTTTCGTTTGAGACCTTCAGAGGTCCGTACCTGTGCTGTGCCCTGTATTGGTCTAGCGGCTGCGCGTCCAGCAGCCAAGTGAAGCGCGGCGGCGGCGAGCCCGAGGCGGCGCAGCGCACGGCCACGCTGCCGCCCGCGCGCAGCGCCTGCTCGATGAACGTGTAGTGCAGCTCCGGCGCCGAGTCTGTTGCAAAAATATTCATATCTATTGTAAAATGTTTAAGGCATTTCTTATAAAGCTTAGGTATCTTACAATTGATAAAATCTTTATTGCATGTTGGTACATGAAACTTTTATGCTATAGGGCTATGACTTTTTTCTTATTCAATCTATACTGATATTATAAAGCGCAAGATTTCTTTTTAGTTTTTGTTTGTTTGAACGCACCCATCCTAGGAACTACCTACTCGTTAGAATAAAAATATTTTTTTTGTGTGATAGGTATAGTCTATTTATTGAGAAAGGTTTTCGACTTTATAACATTACGCTGTGACCAACAGAGTGAAAAATCTGTGGACATTGTAGAAAAAACGGGTGGCTTCGTATGTATTGTATACAAAACCGCGGCGGGCTGCTAGTCATTTATATAACTTGGTCCAAAGTGATCTACACATAGTAATAAGTAATACTGCTACTGTAACTAATCTACTGAGCTTATTACCGGCATTATCTCTGTAGATATAGTTTCAGAACTGGCAGTAGATCACTTTGGATGGTATTCAATGATAATTTCAGAGTGTACAACCTACTTCCTTTACACTTCGTAGCAATGCACAAATGCCTTTACATTGTTTAACGATAAATACGAGATGTATAAATTAAACCCGCTCTAATAAAGACAACGGTGTGGGTTCACTCTCTTAGAATATCTTTGTCTATGTTTAAGGAATCTGTGTTCACGTATATACATAAATTCGGTACGAAATACCAAGTTAACATCGACTATTACATGAAGCTTCTATTGCCAAGCTAGGTTTAATAACGCTGTAATGGGACCGGCAGTATTTCGAAATGGTTCCCGTAATGTAATACATGGCTGGTTCCTCGCCTTCTGTGCCAAACTTGGCTGATATACTGCTTTTTACTAAATAAATAGGAGCAATATAAAATAGGATATGGTGTAACATTAAAAATGTAAATAAGTTAGCTATGTTGTCTGATGGGTTTAGATATACTCAAATATTTTGCTCGACTGTAGAACCTGAAACATTTATTTAATATCAACTTTAAATCACCAGTATATAACCTTTTTTTTTTAATTTCAATGTCAAAGAATCGGTTCCCAAAAATAAACCCAAAAGGCAAACAAAGGTTTTCCAATCATGGCACTTTAAAATGTAGAACCAATTACTTCAAAGATCTTGAAATAAATTGAAACCGAACAACAGTCATTATAAAACCCACCATCTGTCTGTGTGTTAGTAATGGCGCCGTTAAACCTGATCTGCGATCGGTCCGACCGGGTCCGACCGGGTCCGACCGGGTCGGACGCCCCGACAATGACATGTGGCCCTCGCGCGCGACCGCCGCGTTACTGCGTGATACATTGAGGGTAACCCTTGCTCTAGGATAGAATCCGATATCGGGGAAATTCGGTAAATCCGGTAGAAGGACACAAAATGAAATGAATAAAAAAGGGATCGCACACTTGGTTTTAAACGAATTTACTGTAGAGTCCGATTAATCTTACCTTTAAAATAGTTGAGAAAAGAACAGATTGTTTAGCGTAGAAACTTTTATTATAGTTTTTTCAAATTGCTAAAAAGCATACGGTACCAAAAAGTGTAAAGTACTTTTATCCTTGTTTAAAAGAGAAAAAATACATTTAATTTCCTGGTAATTTACTGATATTTTGCAACTGCTCTCAAGAGTTCATCGCAATTGAAAGCAAAAGAAGTGTTAGTATATCTAAAGTCATCATCATCACTATTTTTTATTATCCACTATTTCTCCTTCATTAAGTTTGTCTGGAAGAGATCGCGTTTTAGAGAAAAGTCCTCTTCGTATCATAATATATCTGAAAAACTAATTTCAGTGAATGATTTGTGTAGAACACTGGGTGGCTGTCTATTAATTGCCATGAAATAGTTGAACACGTTTAACTTGTAATATGGGTTTCTTAAAAAAGTCTACTTCAGACATTAAATTCTCATACTCCTTTAAGTTGAATAGTTGTACGAAAATTAATTATTAATGTAAAAAATGTTCGTTGAGTGTACGACAGACGTAATAAATTGAAAACTGTGACGTAACGATCAACTACATTTTGACAGAACTGCTAGTCTAGCTAGTGGTTGACCACGCGGCAAAGGGAAGTGATGGCGTCATTACAGCTGATCTGCGACGGGCCGGCGGCCGATACCGCGCGCGACAGTGATGGGTGGCCGGCCCGCCGCGTGATACATTACGGTAGCCGCCGACGCGGAGATCACATCTCAACCACTTTGCACAAAATAAACGGATAACATTAAGCTTACGCATCCCTCATGCTGTTTTTATCTATAATTGTCTTTCCACAACTATGAACATTAGCAGTGAACTATTCATACTAATACTATTTATTTTTTAACACAAATTTGTAAAACTGTTAAGTATATTGATGTTTGGGTGTATGATTTTACGGACGGAATTGAGATAATATTTGGTAGGAAGACAGATGAGGTACATTCGCACATATAGGATAGTTTTATCTCGAAATAAATGAAGTCTTAAGCAACAGGTAGTGCGTTATGATTTTAATTGTTTGTTTTTATAGCACATGCAAACTACTTTGTTAAGAATTAATTTTTGCACTACTAAAAATGTCCCTACTAATATTATAAATGCGAAAGTAACTCTATCTGTTACGCTTTCCTGCTTAAACCTCTCAACCGATTTTGATGAAATTTGGCATAGGTATTTGTCGAACTTCAAGAACGGACATAGGCTACTTTTTGTTAAAAAGTAAGGGGGGGGGGGGTAATGCCACCTTTGAAAGTTTATATGGGAAAATGTTTATTTTTTAAGTTGGAAATATGAAAGTTGGCACAAATATAGCTCTATTAAAATATAGACTACTTTTTGTTTCGAATATTAGGGTAGATAGGGGTTAAACGAACGAAGTCGCGGCCACAGCTAATACTTTATATTTAGTGCTGTAATTTATTGATTTTATGAAAGAAAAAGAAATGATGTAATCTCTTTCTTTCTTCTCTCTTTAAAAGTTCGTTGCTTTTCCGTGCTGTGGTGGTTTTGGCTGAGCCAAATTTTCCACAACACCATTATTCAAGTTTAATAATGGTGCTAATGCATGCTATGCATAATAAAGGTGATTTACGCACGTTTATTTAATATTGGTGCTTCGGATTATCTAGCTGGCTCTTCCCTTTTCAGGGTATAGGAGTCCCACACACTACAAAAGTCATATGATTTGTGAACTAATGTCCTTCCGAAAAAAGAGAGCTTCTCCACCAGTGTAGAAGTTTTGTATTTTAAACTTCTGTTGTGAAGCTTACAAGCTTTTTTAAAAAGATAAACTAAATTTACCTTCAAACATGAGACGTGATGGTTAACTAAACACAAGACCTAGGTGTGCACAACAGCAAGGCTCCGGCAAAGAGTAAACAAGCGAAGGTTCACCGGTTTATCTGTATTCCCGCGGGCGTCTGCTGAAACAGCCGATATTGTGTCTGTAATTGGACAAGCATCACCCGAGCGGGCAGCCGATACCGATATTGAACATAGCTGCTATTAAAATACGCTACGTGAATTAGTGGAATTCCGCAGAATATTTCATACAATATTAATTTAAGGTGAAGTATTTAAGGTTCTTGAAGATAACAGTTAATGATGGGAAACACGAAACAGGCTGGCTGTTGACCAGAGGGTTGGAGGTTGTAGGTTCGATCCCCACCCATGATAAATACTCGATTTACATTAGGTTTGTTGTATGCCTGTATTTTTTTTTATTTATTTATTTATTTAAAAACTTTATTGCACAAAAAAAGTACAAAAGGTGGACTTAATGCTAGGAGCATTCTTTACCAGTCAACCGTTGGGTCATGCAGATAGTACGTTTATATTCATATAGTTATGCGTATAGTTTGTATTCATAAACGTACGAGCGGCCGCCCGCCTTTTTCGCACGCGTGGTCTTAATCTTGTCTACCAATAATATCATAGCCTAGGTATGTTACCCAAGGTGGATGTATCCTTCCAATAGTGAAAATTACAAGTCTGAATATAAAATATTATCCTCTTTTTTCTTAACATCTAATCAACAGTCTTAAAAAAATTCAACTTTCAAGCTTAAAAAAATACGATATTTCGATACACATTTTTGTTAAAAATCAAGCTTGCAATATTTTTGCATTTAAAAAAATAGTCTACGTCCTTTCTGAAACTCTCAAGACTATCTGCGTTCTTAATCTCTTGTAAATCAATTCATTCGTTTTGGCTTGAAAGCCGGATAGATTGCAGACAGATAGACAGACAGACAGTTATAATAACTAGTACGAAAATAATGTGGAACTACTGTTAATTCTGGTTTCCATAACACAAGCAACTTACTTTTGGATTAGGTCAATGCATGTCATATTGTGATTCGCTCTCTCTTCTTGCAAAAGTAGCTGCTAAATTCGTTACATGTTTCAATTATTCTTCCTCAAAACGTTTGTCATGGTTATCAAGCTCAACTCAACTTCCAATGACCCTGATATCAAATAATTTGGAGTTCAAACGTCTACTTTAGAGGCGAAAGTTTCCGTCCCATCTGATGTCAACAGGGTGTAGCCCGCAGCCCCCGCAAGGGACGTAGCTGGATGCAAACGAGCTATCATAACTCGCCGCACGCGCTCAAAGCGATGGTGTTACAAACACTGGGTGTAGCCCGCAGCCCCCGCAAGGGACGTAGCTGGATGCAAACGAGCTATCATAACTCGCCGCACGCGCTCAAAGCGATGGTGTTACAAACACTGGGTGTAGCCCGCAGCCCCCGCAAGGGACGTAGCTGGATGCAAACGAGCTATCATAACTCGCCGCACGCGCTCAAAGCGATGGTGTTACAAACACTGGGTGTAGCCCGCAGCCCCCGCAAGGGACGTAGCTGGATGCAAACGAGCTATCATAACTCGCCGCACGCGCTCAAAGCGATGGTGTTACAAACACTGGGTGTAGCCCGCAGCCCCCGCAAGGGACGTAGCTGGATGCAAACGAGCTATCATAACTCGCCGCACGCGCTCAAAGCGATGGTGTTACAAACACTGGGTGTAGCCCGCAGCCCCTGCAAGGGACGTAGCTGGATGCAAACGAGCTATCATAACTCGCCGCACGCGCTCAAAGCGATGGTGTTACAAACACTGGGTGTAGCCCGCAGCCCCCGCAAGGGACGTAGCTGGATGCAAACGAGCTATCATAACTCGCCGCACGCGCTCAAAGCGATGGTGTTACAAACACTGGGTGTAGCCCGCAGACCCCGCAAGGGACGTAGCTGGATGCAAACGAGCTATCATAACTCGCCGCACGCGCTCAAAGCGATGGTGTTACAAACACTGGGTGTAGCCCGCAGCCCCCGCAAGGGACGTAGCTGGATGCAAACGAGCTATCATAACTCGCCGCACGCGCTCAAAGCGATGGTGTTACATCTGTTTGGGTGATATATTTACTACAGCTCTGCTTGTTGATGCAAACAAGGATTACATGAGACCGAACGGCATAAGTACGAGTATAATCTGGCATCAAACTTTTGACGACCTCGGTGGCGCAGTGGCTAAGGTAGGCGACCAAAGCGTGCCTTTCACGCTTTGGTCGCCTACCTTACGCCTAACGCCGGGTTCGGTCTGGGTGTGATGGGATGACGCCCCCAATTAGTATCCGTAGTCTGGTACTCATAGTACAAGGGAAAACCTTAGTTTGAGACCAGGTTGATTGGTGTGATTGACAGGCGCATTTATAAAAAAAAAAACTATACGAGTTCGGCCTTATTGTCTGTATGCTCTGACAATCTAAATCTCTCTATTAAACAGGTTTATCTGAAGGTCGCGACCCTTACCAAAATAATAGTGAAGAAGTTTACTAATTTTGTAAAATCTTTACTATCCTTAATTTAACATTTAATATATGTAACTCAAAAATAATTGTCTGTCTGTCGCGCTTTTACGTGAAAACTACTGAAACGATTTAAATAAATATTTGAAAAAAAGATATTTATTATCTCCCCTTGTGGTGTAGAATTAGAACTCACGACCTTTCCGTATTTCGGATGCTGATCTATCAAGTAAGTTTACCGGACTTTTCTCTTATAATTAACTTCCTAACACTGTACCTAAGTGTTCTGAGCTGTATGAGAAAAACAACACTAGTCATACAACATTTTTGTATTTCTTTAAAATACATAAAGCTCGCTAGTGTGACGTGAAGCATTATATGTAAAAAAATCGATTTAAATACAATTTGGGATACGTTTTAAATTGACCTTACCGGGAATCGAACCTAGAACTGTATCTATAGCAAAAACCGGCTTGCCTCTCGGCTACGGAAACGTCAATTAAATTTAAAAAATTATACATGTATCTTTAAACATATTTTTTTTTGTTGTTGGCAATGGCAATTAATTACATGGAGGTAATATACCGTTCTCCAAATTCAACGAATTTTTCTTAAGTCACTTTCCAAACTAAAACATACATAGCCCACCCAAATAAAACTAAAAGTAAACACACCATAGAGTGGTCCCTTAGAAGCGCGTATGAGTGGTGAGCGCTGACAGATAATAATGGCAGGTTAGTGTCGCGCCCGCACCCGGCGGCGGCACCCTTTGTGGGACTGGCTTTAAACAAATGTTACCATAAGTCACTCGGAGAGGCTTTCTTTTGAGATTTAAGCTTTTAAAATAATGGAAAAACAAAATGTTTTTAAAATACATAAAAACGATATGAAAAAAAACCACAATGATTGGTCTCTGCTGTTGCAATAACTGAAGGTTTAGAGGTTAATACGTCAGAAAAATTATTTGCGTACGGTAACTTGTGATTAACTCAGTTGGAAGAGTAGCACGCGCGACACGTGAAGGTTGGTTGACTTGATTGATTATGTAACTAATTATTTGTTAACAACTTTTCTCGAAGTTGTAGAATTTGTACTTTGAGATTCCTATAATATTAACAGATAACTTACACGTAACAACTATGGTTTAGTAGTAATGGGTCTGGTGAAACATTTTGCTTTTATTTTTTAATTAGTTTTTAACAGTACTGGTAGGACCTGAGCTCAGTAAATAAATAAATAATAATAATAAATAAATATTGGACAACATCACATAAATTGCTCTGATTCTGTAGTAAGTAGCTAAAACACTAGTGTTACAGAAATCAGAAACAACGAAGGTACCACAACACCCGGACCCGTGACAATGTAGAAAAGTTAGTTTCCCATATTGACCCGACCGCGGATCGAACCCTGATCAGTAGTAGACTGAAATAAGCTAATGATGATGACGTAGTTAAAGTTGTAAAAACTTCACCTCCATCAGACGTAAACATTTTAAGGAAGTCATGTTAATATTGTTTCCCAGTTTGTTGAGCGTCATCAATTAAATGTCAGACGAGTCCACAATCCCTTAGGCTCTAGTTGATGAGCGGATCAGAGCGGTCCGCTATTAATTTCCGCAGTTGATCCGCGCCGGGTATCGGATACGAATGCGTCGATAAATCCACTCAATTCGCTCTAGTTCCGTTCATTAGTCGATCGAAACGCTACAATGTACGATGTTATACTATCAACAGTTAGACTCTTTGCTGATGAGGGGATAAGCGCGGCCCGATATTAATATCTGCAGACCTGGCTCCGTTTGCGAGATGCGACACTTGAGATGAATATGCCGATCGATCAGGTAAATCTGCTCCATTTGTCGTTGTTCCATTCACTAAGTTAATTAAGCATTTCTATACTAATATTATGATGCGGGTGGGGTTTGATTATTTCTTTGTTTGACCGCACGTAGCTCAGGAGCTTCTGATTTGAATTGAAAAAATATGTGTGTTGGGTAGTTTATTTATCCAGGTAGGCTTTGGGCTATATAAAATCATACTGCGATCATTAGGACCGAAGAATCAGTTGAGAATGCGGAAAAAAAAGAGAGGACGCATGCGAAGCCGCGTCGACTCGCTATTTAGTTAGAACCGTTCAAATAACTTTTTCATTAATCTTATCTGGATTATTTTTATAGAACAATAATTCGCATAAATAATTGTTCTTTCCGCAATTACATTAGTGCCTTTTCACGATAAAATGGGCTCAAAAACTGAATTCCAATACACGTTTGTTTTACGTTACGTTACTCGACAAAGCGTTACTTCAACAAATTATTATTTTTTATATATTACGTCTATTTTTATGGATTTAACTAGTCCACTTAGATCAAAACTAGTCACGTTACACCGCAGTAAGGTCAGATTCAGTTTCGTTAGGTTTAGTTGGTTTAATAACCATTTGTGGGAGTAGTGTAACGTCGAACAAACGTCTCTCGGAGTTCAATTTTTAAGCCAACAAGCGGACATACAGTCTTCCACAGATTGTTCCAAGATTTCATTTTTATAAATAAGTAGAAGATTGGTAATGATGTTTAATTGATATTACTAATTTTCCGCCGCGACATAATAATTTTCTGTGTTGGTTCTACATTTAAGCTTTTAAAAATAACTTGGATCATTTTTGGTTATGAATTTGACTAGTTGTACTTTTAGAGCCTATGTAAGTAATTCATTACATTATGCGTTTGATTCGGCCACATCAAGAGGTCGGTAATAAATGCGTCACTAAATCTACTGAAATTTCTCAACTTACGATGAATTTATTTGTCACCACGCTGTAAAACTAATGAATCCTAAAATATCGCCTCATCATTTAAGTATACTACATTATATAACTATTGCTATTGTTTAGCCAGTACCAAAATGTTGCACTCTTCGACGAATGCACCGAGTGCGCCCTATATCCGTCCGTTGACCGTATCACCGGAGCACGAGCGCTGTGTTGCTACGAGCGCTGTGTTGCTACGAGCGCTGTGTTGCTACGAGCGCTGTGTTGCTACGAACGCTGTGTTGTTACGAACGCTGTGTACCTACGAGCGCTGCCAACAAAGCCACCTCATCGTTGACGAGGGATCAGCGCGGACTGAAATTAATTCACGCAGTTGACCTGGCTTAGCCTTTGGCAGCCATAATTAATATGTCGATCAATCCAGAGATTCACTGGTCGGTCGTAGGCCATTCACATTGTTTGTTGTAAGGTAAACGTACTCGTATATCCAAGCGACGATAATAAAGTTTGTTTTCTCACCACAACTACGTACATGCAGGAAGATTAGGTACTACCAAGACCGAAATGTGTCGGGTCTGATGACGGATAGCAAGCCACGTTATAACTTCCGAATTTTCGATTAATCTTTGAAAATCACATTAGGATAATTTTAAAAAAGCTTCACCAGCATTAAATACATTTACTCAATTGGGTTGTTAGCTTTATTTCAGCTATCAGATTTTTTCGCATTAGTATTTTTCATGGATATTATAATTAAATATATTAAATGTTAATTTAATTTGAATATTAATTCCTTAAACATTTTTTTAGTGGCGTTCATCGATTTTATAACAAAACTGATTGTACTATCGCTTGTATAAATTTTACGATAATTTCAGCTGAAATGTGAGTGATTGACTGGTAAAAAATATCCCTATGCTTTATGTCTACCTTTTGAACGTGAGCTTAAGTAAATAAAATTGATTTATTCATGTTCATTGGATAATTTAGTTAACTTAGTACTTTGTTCTTGCAATTATTGTTCAATCGAGTATGACTACCAGAGTGTAGACATACTTGCAAACTATCTAATCTCCGTGTAGCACGTTGCGCTGCAGCTGTATTTATCGGAGCATTCATTACCGAGGCGAGGATTTATCAACTCTCGAGACGCGACGCCGCCGCGCGCCGGCGCTGTGCCCGGGACTACACTGCTATGATGTTGCGTTGGTAAGGACCACTGTTGCTGCGTTACAAGCACTGATTAGTTTAGATAAAAACTTCTATCAGTTGCTTTCTATCAGGCTTTTAATGCAGTTCGTAAATTGAACTCGGACAATGATAAACATTAACTATATCAAAAATGTATTAAAGTGGTAACTTTTATTTGTCATTTAGAAATCACGTAGTTTATTAATCATTTAAACGGCGAATGCCTTCCTTAAAATTGGTTTATTTGTTTTTGATTTTTTTTATGGTAAATTATATGACCCGGATTAAAATTATTTATATTTTTTCATACTATTACTGTAGATTTCGATATATATCAGCAGCTCCAAAGATTATAACTGTTGATAGTAAGAATAAGCTTGAATCACTTCACTAGATCAGTCGGGTGCTGTTTCCTAAGTACAAATGATTACTATATAGATTAATGACAAAACACACAAATACCAAACGAAATATTTACTCATCATAAGTGGTATTGTTCTCACTTCAAGCTTAATTAAATAAAATCCGGTTCCTCAATAATAGTCTTAGTCTTGTCTGGTTGGAAGAACTCATTGAAATTTTTTTCAAATCCCGTAGTAGCGTGTACGTTACACGTTCACATTTAAAAATAAAAAGTATGTTCCTTAGTGTGGGACAAGAGTTCCTTAGCGTGGGAAGTTGATTCATCAAACATTAATAAATAGAATTGAATTCTATTACCAAGTAAATATGTCTTACAATAGCTTTTCGGCGGCGTTTAAATTTGCCATCTTCTTTGTATTTACGTACTTTGAGAATTTCTTATAAATAACTTTGAAGGATTTCCGAGAATAGCTTTTATCAGACCAAAAAATTACTTTACAAGAGTTTTCATTTCATAAGGTATGAAGGTGAAATGAACACGTTTGAGGTTGCCATGGAAAACAATTGATGAAGTCAATTTAATTACTCTTTCGTACACTTTTAACTGCCAATGTTTGTACCGTATTATGTTTATTCAGGTGGATTGTAAACGTTTTTTAGTCGATATGAAGCCTTATTATGCGCATTAACTTGCCACACACAGGGACTAAAGTATGTCACAATACGGGTATAATTGATACTTTGGTATTTCAAATATTAAGGAAATAAAATAAAACAGTTTTCGTTGTCATCATTTGTCCTATTCTAAATTGTTACAAACATTTCGATCTTAAAATAAAATTTAATCAACCAAAAGGCTCGATACGTCTTTAGACAATGTTCATGAGTTGTTTTATTTTTGTGCAAAATATTTCCCATAAAATTACACCATTACCCTACCTACCTCATCATTCAGAGTGTACCAAAATACTGTGTTAGTTTTTATAAATTTCTATAAAAATTTAAGCTCAACGCTCTATGTGCAAGTCTTATACTTTACTTATCTTAAGAAAAATGAACAATCTTAAAACTTAAAATTAATTTTGCAAGAAAATAAAGTTTATTTTCCTTTGGGTGTGGTGTGCATATTTTCAGTCACTAGTTTTGTATGTCAATGTAATAACAAACTGATACTATACTCGTGCATTTACAGACACAACCTTTAGTAACCAACAAAATCGATTGGAAGTTTATCAAGTCTTTAATTCAGATTTTGAAAAACACCCAAAGGGTAAAAATAAAACTACTAATATGAACATTCCGAATAAACAGGTTTCATTAAAGACCACTAATATAAGCAAATGTACGCGATAATTTGTAAATTCAGTCTAAATTTACCGTATGTACATTTGCACAGGAGCATTACTTTGTAACGGGGAATGAATTGCAATAATGCTGTTGAACTAAGAACATTATAAAGTCAAATCAGAGAGCATACACGCTCGCTGCTCGCAGCCGAACTACGCTCCGCTACAAAACGCGCAAGCATATCTTATTTAAAGGAAAACTTTATCACTTAGCCGTTTTATTTTTGTAAACTGGGATATTCATGTTGCATTACGATGCTGATAACAAAGCGCTGGATACCACCTTTTATTTTGAAAATGCATTGGCGTTACATTTTACGTAAATGTTTCTGTGTTTATAAATGCTATATTTGCGTTGATAAATAAGAAAGAAAGAAAAGAAAGAAATGCATTTATTGACATCACAAAATTTACATTCAAACACAACGCAAGACAATTATAACAAATTATTTTATAAACCTTGTGAGGCCAATTTGGGTTCCACCTCAGCAAATGCCGCTACGACAGTTTTAACGCCGCAGCAGCGCTGGTATTCTCGTGGAACCCCCTGCTTGGAAAATTAGCAAGTAAATAATATTATCACGACCAGAAATACTAAAGGAACTGTTTGCATGGTGTAAGGTCTAATGATTCAGTTTAATATCTAAGGAAGGCTTTCATTTGCATAATTTAATAATAGGTATTTTTCAATGTCAATTTTAAAGAAATTATTTATTTAATAAAATAAACTTTTGCAACCTAATATTAATTTTAAATTACATTAAAATAGTGAAGAATAAATGAGAGCATGTTTTTGGCAGAACTAGGCGTAGCCCTACTTTTATCCGAATATTATCTGTACATACGCATATAAAATTTATTGATATATTTTGACCAAAAACTCTTTTGTTAAAATATTTTTTGTTGCATTGTACGAGCACAAGAATCATTTATTTTAAAGAGTAACAAGCAAACTTTTGATTGTATTGTTCATAGTAGGATTATTAGTGATAATGCGCGTACATTTCACGTTTTAGCAAATTAACAAATACAGCATAAACTGATGATGAAGATTTGATATTTCCAACAACATTGTGCGTTCAATACCCCTCAAACACAATTAAATTCTCGGACACAACAACTCTAGTGCACTACAATGGATCGATACTAGTAAGGTTGCAGCACAAAACGGTTCTGTTAGGCAGGCATCTGCGCTGGTGCTGGAGTGTCGGGAATGCGGCATCTCGCTCAAAGGCGGCCTCCTCAAAGGGCGCGCCCTGCACGAGCGCTGGGCCGGGTCACTCCGGTGCAGGCTGCTTGATAGCAAATAACCACCTAAGTAGATGGCAGCAGATGTACTGAATTTCTAATGCATTGGTTATCGGAAAACTAAAGAGGACAATCACTTAAATTAAATACAAAATTAATAAACAAAACTAAAAAAGTCGTCTGTCTGTCTTGTATGGTTATTTTAATTATAATTGAGTTTAATAAAGAACTAGAAAAATTAATTCGAATTTAATACATTCATAATTAATAATTTTCCACACTTAACCACATATAATTTTTTGAATATTTGGAACTTGATTGTTTTTGACACGAACTAGCTCCGCTTTCTTGGTGAGGCAAGGCTGCAGTTGGAGCCATTATGATACGAGCGTTTGGAGCAAACGGTCGTGCCGTAAAATGACATTGCTGAAAATTGTGTACCAAAGTTAATGGCTCCAATTAAATAGTAAGAACTGCTGTGTTCGATTGCTGCAAGGCGAAAGATTCCTATAGACAAAGGTTTCTACAAACCAGTGAGGGGGCCAAGCTTCTCGTTTTCTGGTACGAGGTCATCATTATTGTCTACTTCAGCGCTACCAGCTTTGATTTCTGCAGCTATAATCGAGTCTGACAGGGTATATCAAAGTGTAAATTATAAACAAATATTTTTGTTGGCGATCTCTGTGATCCGGCCTCCACCCACAGCCTTTTGGCTATGGTTTTTATATGTCAATGTGTTTCAGTTTTCTTTATATTTTACTTTTGTTTTATAAGTCTGTATCGTGCTGGTTACTTTCCAATATACCGTAAGAGCATAAAACGAGTTTCATTGTTATTATAGTTTCATATGGTCTACTATTTCATTATAATATCTGAGTTCAGAGTGTTCCAAAGATCAGATCACCTTTTGGATAACTCAACTCAAATATTTTTTTATTCAAGTAGGTTACATGTAACACTTTTGAATCGTAATTGAATACAATGCAAAGTGATTCTACTTCCGGTTCGGAACCTATAACCTATATCAGTTACAGTAGCAGTATCTAACTTATAGCTATGTGTAGAACACTTTGGACCAAGTCATATAGTTTTATTTTGATGAGTGAATTTTTTTTTTTATTATAAGAGGTAAGCTGGAGCAGACCAATTCCCAAAGGTGGCACCTGTTCACAAGCATAACGTATTTGCCAGCCATCGCTTCACACAACCATATTGATAGGAATGTAACGATAACAAAGTTATACCGATAAATATTATGTTTGCTCCATCGAATCAGCATATAGTGAAAGTGTTTAAGATCTAACACCGGACTAAACAACGCAACGTTGCCCCGGCATAATTGCAAGCGAACGTCTCGTGTCATTACGAATCATTTAAGTATTCTAAAGAGAGTTTAGTTGCTATATGTTTTTTTTATATTACACTTCAAGATTGACCTCATCCTACCTGTTGTTAAGTGGAAATGAGGTTCTAGCTTAAGAACGACGAGTAGAGCATAATTTATTTATTTATTTTATTAGGTTTATCAACTATTGGTACAATTGTTCTTAATCTAGTGTTACAAATATAATGTGATGCTTGAGGTTATTGCTCGATAAACTCTGCATATGCCATATTTTGATTGCACTATACAGACAAAAACAATTATGATATTTAATAAATCTGTTACTGGACTTGTCGCCCTTACCTTGAAGGTTTGACCCCTGCTACTAATGTAGCACCCCCCAGGAGCTCTGGAAACCTTACCACAACAACACATACATGATTGTTATTTGACTGCGGTCTTCTGTAAGGTGGAGGTATTTCACCAGTCGGGCTGCTCCAGTTCGAGCAATAAATCACTATGCCCTACCTCTCTTAAATCTTATGATCTATTGACTTTATGATTTTGCTGAAATTATACATAAACAGAAAGGATTAAGAATTTGAAAACTCGTATGCATAAGAGATTTTTAAAACAGGTTATTTCATATGGAATGGATAACCAATAAAGTATCAATTAGATTTGGTGGAAGGGAGTCAAAAGGAAATATAAACTAGCAATATCTACTAATAGGACATGCATAGATAAAACAGTTTTATATAGTTTTGTTTTCGTTTTATCTTAATTGATTACACAATTTTACAATTGATAAAGTAATTGTGTGTCTTGGTGCAAAATTAGTGATAAGATTAGCTTTTTGTAAAAAAAACTACTGAGCTTCTTGCCAGTACCTATGTAATAATATGTTAAGCGGTCCCACATAATACTTACTATCAGTATTTCACCTACCAAAGATAACTAAAGCCGTACAACTCACATCAGGTGTAAGGGTATTAAATGAAAACCAAACAAAGTCACAACAAAGGGGTTGTATCGTGTTGCACATTCGTCAGGTAGTCTGCTCGGTCGAGTTTCGGGAATGCTTGCAAAGGGGAGGTGCAGCGGATCACTAGATTGTTCGGGCTGTTTGATTACAAACATCGGGTTACGAGTACAGCGAGAGCAGCGTACGCTTCGATTGAGACACCGGATATATCTGTGGACGGTGCCTAACACGGCAATCAAAGGGAAACTGTCATTTACAAGTATCCAACACAAATTGAGAGCCATGGAGAATCCAGAAACATGGAGAGCCTGTCCTCAAGCGAACGAATGGTTGACGAGATGACTTCTAAAGCTATAAAAAAAACTATTTTTAAAAACCTGACAGTTCGATATAATGGGTTTTGAATTTATCGTAATGTACTAGTTTTACACAAAGCTTTTTATTCTATACATATACTAGTGGCCCCGGCGAATGTCGTTTCGCTGTTTCTTTTCTATAAACCTCACGGAGATCAAGACATTTACAACGAATGCAAAACCGTGGAAATCGGTTCGTGCTTTCTGGAGTTATAGCGTCAGAAAGGAAAACCCGACTTATTTTTATATAGTAGATGAATGAGATTGTATCAAATTTTGTAAGCTGACATTTTGTATCGATAACAATCTTTGACCGTTTTTGATCAAAAATTTGTTTTAATCTAAAACACGTTTCAAACAAAAAAAAACGTTTTTGATTTTGCCACAGTTCCACACACAAACATACAGACAGACATGACAAACTTATAACTCCTCTTCAAAAGCCTTTCGATTTCCTTTGTTGAAGTTGTAGATGTGTGTTCTTGAAAATGAGCATTTTGTAATATATTCGCACACATCATAATTAAAAACCTCTTTTTTCTTTCAAGTATATGATTTTTAATCCTGTGGTTCTTAATCTCAAACAATATTAAAACTTTTCACTATTAAAAACTAAGCTTTATATTTTTAAATCGACAGTTAAAAAGAAGCGAAATGTCGAGTTTACTCACTGCGTTAACGAAGTAATAAAAATTCATTTAGCCCATCCATCCATCCATCCATCAGCCTCTCTTTGTCCACTGCTGGACATAGGCCTCCCCTACAGAACGCCACAACGCGCGGTCCTGCGCTATCTGCATCCAGCGGCTCCCCGCACATCTGACGATGTCGTCAGTCCATCGTGTTGGGGGCCGCCCCACGCTGCGTCGTCCGGTACGTGGTCGCCACTCGAGGACCCTCTTTACCCAACGGTCGTCGGTCCTACGAGCGATGTGGCCTGCCCATTGCCACTTCAGCGTGCTAACTCTTCGGGCTATGTCGGATACACCGGTCCTTCTACGGATCTCCGTATTACGGATCCGATCATGTAGGGAAACGCCGAGCATAGCCCTCTCCATAGCACGCTGCGCAACTTCGAGCTTCGTTATGAGGCCAACATTCAGAGACCACGTCTCAGTTCCGTAAGTCATCACTGGTAACACACATTGGTCATAGACCTTTCTCTTCAGGCACTGGGGAATTTTGGACGTGAGGATATGCCTAAGCTTCCCGAACGCTGCCCAGCCGAGTTGGATTCGTCGGTTGACCTCTTTCTCGAAGTTGGATTTGCCTAACTGGATAGTTTGTCCCAGATAGACGTAATGATCGACAACTTCGAGAATCGCATTCCCAACAGATACTGGTGCCGGAGTCACATGGACATTGAACATTACCTTGGTTTTATCCATGTTCATCCGTAAACCAACCCGTTGGGAAACACTGCTGAGGTCATTGAGCATTGTGCCAAGGTCCTCCAGGGATTCTGCCATGACCACGATATCGTCTGCGAATCGAAGGTGAGTGATGTATTCGCCATTGATGTTGATGCCGAGTCCGGTCCAATCGAGAATCAATCATTTAGCCCAATGGAAACGAAACGTAAATATTATCTTTCTGCGTTTGTATAATTTGGCGAGATGGAGCCGGCGAAGGTATGATATTACCCGAAATGTGTTCATTCGATTTTATGATTTCATTTCAATTTGCAAAACTTTGTATTGTTGAAACAACGGAATACGATCCCAGGTAAATTAGTTGCTCAAAATTCATAATATCTTCCAAACCTTTACAATTATATATAAAAATATAGAACTTTGGTAACAGAGGAAGGCAAGTCTTTGTATACGGTCTTTAAAATATTTTGTTCATGAATACAAAACAAATTGACTCAGCCCCCAGCTTGCAACCTGTTTCGGTCGTTCGATACTTATTACATTCCGTTACTTCGGACTTAATCTAGGGTTTGATGATATGATTCCATAGTGTATTGCTGACGTAAGTTAGGGTAAACCAGTTCCCAAAAGTAGCAGCTGGTAACAGACATGACGCTCGCTCTTCAGTACAATAAAATACAGTATTTTATAATGAAAATTAAGATGAGTTGTGAAGAAAACATGATTTCTATTGTTTCAAACAGATATATTTTACCTCAAACGCTTTCTCACGATCTCTTTTGCGTGGATAGAGAAACTATTCTATGCAAACAATAAATAAAATCTCACCTCTTTGTAGTTTTACTACAGAAATCACGATTTACGTCGTCTGCATCGCAGGGTTGACGAGAAGAATACTCGCCCTTTGTGTTTAGTTTCCTGTTAAATTCTAAAATTTTTAATTTGTTATACAAATTTGTATGTCAGTGTTTTGATGTCTGTAAGTAATAAATGTTTTCTATAAAAATGCTTCTCCATGGGATCAAGAGAAAATATTACTTAATTTAAGTTTTAGTATTTTAGTTCCCAGTAAGTGTGTCATCTAACATTTTACCTAAGATAACCATATTACCAAAGCAACAAGCTATTCTTGTCTATCACTAAAGATACAATACGAAAATAAGTAATGGATTTATTCCTTGTAAAACTTTTCGATTTCATAAACATCTTCAAGGTTTCCACAAAGGGTATTGTGAAGGGCAACAATATATCGCAGTCGACATTTGTCACGAGGCGCGGTCGCCGCGGGACAATGGGCGCCGAAGAATGCCTGTTCTGATTGATTCCGCCCGAGTCTGCGACGACACTACATTGAGATTGATTGCGTTGCCTTCTCCCCGTCTCCCCGTGGAGACGGGGAAAACGGGGAAACGGATATCGCGAACGGGGTAAGATAAAAGTGGGGAGGTGGGGAGCCACCTCCCCACCTCCCCACCTCCCCACTTTTATCTTACCCCGTTCGCGATATCCGTTTCTTCAAAAAGCGACGCCTCGTTTTACTTACAGTTCGATTTGAATGTTTTTCGGCGATTGGTTTCTAAACTTACGAAATTGTGGCTTACAATCTATTGTCTACGAATTCTTTCACAATATTACAGTATCCCATTTACCTACCCAAACAAATATATATTGTAGTATATGTGAATGTTATCAATCACGTGCAGGCATCTGTACCCTGAACACGTATTATAGATAAGTAAGCTAGTATTTAAGATGTGAATCTGTTATTAAAGATGGTGCTTATAAAGTAGACGTTGTTTCGTTAACATCGACCCTCCACCTCCCATGGTTCAATATAAATAAGTAGTTTTTTTTTCACGATTCTAACGAATTTCCACGTTAATAACATTTAGAAATTAGCATGAATGTGATGATTAAGTTAAAAATGTAATATGATTTTTAGTTAGTTTGAATAGAAGACAGACAAACGGTTTGATTAAGTTCCTCGAGGCTCGCTCTATGTAAGTCGTTTTATTGAAATAGGGTATCGTACTGTATGTACTTCATAGCAGTATAGCGAATATCCGAAAATGTTAATAGTTCTGAATCACGTTTTCTATTTAAACGATAAATGTATTCTAAAGATAAACATAAGCAATATTTTAATAAATAAAATAATAAGTGAGCAGGATAGAGGAGCGAGTAAGTACGAGTAAATGAACGGCTTCCTATCAATATAAAAGGAAATATCTCTTTCACGGAAAATACACATCATATTATTACTGTGTCTTTTCGTTCCTATTTCCTGATTTTTACATTCCCATCGTCCCACTGCTATTTACATCTGTCGCAAATGATACAAAGAAAAGAGTTGGGTTTAAACATTTTTGTGGATATACATTTCTTTATTTTTAAGGGTTCAGTACCCAAATGCTAAAAACGGAATCCTATGATGATGTATTACTATTGCCGCTGTAATTACAAATATGCAAGGGGGCTCTCATACAATGAACTTGATTTTACCGTTTCTTGCTCGATACTAAGAAGAGGTTACAAATAATGGTACGGAGCCTTTCGTGCGCAAGTCACACTTGCACTTGGCCAGAATTTAAAATAACTATACTATATTTTATCTCAACATAGTAACGAAACAAAAAAAATGCAAAGGTTTGCAAGCGTGATGTGTTTAACTAAGAATTTAAACTAAATTAGCGACCAACCAGGCATGACAGGTGCAATGTAGATACTAATTAATTTTTACTTATTTTCTTTTCTAAACTGATTTATGTTTTATATAAATCATAGGTACATACATTTAAACTTCATCTTGAACCACGCTATACACCAAAAATCCGTTGCGTATTTTTTAAGCTCTAAGCAACCATAGGGGCAGACAACGGTATCCGATTTTGTTTATTCATAGTTCGTTCGTTATGTAGTGTTATTTAAACCTTGAAATTGTTAGCTGAAAAAAAAACAAACGAATGAAACAAGACCCACAATTGGTGGAAATAATAGAAGCAAGGAAAATACAAAAAGCTTGGAGCACTTTATCTACAAATATTAAGTTTCGAGTCTTCTTTTATTACCTAAACGCAAACGTGTCTCACATAAAATATGTCCTGCGCCGCGTTCAGTGATGGCCCGGAGTGAATTCAATAAAATTCTGGGGAAGCGTTATGAAATCACACTTTTAAGGCACATATTGGTGGTGTTTCGGAAACTAAGAGCTACGAGATGTTTTTGTTGGCACTGAAAACAGTTTAATGTATGCGAATAAACAGAAATGTTGTTTTTATGATTTTATTTCAAACAGATTTTGGATATTTCGTGAAAACATATTACTGTTTATTTGTTTTTAATATAAAAAATAGCCTAATACACAAAAATGTCAAGATCGGAATGAAACAAAGTAAAGGAGGGAAAATCAGAAGCTCCCAATAAAATGTATAATGGTACCGTTGGTCACAGCATGAATTACAGGCACTTTTAAAAGTTCCTTTTAGAGAGTTTTCAAGAGTGCACCCTTTCAAACTTTTTAATTACTCAGTTTTGAAACTGTGTTTAATGGAAGCCTTTTTTCGAAAGTTATAAAAGCAAGGAATTAAATTTTTATGGTTTTTTAAAATGATAAAATGAGATTGAATCAAAACTTAATTAAATTATTACTAGAAATTCTATTAAAAAGTGTTTTCACAGGTATTGAATTCATTCATATTAAAAAATTAAAAATTAAAATGGACTGGCCTAACAACTTCACTTTTTGTTTAATTTTTAAATTGTATTAGCATCATGCCCATGTCTCTGTAAATATTTACTCAAACTCATTTTCAAATGAATCCGCATAAAAAAGTTTCTACTTATTTATACAAACCTTTATTATAATAGTCTATATGAAAAAATATAACAAGAAATACGTCGGTATTTCTTCCCAATTATTGAACCGAAATATTTGATGTTGATACATCTTGTTTGTCAGAAAACATTATCTTGTATGATCACGTTCCATTTACTTTATCATTGCTGTTATTCTTTGTCGTTTGTTTATCCTGCTGTAGGTTCAATACAATTATTTTGTAACAATATACTTTTTCCGGGAATGGTCATAGAACCTTCACATATTTACTGAAGGATCGCACTTCAGGTATTTGGACCCATTCTGTTTTAGGCTATACAAAACTTGCACCTCCTCCGTCCGCGAGCCTGCGATGGCCTGGTGAACCGTCCATCCCTGCTTTCCCCCTCGACCATTCTGGGAGGAGGAAACGGGGCCGCGTAATAACAGCCGTGCTGACTAACAGTGCTTGGTTGAATCGGTGGTTCTGCTGGTTGAACGAATCCCTAAAGCAGCGTCTTGAAGGTCGGCGATGTCCCCCTGGATGTAAAAGTGGGTAAGCGTGCCCTCTTTCAGAGCTGGAAATCCTAAACACGCCATCACATCCCTCGTGTGACGGTATGGTCCATCAAGCTTTATACTCCATTCAAGGCTATCATACAAAGCATCAAGAAAAAAAAGCTAAATTTAAGAGAGCTAGAGCATAGCGATTTATCGCTCGAAGTGGAGCAGCCCGACAGATGAAGCTTCATCTTACAGAAGATCACAGCCATATAACAATCACTTCTGTGTCGTTCTGTTCCTGCGTGTAAGGTTTCCATAGCCCTTGGGGGGTGACACATTTTTAGCAGGGGTCAAGGCTTCAAGGCAAAGGCGACAAATCTAGTAACAGATTTATTATTGCCGTTAAGCTAGGAGATCATACCACTTAACATCAGGTGGGATGAGGTCAATCTCGAAGTGTAATATAAAGTAAATTCAGATGACCTGTGGTCCCATTAGGTCGCGTTACCTCCAAGTCTCAGCTCGGCGTCGGCGTGCGCGTTCTCGCGGCCTCTCCTCGCAAAGCACTGGTAGAGGCCGCGGTGCGCGCGCGCCACGCCGCGCACGAGCAGGTCTGCGCCGGCGCCGGCGGCCGCGCCGTCGTGCACCCACGACAGGCTCGCGGACGCGTCACTCGCGCTGCAGTTTAGGCGCACAGTGCTGCCGCTGTCGGCCACCTGCGTACATTATGTTACTGTGTCCAATATAAATATATACGGTCGAATTGAGAGCCTCCTCCTTTTTTTAAAGGTTAAAAATATGTTAGATGATTCGAGATAGTTTGAAGGATGATCGGTTAACAATAGAGTCAGTTGAGTTTATCTTAAAAATAAGACATAACATTTTTCTTCTTAAATTTTCTATGAAATTACGAAATCATGACGTCACATGTCTAACTACCCAAAACTCTTTTAATAGTAATAGTTTTACTGACTTAAAGATTTTGGATGAGTTTTAAATCGATCGAAAGTGCAACATTGACTAGTTAATATTGCCTCTTCGATTGGGTCGTATTATAAATAAATACCACTAATTTTATAATGCTGTAACTCGACAAACGATTTTGATTCATAGGCACTTTAATAACAAGTAAAGTGTAGTTTTTAATTTGAAACACTTTAATCCAAATGGCACAATCTTCTATAATTTATCAACCAGGTTCAGCATTTTTTCAAGGCGCCAAGCTGGTCTTCGTTTATTTGTTCCTTTATCCAAGTCCATTGGTAGTGTCCTACATTAATACTTCATCTAACTAAAAATTAAATCATTCTGGTAACGTTTCTCACCACCACCGGCGGCGCCACAGTGACCGTGAGAGTGTCTTTGACGTCGACCCTCATCTGCGCGGTGGCGTCTCCGTACACGTTGTACGCCTTGCAGAGCCACGCGCCAGACGCCAGGGCGGAGACGCGCGCGAAGCACAGCGCCGCGCCGCCCGCCCACGACCACACCGCGCCCGACGGCTCCACCGGCTGGAGCCGCCCGCCGCCCTCGCGGTACCACCTAACAAAAAAAAAATATATAAATATTGGACAATATCACATACGTTGCTTTGACGACCTTCGTAGACGAGAGGCGAGTGGGCAAGACTTTGGCGTCTCTGAGATCCTGAGATCGATCCCCGGTCGGGTCAATATGGGAAACAAACTTTTCTATATTGCCTCGGGTCTGGGTGTTATCATACCGTCGTTGTGTTTAATTTCTGTAACACAAGTGCTTAAGCTACTTACCACAGAATCAGAGCAATGTAAGTGATGTTGTCAAATATTTATTGCTCTTATTCTATGGTAAATAGCTAAACCACTTGTGTTACAGAAAACAAAACCAACTACAGTACATCAACACCCAGACCCGTGATATATAGAAAAGTTGGTTTTTCGTACTGACCCGACCGGGAATACAGCCATGGAATTTAAGAGATGAAGCGACACCAAAGTCCAGCCCACTTGTTTCTAGGCTACGTAGGTCGTCAAATAAAAAAAATCATAACGTTTGATACAAGGTCATAATACCCAATGTGCATTTAAGCCAGTCAAACGACTAACCAAATACTTACGTATAATGTGGTGGTGGGTGCTCCGTCGTTACGCAAGGTATGCAGAAGTCAGAGCCGGCGGGAACAGAGACCTCGCTAGCGGTTGTTATCAATCTTGGAGCTGAATTAGAAGGACCAGCTGCAACAAACGGATTCTGTCATGAAGGGAAAATACGTGGTGAAGTCTTCAAATAACGTTAAAGTTGAGTTGGTGCAAGGAATCCAAGTGTGTCTTTTTCAGCCATGTCAGATTGTATTGCTTCTTTGTGGATGTACGTTAGTGGTTATGCCTAATTTTTCAACGTATCAAGGAACAAAAAACGAAGTAAGGGGAGGGAGATCTTTGTGATGCGCTGCCCTGTTGGAGTTGAGAAGGACAGGGTTTTAATTGCTTGACAGGTAAACTAGAATCCAATGCCCTCCAGAGACGCTGCGCTGCGATGACGCATAAGCCTTTAAAGTGCGTCAGAGCAACGCATGCGTGGTATGAAATGCCTAAAGTCTTATATTTCATTGCTCGATTCTACACGCATCTTTTTTTTGACGAATCCATGTACATACTTAAAAAGTAATCTCCAAAAAATATGTACGTGCACAAATGGGACACTTATTTTTGTGTTATATTTAAAATGGGAGGTTTATATTCTAACTTTAAATAAAAGTTGAGGAAATATTGAATATATTTGCAATAAAATTTGCCGGAATTACCTTCATTTATTAATTTTATGAAAATTACTTTTGTTATATAAATTGCAGCTATAAATTTGTTGAATCAATTTTAAGCTATTTTAAAGAAAATGATGAAAAATTTTAAAATAAATGGATGCTGGCGATGACTACTTCTCCAACTTTTAGTTATAAGTATGTATTTAAGTTCGACAAAAAACAAACATCTGTATATTCGAGCAGTGGGCTCTAAGGCTATTAGCAGGTAGCTTCGTTGCCACAACACTATTCAGATAACCAATTAGGATTTGCTTTCCTCGCATTTGCCTATGGTTGGTACTAACTTGTCGCAGGGTGCACGGGTCTTGGACTTTGAATACTTCTTCAACTGTCATTGTAATTTAAGTTCGTCATAAAAACTGACGCATGCAGAATCTAGCATGGGGATCTGAGGCTGTTGTCGCCACTAACCCATCAACTGGGTTAGTGGCGACAACACAATTCAAATAACGAATGAGGCTTCACTTCGTTCGTAACTTCATATGGTCGGTACTAACTTGTGACGGCGAGGTGCACCGGCCTGGAGCGCTTGGTGTGCGCGGTGAGGGCGTGCCGCGCGAGGCAGCTGTACGGCTGCGCGTCCGCAGCGGTGACGTCACGGATCAGCAGCGAGTTGCCCGCCACCAGGTACCGCGCCTCTAAGTACAAAAATATGCAATGTGAGAAATCCTCTTAAAAAAAATTATAGTGAACAACAACTGTAACTGAGAAAACCAAGAATAATAGAAAATAATTTAAAATAACGAACTACCTACTGTCCGACGAGCTAGTTCGGTCACCGTGGTTGGTGCAACTTAACCGAAACGTGGTCTACGTTTAAACCCGCCAAATTACTCGTATTTTAAATGTTTAAAATGTAACGCAGAAGTCTTAATTCTTTAAAATAGAAAATCAATTATGTATGGCATTTAAAAGGACGTTTGGTCTCAGGAGGATATACATCCTATAGTCCCTGATGCTGCAGTACGTAAGTAAAAAGGAAAATGTCAGCCTAGTTAATGTACCATGTAAATTAACTCGTCGCTACAACATGTTGTTGAGACGATACATGTATTACCGATTTAATCACCACGCTAACTAAATATGGGTACCTACATGATCACAAATCAATTTAAGTTCAAAAATCCAAACATAAATCGGTCGACCTGGGAGTCGAACCAAGGACACTGAGATCATGACCCGATACTTAAACTACAACACTTTTGAGTAAAGTAATGGTAGTAGTTACTATATAAAACATGAAATAATATGACACTGTGTTTATTAATTAAATATTTGTCCTGGATGTCAAGTGAACATACGACACCTAGCACAGTGAGCAGGTTCACTACTGAATAGCCTATTGAGCCGAATTGGTTTGACAACTGTTGTAACCCTACTCCTGGCCTACTACTATTTCATCGTGGTCAATAGAGTACTGTTTACCTTTTTGCACTCTACACTGCTATTTTTATTGGAGAAAGAAAAATGAGATTAAACGCAGTTAATGTATCCATAATTTACAAAATCACATCAAATCTGATCATCATTTTTCGTCATCTACTATTTATTTATATTTATATCTACTATTTGCTAAATATTTTTTAGGAGAGTTCGTTTTCTAGCGACATGACCGCATGGGTTGTAGTATAAAACAGAATTCTGTGAATAATTTGTACAGTAAAGTATATCTATTTATCTATGTAACAAAAAGTTGTATTTCCCTTCATTTTACGCACCAGAACAAATGTTTAAAGTGTTTCGTTTATTTGGACGACGTTTCTCTTTAATGGATTACCTAGGGAGATCCGGCAGCTTTTTTAATTCATTACCACTCCAGGAAAGTCGCAAAAACAACGTAACAGGAGGGACGAGAAACTTAATTCATTAGCTGAAAGCATAAAAAATGCACATGCGGATAATTCGTCTCCGGGAGGATTATGGAGGAATCTTGTCCCATCCGTCAAGAGCCGCGGGGGAAACGTGCTGTAGACAAGCAGTGTTGTATAGCACTGCGGTTGATCCGAAGGTGATTGCTAGCCAGACAACAACCAACCAAAAGTAAAAATGTCTGAGGGTACTACAGAGTAGAAGACTATATTAATGACAAATAACTGTGGACCACTAACTAGTCTGTTCGCCTTCACATGAAAATTTTACTAATTATATTTACTTAGTTATTTCTATTTATACAAACTCAGCAAGAGGTACCTATTTCTTTACGTGGACAAATACTCGCACGTTGGTAAAATTCTTATTAAGAACAATGTGAGTTTGTTTATTTCAAATATATATGTTTTTAAATTTTTCTTATTACTTTGAATCAAATAATTATTTTTTACAATTTACTACATTATTTTATCTAATTACTACACTGTATGTCTTAGTGCAAAACTAGTTATAAGTTCAGCTATATTTGTAATATGAACAACAGAGTTTCTTGCCGGGATCTTCTCTGTAAGTTATAGGTTCCGAGCCGAAGGTAGCGTCATTTGCATTATATAGACGTTTCATAAATATTACTGGTGTAATTAACATGAATAAAAGAATATTGAATTTGATGCTTAGCTCTACGTTACGTGCTCTAATACTTGTTAATGTCACAAGAGCTTAGATTAATACTAATAATATTAACTAGATAATTACCTATTATATACCACTAGTTATGCCCGCGACTTCGTTCGCGTGGACTACATCTTTTCATAGTCGGTTTTAACCCTTTCTCCCCTAATATTCGAAACAAAAAGTAGTCTATATTTTAATCCAGGTTTCGAGCTATATTTGTGCCAAATTTCATATCTCTAACTTCAAAAATAAACATTTTTCCATATAAGCTTTCAAAGGTGGTGTTACCCCCTTATTTTCTAATAAAAAGTAGCCTATGTCCGTTCTTGAGATTCAACGTATACCTATACCAAATTTCATCAAAATCGGTTGAGAGGTTTAAGCAAGAAAGCGTAACAGACAGACAGACAGACAGAAAGACAGACAGAGTTACTTTCGCATTTATAATATTAGTAGGGATTTATTTTTAATATCAGACATGTTCTTGTGGGGATACTTGTGTTCTGATTCAGAGCGCGTGCGGCGGCTAGCACCAGTCGCGGACCGTCTTGCCCCCTGTTTTTCCGGGGATAATCCTTTTACGAACCGTACCACCACCTAAGGGAAGGCAACATCGAGTGTGGGACTCCTGTACCCTTAAAAGGTCAGAGATTACGTACTAGAACTCATTGCTCTTAGGGAGATGCTGGGGAAGCTATGCTTAGCCAAAATCACCACAGCAAAGCCGTCTCGCCCCCTGCTCACTCGCCTAAGCGGAAGCCTTCCGTACTGTTCCTAAATGTGTATTAACTTTTGTACTCAAATTAGAGTTAATAGTTCTGAGAGGTTATTCATCCTACTACTTAAAGAAGAGTCTGATACTGAATGGAAGTGAAAGGTGCAACATATTTATTTATTTGTGAAAAATATTATTACTCTATTTATAGTATGGAAGTTACGGTAGCATGTTACACAAACTTTGAAACGATGCATCCATAATAAATGATATCGATATAAAAAGTATTTATTACTTTAAAAGTAAAACAGAAGAGTTGAATATCTCCAACACTAGCAACGTCTTAATTAATACTCTCCGGCCGAGTCATAAATATGGGCTCCGGTAAAAACGGCTCCTGTAGCGACCCGGCTAATTAGCAGTTTACGGTTTCCTTGTAACCGGATATTTTCGAGTTTGCCGGATCCGCGCACTCCAGACCTCGTGAACTTGTCTGAAGATTGTTTACGTTTTAAAATATAAAACATTATTGATGTACAAAACAAAACGGTCAGCAAAAATCGTAATTATTCTCAATGTTTCATTTATGAGACAAGGTACGTCTCATAAATGAAACATTATTTTCAATTACGATAGATTAGTGACAATTTTTGTTTCTTATTACGTAATGATCACAAAAAGTCAGTTGTGCTGACTTTGTACCTTTGAAATAATTGTTTTGGTAAAAGTTTTACTTACATAGAAAGGAGTACGCCAATAAGCATAAACATTCATAAGTTTAAAGATTTTCAGGGAAAGAATTTCTCAATTCTTGAAATTTTTCTTACTTCTTGGAAAATACAACTTCTTCTTTCAAGCAAGTTATTCATCTCTTTCAAAACGTCAAACTGTTTAGCTACCCACGTCGTCATCGGGCAACAATCGGCGGCAGTACTCCGGCGCGATATCGCGAAGCCAATAAATTAATTAACTAAGAGCGTTATCGCGGGCTCCGAGACGCGGATGACAGATGTATTCACCCCCGCCCCGGCCCGGAGTGTCGAGCCGTTTTTCCGTTTGGGAAATCCGTTTAGGCTGTGTCCAGATTTGAGCTTTATATTATATCTGTCACTGTAATTATTTTATCAAGTTGGTTCAAATAATCATTTTTTATTCTATTTTTATATAATTTTTCCCATTATATTTACCCTTTTATTATTTATTGTACATATATGTATGTCTTTATTTATTTTTTTAAATGTATTGTAGATGAGGAGGACTTAGCACTAGGAGCCATTATTGCCATTCAAGCTTTGCTTAAATGATTTATTCCTATATCGAGCCACGCGCATCATCCAAAGGTATTGCCGGAAGACCAGCTGCTGTGGCATCGTACGTATGGATACGCAGTATGTGCATTGTGTAGAGTATAATATATGCATGCAACGTCTAAAACGCGGCAAAATTACGGAAGTTAAAAGTACCAAGTCTTGTGTTGCATAGTTTCCCGACGCTTTAATAGCTGTTATTAGCAATAGTTATCTCGAAGCGATTGTTCTCTCCACAAAAAAATAATGTAAAGTCCGAAAGTAATAAGAAAGAAGGAACGCTTTTTAATACGTGAGGACTAGTCAATTAGTAAGAATGTAGTTACACAAGGTGGTAGTCATGTATCCTTTTTAAATGTTTGAATAATCTGCACAAATCTTATTTCAAACATGTTGTATTCATTCTATATGAAAAATGTTTTCTACATCGTGTACATTATGGATATTTGTAAGTGTAAGATTGTCCAGTGCGCACTTTTCAACTTTTTAGCAAAAATGTGAACACGCCTTTACTCCGATGGTAATCTGTGCTTTAGAAGCGGTTCTGCGTGGAACTACAGCGGGGAGCACTCCGGGTGATATGGAAGTAGTTAATATCGGATTCTTGTGTGTTCCGCCGCCATCGCGCCAGGAATCGACCACGCAAACAGTCTACGTATTATTTGATGTAACCAGGAGCTTCTTAGCTCATTCAAATAAATCACGGTTGTTTATTTCGTAATATCACGCAAAAATAAGCAAAAAAATGTGCGTAAGCCATATTTAATTAAGGTTAGAAATAATCGTACGTCAATAAAAGAAGTAAATAGAGTGGATGATCCACTTTGGATCATTACACAAGATAAAAACCTGACTGGAACTGAGGGGCTTATAATGGAGTCGTTTACGTAGTTAGATGGAAATGCAATTTTTATTATTTTTGGCCCTATTAAAAATTGAAGTGCGTGTGTTTTAGATATTTGGTTTCATTGTCGCGGTCACTGCAATACCAAATGGCAGGCGCCGTCAGCTATCGTGTAGTGTAGGAACGCAGTTGCCACGTCCCCTCCTGACGCTGGCGGTGCGAGCCCCCTGGCGTGGGGTGATGCGTGTCGATGAGGCGGTGACCGCGGTACCAAACGGCAAGCGTTACTAGTTCCAGCTCACTAGTGGTGGAACACGTCACACATGCCACGTCTCCCCTGTCGCTAGCGGTATGACTCACCTGGCGTGGGGTGATGCGTGTCCATGACGCGGTCGCCGCGGTACCAAACGGCAGGCGCCACCAGATCCGGTGCGCCGGTGGAGGAGCAGGTCAGGGCGGCCACTCCGCCCGCGGTGGCTGGGGGCGCTGACAGCACGGCGTCCCAGCCCGTCTCAGATACTGCCGTTAAGAAGATGATTTGTAAGTTTTGATTTGAAGCGGTCCATCAACAAAAAATCTGAACAGTAATAGGGACGATGGCTCGGTAAAAGATCAATGATTCTTTCAACGTACTCAGTGAAATTTTTAAAATATAATGAAAACGTAGGTATTTATTTAGCAAATAAAAGTAAATAATGAAGCAGTGCAAGTAAAGTTCAGTGGTGTTTACGTCACTAATTCGAAAGAACTGTTGGAAGAAGTTCAATAAAATGTATCTTGTAAAATTTTTGTTTAAATGATAAAAGTTATTTTTAAATAAAAAAAAAAACAAATCATTTGATTGTGATTAACAGTGATATCATTAGGTCTTACACATACAGTTAAAAGTATCAGACACTACAATCTGCCATTTCGGGATACAACGATATTCAAAAATTTAAAAAAACATATAGAAAATAAGAATTTATAATAGTGTCAATATATGTGATGTGAATATCCAATTTTTTTTTTCTTTATTAAGTAACGAAGTAAACTTACAAAAGGAATTCATTCCTTTTGTAATAAGATTAGAACAATAAGAAGAAAATAAGTCGTTTAAAGTAAACAGCACAAAATAACAAACACTGCGTGGTATTTTATTCAATAACGTGCTCCAACATACGAAGCTCAGAAAATAAATGTGAATCGCATCTTCCGATCGCTTGCAGCGCAACAAATTACGGTATCAGTACGTTCAGCGACGCAGCGCGCCCCGCTCCGAGCAGCGCATCCGTGCTATCGGTGCCGAACATTCGGGCACAGATATTTCTTTGCACAGAAACATTTTGAAAAATATAAAAGCAGAGCATTGTTCATATTAAAGGGCATATCACACAGTAAGTTAAGATGGTCCCATCATCATTATGCTGTTTCCAAGTTATTTGAGGCCGGTGGAATATGTTTGCCTTTTCTTTCTTTCTTTCTTTCTTACTGTACTCTTCCATCCATAAACACTCATATGTATCCTTCTTTTGGTAGTATAAGTATAATCAGGTATCATCAAATGCAACGGCTTCTGTGCTCAACATCCACACATCCGCTTTTACATTCTCATCTGTACTGCACAGTGGTGGATTTACACTTTTGCCGCCAGTAGGCTATTCAAATTTCATCATCATTCATCTATATAACGTAATAACTACAAATATTGCTATTATTGTTTGTATCCTCCATTTAAATTGAATAGTGAGATAAACTAAAAGCGAATATTTAGCAACTTCAGTACTCTGCTTTACTCTATCAATTAACATTATATCCTACGAAACTTCAACTGACGAGCGATGTTTTAAAAGCTCTAATTGCCGTATCGATACATTAAGTCTGAAGACGCTCTGAGCTTCACTCCGACCAATAAATTCAACTCCGCCCCGAGAGCTCGCTCTCATTCGATTTGCGCCGCGACTTCGCGATTGAACTAGTTACACTTTTGCTAATGCACTGTGACTGTGTTTCACTAAAGCAAACCTTTTAATTTGCAACAGAATTAATCCCGTTTCCTTTTAAATAAAATGGATTTTTAACATTATTATTTTCAACCAAAAAAATACTACCCCTCGATTTTTTTACAATCCCATCATCAGATTTAGTTTTCTTTATCATGGTACCACCACTTAACGTGATTTTTTTGACATTATTGCACTATAACAATAACAGCAAAAGCCAGTTATTTGAATTATTCACAAAATACTTAGTTGTGTTTTAACTTTAATGAGAAATCCGTATAATGACGACCTCCTTAGCCGAGACGCGAGCGAGCCGGACTTTGGCGTCACGCCATCTTTGAGGTCCCTATAGTCTGAGGTTCCTATATTGTCTCGGGTCTGGGTGTTGTACTGTACCATCGTTGTTTTTGATTTCTGTAATCCAATTGCTTAAGCTACTTATCACAGAATCAGAGCAAAGTATGTCATGTTGTGATTTTGATGCTGTCAAATAAACAATAAAATGTAAATAATAAATCCGCCATTTTTGCCTAAGTTTACTCGATATTAATAAATGAAGGGTCCACTGCAATAATGATAAACGTCCTTTGTTTTTTGTTTCGAGATATTTGGGTGTTAAATTTATAAACGTTGACCAAAATTAAGCCTTTTTGCCGTAAATACCTGGGACACTGAGCGTTCTAGACGTATAATCAAATATCAGAAACGGTTTTATCTCAGGACTGGAAGCGATATTGCCTAGTTAGTAAACGAAATTACTAGCTGTACCTATTGAATGGTATTGTTAACCTGTTCAACGGCAGGGAACTGTTCATGCGCGAGTCTGCCTTGGCGGTTCTATTACCTGGCAGCAGAGTGACGTCCCGGGAGAGTGCGACGCCGTGCGCATTGACGGCGCGGCACCGCAGCGTGCTCGCCGCCGCGTGGTACGCGCTCGACGGGAGCACCTCCAGCGTGCCGTTCGGGTACACGCGCCTGACAACAAACACGAACAGTCAACAGGTGCGGTGGTGGGTGTATCGCTAGGATTCAGTGGAAATATAGTCAACCTGATTCATTTGTTTTTAATCAAATATGTATTTGTTAAAATATGATTGAGTAATGTTTAGTGGTGAGAGATAAAATTTTGCATGCGCATCGAGTTTTGGCTGAAATGTTCACGTATCCACGTGTAACACAACAACAAGCAAGTTATCAAGCTTGCTTAAGGCCAAGAAATACTATAAAAAGAGCTTAAACTTACGGCAGGAAGTTGTAAAACACCAAATACCTGTAGTCTATCGTGAAATTATGTGAATTCTTATGCGACATTGGTAGATCTAGACTTGGCAAAAAATTGAAGTGAATTCCTACATGAAAAATAGTAAGATTAAGCACAGGCCGGGTACAATTATGTTATCTCTCCCTTAGCGCTGCTTTACATATAAACTTTTTTAACTTCACTAGCTTCAAACTGATTAATTCTCATATGAAATATCATCCCCTATTTTTATTTTTACTGTAAAATATTTATGAAATTCTCATGTCAAATTAAGTTATATCATATCAACGGCCTTGGAAAAGTTTCAAGCTTTTAGCTTTAATAATGAAAATAATTCCATATAAATCCCCTTGCAACCCTCTTTTCGCATTAAAGAGTAACCTATATTCTAACTCAAGTTACATCTGTGTACTAAGTTTCATTAAAATCGCAATGACCGACCGTTACTTTCGCATTTATAATATTTGTAAAGATATTTAACGTACATACGTAAATGCTAGGAAACATAACTTCCAAGCGTTAACTATACACTGACAGTATGTCCTATCCTTAGTTGTGCTCCGCACATCGCAGGGTATTCAACATCGGATTAACGATGCAATTCCGTGTCCATAACTGTAAAACACGAAAGAAAAGGAAACCGTAAACCGGCACAAAGGCAGATCCATACATGCCCGCCGATAAACATTTATCGTGCCACTAGAAAACCCTACTTTGGATCTTATCGCCTCGAGATAAAGTCGAAAACCATTAAGCAGTTCCCTGCTTTTATTGGTTATTTGCCATTTACTTGGGTAATGTGTTCAAAGCTCGTTTTGTGGGATCAGCTTAATACGGTCATATTTAATAACATAATTACTCGACAAATAGGATCTGTTTCCTAATTAGCTTCTATAAATCTGTTATAAATATTGTATGATCGTTTAATATTAAGAACAAATATGTTGGTGTAAAGAGAAATAATTAATATTATGATTAATTGACACAATATTTATTTGAAATCTTGATAATAGCTTGTAATTAGCAGCTCTGAAAGTTGATTATTTTGTTGTTGACTGCATACTTGTATAACCGCATATAGCTCCAGCTGGAATTATTAATGACAAATGCAAGTAAAACAATGAAAAAATACTAATTAAGAACTTTTTAATACACAAATTAAATAAATAAATAAGTGCGCCAGACAATCACACCAATCACCTGGTCTCTAACTAAGGTTTTCCCTTGTACTATGAGCACCAGACGACGGATACTAACTGGGGGCGTCACCATAGCAGACCCAAATTCGTTTAGAAAAGTTCGTTTTCCAAATTGACCCGACCGGGAATCGAACCCGGGACCTCTCGCGCTTTAATCGCCTACCTTAGCCACTGCGCTACCGAGATCGTCATCTTCATTAAGTTCTTTCATTAAATATCACACTAAATAATAGCTCACAGCTTCAGGGCTTTTTTATAATTTAAGGTTGTAAAATAGCCAGTGGACAATCATGATGGTATTTAAGTTCCTGATATCAGTCAGGTAAAATATTAAAAATTCAATACCGTAGTAATACTGCAAACCTCAGCTGCAAACTTTATTAATATTGTAAATCAAAATGACAAAGTGTTAGCTATTACAGTGCAGAGCGACAAGACAAGGATGAAATTTCATTCTTAGAAATTTCAAAAGCAGTCACCTAATGACGGCAATCTGTCTCCGGCGCAATTACCGAAGACTAATTATGATCACCCGACAAGTTTAATTATTACTTTTTTCAACAAAGAAATAAATCTCATCAATTTACCTCCTCTATTTAACTGAGTGAAGACTCAAATTTACTGTATTATTTGTCTCCAATGCTCTTAATATAGGATGACAAAAATTAGCGAGTATTATGCAATTGTATTTTTTATTAATTTAAAAGGCAACGCCCACTGTAAAACCAACATATTTTGAAAAGCCTAACAAATTAGGAAGTGAAAAAAGTGAAAAGAAGCAGTCCTTGAATAATGGTGCAAAACGAATGACAAATTGTAACATACTCTGCCGTTTAGAGGGTTACAAATATTAATCAACCAATCAATGTTTGATAGTTTTTCAACGATTTATTTAATTTAAATGAGATAAGGAACTGGCAATTTTTTTTAAATAGTAACCAAAAAAGCATTTATATCAAGAAAATAAGTGTAGAAAAAGACGAAACGGTTATAAAATATTATTATTTCCTTTAACTGCATAAAAATCTTAAATTTGTTTGAACAAATTTAAGATTTTTATGCATGCACGCATGCTGATAGCCGAATATACTCGTACCTATGAAGGTTTTTGTTTCAACCAGCACAAAATAAGAGAAAAAATAGCAAAGTATAAATTTACGCCCTGAAATTTGTAGTTAACAACGAGCTAGCACACAATTAACTTCTGTTTTTGCAAAACCGCAGAATCTGGTTTATAAATAAATAAGCTCTCCGCTCATTTAGCCCACGTCAAGTTGTAATGAGAATAGTGGTGTATTGAAATAAAACGTTTGATAAGTTTCTTTACTAGGCATTTGTGATCGTTGAAAGTGATTCCGTAAAACAACTGTAGGACTATTACAAAAACCAAACGAACACGACAGGTTTCGTTATTGAGTATTAATCAAAGTTCCGAATTGAAACGTGTATTTGATTTGCACAAATAAGATTTTGTTTCTTCAAAACGTTTTATTCGCATTTGAAGTGAGTTGGTTGCGATCATGAGAATTAAAAATTGCTATCCATCATCCTCTGTCCTTCTTTCAAGCTCTTTGCGTTTAAAGTCTTACATTCAGGTGTAAACTCACAAAAGAAATTCGGCTTTGATCATAATATAACAATACTACCTCTAACGAAACGAATGCTACGAAAATATACGAAAAGCATTCATATATAATGCGAAATTATATATTCAACTTTGAGCATTATTGTATAATTCTATCTCTCTGATTAACGAGCATTTTTGTGTAATATTTCTTTTAGAGATTCAAGTTTGCGATCATTGTTTAATTGGTTCTCCTTCTTCACTGAAGCAATGCTTAAATCTAGAAATGCTTGAGGTGTGTGGTTTGCCTATTTTTAGGGTTCCGTACCTCAAAAAGAAAAAACGGAACCCTTATAGGATCACTTTGTTGTCCGTCTGTCCGTCCGTCTGTCAAGACTCTTTTTCTCAGGAACGCGTGGAGGTATGAAGCTGAAATTACTCAGGTCTACTGTCCCTTGAAGCTGTGAAAAAATCAAACTTCTAAGCCAACGCAATCAAAAGATACAGCCGTTTATGCCGTAAATTTTCGACACTTGCAAGGGAATCAAAACCTACAGGGTGCTTCCCGTGAACTCAGAATCTTGAAATTTGGTACGAAGCAACGTCTTATAGCATAGATAAAGGAAAAATTACGAAAACCATAAATTTTTAGTTACATCACATAATATATATTTTTTTAATAATTTTAAACTTACTACCCATTTCCTCATAAACGCGTAGAGATATTAAATTGAAATTCATACCAAATACTCAGGTATATAATACCTTTAAGCTGTAACAAAATCAAACTTCTATGTCAACGCAATCAAAAGAAACAGCAATTTAAGCTGCATATTTTGAAACTCGCAAGTACTCGCAAGGGAATCAAAACCTAAAGGGTACTTCCAGTCGACCTAGAATCTTGAAATTTGGCATGAAGCAACGTTTTATAGCACACATAAAGGAAAAATTCCGAAAACCTTAAATTTTTAGTTACGTTACAAAATATTTATGCTCCTCCATCTTTCCCCATTGTAATGTTATGAATTTCATTTTGCAATAAAAATACCATAGTTATGACTCGATTGTCGTAATGAACGAACTTTGTAAACCTTGCAGGTTTGTACGGAACCCTCGGTGCGCGAGTCCGACTCGCACTTGGCCGGTTTTTGTAACCTTTTTATTTGTGGTCTTCCTTGCAAAATGTTTAATTTGAGGAACTGAATAATTTCCTTGCAGGCAACATCTGCATTGACGACCTCCGTAGCTCAGAGCTCCTAACTTTGGCGTCGCGCCATCTCTGAGGTCTCGGCTTCGATTTCCGGTTGGGTCAATATGAGAAAACGAACTTTTCTATATTGTCTCGGGTCCGGATGATGTGGTACCGTCGTTGTTTTTAATTTCTGTAATACAAGTGCTTACATCAGAATCAGCAATGTATGCGGTGTTATCTAACAAATTTGATTTGTATGGATGTAAGTTTGTCACTCTTTCCCACAAATACTGCTTACAGGATTTCAATAAAATTTGGTAGAAAGGTAAATGAGATACTAAATTAACAAATACAATATTTACCTTCATAATAAGATGGACAAAGTCACGCTCAAAAGCAAGTTTTTTATCAGTCGTAACGCAACAAGTCGACAACGACAGGTCTGTTTATTCAGAGGCGCAACAAGTCTGTCATTTGTATACGTAGTTGTGTTGTACAGATTTAAGGTTGTTTGTACGCTTCCGGTGACACATTTTGCTTTCGGACTCCAAAGCCATCCACTCTCACTACATTTTGTCCAATCAAATCAAAAGATTTTATTCATGTTTTATATGAGTTATACTTCAGAATTCTATTTCAATATAAACACGAGTGAAAGTGCCACCTGTTCGGGCCTTAAAACTATCAAGATACTGATTCGAAACTTCTTTTTTTTTTTCAAAGCCATACATATAAATAAAAGTGGTGTTTGTTTGTTATATTCAAATAACCGCGAATATATATACGGTATATACCAAAATAACTCTTTTTAAAATATCTGTCTGTCTGTTTGTTCCGGCCAATCTGTAATGGCTGGACCATTTTCACGGGACTTTTACTGATAGGTAGCTGATGTAATAAAGAGTTACTTAGGAGACTTTTGTTTTAGAAAAACAATTTTGTTTTTGATAAAGATAAAGAAAAATATTTATTCAGTTTATTTAATTTATTTATTGAATTTTGTATATTTGTACATATAATGTAGTTTCTATTTAGTTTTAACTATTTCTTTTTTTGTAAATTATAAACTAGTTCTTTATTCAGTGTACACATAATAAATTGTAAATATTGTAGTCACGCGAACGAAGTCGCGGCCGCAGTTAGTCTAAGATGTAATGTTTGTGTGAGGCAGACATTGACCACTCTGTTCATTTTAACGTTGTCCTCTTTTATAATTGCTTATAAACTTATCTTTATTATTTGCATTTATTTTTGTAATGGTGGTAAACAATAAACATGTAGGGCGAGCATGTGCCACATGACACAAGACTCTTAACAAACGTCAAAATCTATTGGAGTCAGTGCTGCTGCTGATAAGCCGAAAAACAGTACTAAAACTTTTGTCATCTTATGCTATAAATTAGACGTATTGCGCATGCTAGGACTGATAGACAGGGCAGGACAGATACGTGAAGGTCGTAGATCAAAGGCAAGGGGAGATGAAAATTGTCTGTTTCCATAACATAATCGTCAGCACTATCTTACCTGACTCCAGGCCGGTCGTCGATGGGCACGCCGTCCTCGCCCAGCCACGTGACGGTAGGCGCGGGCTGGCCGGCGGCCGCGCACCGCAGCCGCGTGCCGCCGGCCGCCGCGTACCGCACCACGGCCGGCGGCTCCGCCACGAACGACGGCGCTAGCCGCGTCTCGCTGCTCGGTCGGCTCGGCTCGCCCGCTGACAAATATATTGATTATTTATTTTATCTTATTTTTTTATAAAACAGCCCGAGAAAATTACCGAGATAATACTTAAAATTATCTTATACAAGAGTGACACATACAACATTTAAAAAATATTTGGAGGCAGACACTGAGATTCATAGCACCCTCATCGGAAATTGAATCAGGTAAAATTGTAAACACCTTTTCTCATGTATAAACAAAAATTACTGCAAAATATCAAAAAGACAAAACACAATATATCAGTCTGCTTCGTCTCCATCAATAAATTTAATGAGTTTAATTATACTGGTTGGTTTCTTGGAATCATGCTCTTAGTACCCCAATATAATTTTAACAAAAGACCGAATTGCAGATTGCACTCATGAATTGAACTATGTGCACAAAATAAGTCATATCTAATTTTTGCGAGAACTCTATCAAAACTAGACTACAAACCACAGCCAAATACAACGAAAAACTATAATAAGTACAATACTGACAATTTTAATTCAGTTTCTCACATTCTAGACTTCTTTTATTTCCTCCAATAAGTTTATGTCCGTTGACTCGATAGATAGAGAGAGTGCGACGAAACTTTACCGGTTTCATTAAGGTCCACTTTGGAAAAATCCTCAACGCGTACCCGGGGACTTGAAATAAGTAACTGGCCGGATTCTTCTCACAAACAAAGAGTAACTTTAAGCCACTTAAAACTGTAGCAAAACAAGTTGAGTTTTAAAATCGTTTGACCTAAAAAACCAAGTCAAGTGCAAATCGGACTTACGCACGAACGGTTCTGTACCACTGGCATAAAATCGCCAAAAATATTACATCTTTTCTACGGGAGCCTAATAAATGTATGTTTTATTTATCAACTAAGGTATTATGCCTAAATTGTCTTTATTTCGTTTATTTATTAGCAACAAGTATTTTTAAATTTTAAATTTGTTTCAATACTAATAATGTGTATTTTTCAAGCCTCTACAATAATAATATTTTACTGTTACTGTTATCAATATTACAAAAAAAATTGCGTTCGTGATTTGAAGCTCTAGTAAATATTAATTCGATCCTAAATAAAAAATAATCATCTCCCCTTCGGGTGCGCGGGGCTCAAACCTACGATCTTCACGTATCGTGCGTGCTGCTCTTCTACCTGAGCTAATCGCAATTGTCCACAGTTATCGTAGACTACGAAATTTTCTGGTAAGTGCCCTCTGCCGAATATATTGTTACGCGCCACGATTAACGTTCGTAGTAACCAGCGCCATCTAGTGTGGAAAGGCGGGACTACAGAGAGTCGAGACGCGTACGCCAGAATTTACTAGAACAATGACCTTGACCGAGCGTACGGCCGTTCAAGGCCGCACTGCGCGCGAATGTTCCGGATGTTTCTGCGTTGGAAGGTTCGGGAACGGCCGCGGCAATATAAAAGGCCGGGATTCACCGCGACCGGGACAGTATTGAATTAGCGATACAAGTGATTACTTCGAAAGCGATTTTGAAGTGCGACTTGGGAGCGATTGTTGTTTTAATTAGTGCGTTTTAAGGTTGTAATTAGTGGCGTTCAATTAAAGTGTGACTTTTGGTAATTTTTATCGGCTGTTTTTATTGTCACGAACCCGAAGCTCGTAACAATTGGTGTCAGAAGTGGGATTTAAATTATGCCGATTTTACCTAAAGACGACACGGAGGGTATCCGTACCCGGAGTCAACGCCAACTGGAGACGGACCAGAGACGTTTTGGTGGAGCTTTGCCACAGGAGTCGGAGAGCCAGTTATTAACCACGGAGGCTGGCCCGTCCACAGAAACACCAGCAGCATCGGCAGCACCAAACCTTGCTGCCCTGATGATGATGCTGCAGGAGCAGTCTCGTCGGCTGGAAGAACAGCTTAAACGGGACAAAGAGGAACAGGCTCGCCGACAGGAGGAACAGGCTCGCCGACAGGAGGAACAGGCTCGTCGGTTGGAAGAACAGCTTAAGCGGGACAAGGAGGAACAGGCTCGCAGCCAGGAGGAACAGGCTCGCCGCCAAGATGAGCAGATGCTTCTTTTGAAGGACCTTTACGCTACTTTCGGGAAAGACATAAAGGAGGTGAAGGATAAGGTTGCTCAACATGACAACCGCCTGTTGGAAGCTGAAATACGGATCGACCAAGTCAATAATCGGGTTGACTACGTAGTGGCTGATGTGAAGAAGACCGTGATGGCAGACGTTAAGAAAACGCTGGATTGTCTTAAACTTGGAGAAGCAATTGCAGCTCCCGGAGCTACAACACCTTCGCTACGTGGATTCAAAGTGCCACCGTTTGACGGAACTTCTTCCTGGTCGGCCTACAAAATTCAATTTGACGCAGTCATGAAAGCGAACGGCTGGGATACCCTGATGTGAGTAAGGAATTCATAGTTGACACAGACGCAAGTGACATAGGACTTGGCGGTGTATTATCCCAGCGGAATGGCGATCAAGAAATTGTGATAGCTTACTTCAGCAAGTCTTTGTCGAAACCTGAAAGGAACTATTGTGTTACGAGACGAGAACTGCTTGCTGTAGTAAAGTCGTTGCAGCACTTTAGCAAATATCTTCTGGGGCGGAAATTCCACATACGAACTGACCATGCTGCACTGAAATGGCTTTTGCAGTTCAAGAATCCGGAAGGACAAGTTGCGAGATGGATTGAATTACTGCAGGAATACGATTTTGTGGTGGAACATCGCAGCGGAAAATCTCATGGTAACGCAGATGCATTGTCAAGAAGACCTTGTCCTGAAGACTGCAAGCATTGTACCAGGCAAGAAAGTAAAGAAGTTGTTCCTGTGAGGATGCTCAAGACAGACCTTAGCAACGAGTGGAAGGAAAGCCTACAACGTGCACAGCAGGAGGATGCGGACATCAAGCCGATTCTGGAGTGGATGAAGGCCGGAGTTCCTAAGCCTAGGTGGAGCGACGTCTCAGCGATGAGTTCGATCACAAAGAGCTATTGGGCCCAATGGGACAGCTTGGTGATTCAGGATGGAGTTCTGTGCCGTAGATGGGAAAATGCTCGTGGAGACAGCTGTCATCTGCAAATGGTTGTCCCCAAAGGTCAAGTACCGGACGTTCTACAGCTGTACCATAATGGTTGTTCAGGAGATCATCTGGGAGTAAAACGGACACTACTGAAGATACGAGAACGGTTTTACTGGGTCTACTGTCGGGACGATGTCGAGGACTGGTGTCGCAAATGTACAAGTTGTGCGGCTGTAAAGGGACCTCAGACTCGTAGTAGAGGTGCATTGAAGCTGTACAATGTGGGCGCACCATGGGAGAGGATAGCCCTTGACGTTGCGGGGCCGTTCCCGGAAAGTGAAAGTGGTAACAAATATTTCATGGTTGTGATGGATTACTTCACTAAGTGGCCGGAAGTCTTCGCCATTCCAAATCAAGAAGCCTCGACAGTTACTGATAAGTTAGTTTATGAAGTCTTCTGTCGTTTTGGAGTTCCCTTAGAAATCCACAGTGATCAAGGAAGGAATTTTGAGTCCCAAATATTCCAGGAAACTTGTCGAGTTATGGGAACTCATAAAACAAGAACAACTTCTTACCACCCACAGTCGGATGGAATGGTGGAAAGATTTAATCAGACACTAGAGAGGTACTTGGCAAAAGTTGTGGAAAATCGGCAACGAGATTGGGACAAGCACATACAACCATTTTTGTTGTCATATCGTAGCGCTGTTCACGAAAGTACATCGGTAACACCAGCGTTCGCAAACTTTGGAAGAGAACTACGACTGCCTGCAGACTTGATCACCGGAATACCACCTGATTCCCCATGCAGTATAACAGATTATGCAAATAACTTGCGGAACAAAATGAATGACATTTGTGAGCACGTGAGACAATCGGGCCAGCAAATGTCTGAAAGAATGAAAACCCGCTATGACCGCAAAATGAACAGTAAAGAGTTTGACGAAGGTTCACTAGTGTGGTTGCACAATCCAATCCGCAGCAAGGGGAAATCTCCTAAGCTTCAGGCGAAATGGGAAGGGCCGTATCGAATTGTGACTAAGATCAATGACGTAACCTACCGGATACAAAAAGGTGCGAGGGGTACTCCTAAGATCGTCCATGTGGATCGATTGGCGCGTTATTATGGAGCCGAAAATGCTCGGGGCGAGCATGTCTTAGGAGGGGGCAGTGTTACGCGCCACGATTAACGTTCGTAGTAACCAGCGCCATCTAGTGTGGAAAGGCGGGACTACAGAGAGTCGAGACGCGTACGCCAGAATTTACTAGAACAATGACCTTGACCGAGCGTACGGCCGTTCAAGGCCGCACTGCGCGCGAATGTTCCGGATGTTTCTGCGTTGGAAGGTTCGGGAACGGCCGCGGCAATATAAAAGGCCGGGATTCACCGCGACCGGGACAGTATTGAATTAGCGATACAAGTGATTACTTCGAAAGCGATTTTGAAGTGCGACTTGGGAGCGATTGTTGTTTTAATTAGTGCGTTTTAAGGTTGTAATTAGTGGCGTTCAATTAAAGTGTGACTTTTGGTAATTTTTATCGGCTGTTTTTATTGTCACGAACCCGAAGCTCGTAACAATATTTAGAACTACATATTTTTCTTTAAATGGTTAGACTACATACTTTTTTTTCTTTAAAATATTTAAAGTTTGCTAGTGCAGCGTAAAGCACTACAAAAAAAATCTATTAATTTTATTCGGTTTTTAGTACTTGTTGTTGTCAAAAAGAAACAATCTGTGAAAACCTGACTCGCAGTTTCTAAGACAGATCTTTGTAATAGTAATAGGGCTTGGCTTAGTAACAGGGTCTCGTTTTAACATTTGAATATGGATCCCTAAAAAGGAATGCGGGTGGCAGTTGGTAGCTCGTGTCGCGCGGTCCCCAGACTCGTCCCCGAATGTGTTATTCGGTTAAGTTTCTTGGCGAATGTTTGTCAGAATTAGTTTGAGTGTTACGGCCACGATTACCTCGGAGGAAACATTAGAAGAAAAGAAATAATTCAGCCCTCTGCACTATTATTAAACTAATTAGTTTCTTGCAGGTATCTTTTCAGTTGTTAGATTTCGAACCGATGGTAGCATCGTTTTGTTTATATGGAGACGGTTCAAGAGTGTTACATATATAATAAAAATAAAAAGAGTTTCACTATAACAAAGCTTTATGATTACAGCTTTAAAAAATATCTAAGCTAAAATTCGGGTTACAAGTAGCTCGAATATTTATAATTTACTTTATGAAATGTTTGAATTTTACAGTATTTTCTTTGTTACAAATTTCATCACATTGATATAAACCCTAGGTCCAATGAAATAAATGAAAATGAAAAACAATGCGTCAGGGCCCCACCCCTGACGCATTGTCTTTTTTTAAAGATGTTTCAAAAAGACTAGTTAACGTTACAGGAGACCCAAAGGCTGGCTGCTACCTCGCCCAGCGTCTTTCAATCGCCATTCAGCGAGGTAATGCTGCCAGCATTACCACAGGGACCATCTTTGTTTATTTAAAATATCAATTTTTTTATTTAAAATAATATTTTGTTAGCTAGTTATAGTTTACTATAATATGTTCTCTTAAGTTTTTTTGTTCCTCTTTGTATTAGTTTAATTAATTTTGACAAAATATATCTTTGAAAAGTAATAAATTTGTCAGAAAAATGTCATATCAAGTGTTTAATACATATTAATAACTTGGGATTAAAAAGCTTCGAAAAACAATAATTTTGCAGTATTTATAAATATTATAATTTTAGATTATGTTAGAGATGCAATTTCGTATTAACGTAATTTTAATTATATTGTTTGGATCTAAAATGTATTAAGGCCAACATGAACTGTGGTTTAAAGTTATTGATGTGTACAATAAGGTTTACCTAATAGGTTTTATATGAAATAACGAATGATTTGTAATTTCATAAGCAACATTTTACAATTTAAAAATATGAGACGACGAATACAAAGAAACGTCAATTACAACGCTTGAGTGGCGTTCACCAGAGTCGCGCACGAAACTGAATTGTTGCCTTCCTCGAAATCGTCTATTATGTCGCGAAGTCGAAATTAAATTATTACAATATACCTGTAATCCCCCTCGGCTATTGTGACGAGACCAATCTGCGAAATTAAAGGAAAATGCCTGGGGTTCTGGAAGGTGGGGGGAGGGGGAGGTCAAGTGTGTGCGGGAACACTCGGAGTTTCACCGCTCTTGAAGTGGAGCGAACCCGCAACTGTTACGTATGCATCAGGGGCCGATGAAAAGAACTCAGAGAAAAAAAGTCACTTTAGGTTATACTTTTTGGAATTTTTACTTTTAAATTTTTATTCATTTTAGTTTTTATTCTTAAATTTAAAAAAAAAGTTCTTTAAAAGTAATTAAATCTCCAAGCAAATTGTCATTTTAAGAAAGAAAGAAAATTATACATAATTAACTATTGTCCGCAGCTTCGTTTGCGTTACATTTAGGTAGCACAGTTACTTTTCCTTATTTTAGGGGTTAGGTCTAAAAATAAGGCAGGCCTTTTATGTTGGTAAGAAAATTCGGTGTACAGATTTTTAGCTTCCAACCCGGAATAGTACAAAAATACCATTTCCAATGAAATAAAAGAAAAATGTATTAGTTTTCGACATGCTAATGCATGCATGCCTGGTTTTATAGCTAATGTTACTTTTCATGTTTATGCTAATCTGAATTAACCATCTTATTTGTTGGAAGTATTTTATTTATACCTCCAGCAAGATTCTACTAATATTATAATCATGAGAGTTTGTTAGTAATAATGAGTGTCTATATGTTTGAATCTACATTACTTTAAAATTTAATTACATTGAAAATTGCGTTTTACTTATAAATTTAAAGTTGATACGAATATGTAACATTCTTTGATACAATAAAGGATACTTAGTGCCCTGATATGACGTGTATAAAGTCATGTGTAACAATATTAAAGTATAATGTGAACTACATATGTATCCAATATCCACTTTCCTATTCATAAATTTAAGTCTCATACAAATATTGCATTGTATACTTTATTTAAATTCCTAATATAGTGAATCATTACTCTTTTGAAAACAGTATGTATCGAGTTAATTAGAAATAGACGACCTCGGTGGCGCAGTAGCTAAGGTAGGCGGCCAAAGCGCGAAAGGTCCCTGGTTCAATTCCCGGTCGGGTCAATTTGGAAAACGAACTTTTCTAAATTGACTTGAGTCTGGGTGTGCTGGGATGACGCCCCCAGTTAGTATCCGTCGTCTGGTACTCATAGTACAAGGGAAAACCTTAGTTTGAGACCAGGTGATAGGTGTGATTGTCTGGCACATTTATTTATTATTTAATTACTGGTACGTCTCGACATCATCAATATTCCGAATACGGCGGTAGAATATTAAACGTGTACTAACGATTCGTAAATGTTTTTGTAAAGCTTACGTGAATTCATATATTTTCTAGTCTTTACTACTTCTATATCGATATGTACTCACCAGCCAGCAGTATGGTGGCTGCGAGCAGCAGCGCAGGCGACATGCCGCACGCCGCCGCTGTGGACAAATATACAGGTATTAATAAATATCAGCAATCACTTGTACGGTCTGCAGCAAGGTAAACACCTGAATTTGATAATCGTTCTTATCATTTTTTCATCGCCCTTATGTGCACATCACATAAGGGCGATGAAAAGTCTGAGGTGTATAGCCGGACGAGCTTTTGTCTGTACACTAATACTGAAGTAAGTACCTCCGGCACTTGTCTCATGAAAACCAGAACCAGTGTTGGTGCCACAACACGCTTATATTATAATCTCTTGTCTGTCTGTCTGTCTGGCCGGCTTTCACGCCAAAATGACTGAACACATTTAAATGAAATGTGGACAGTCACAACAACACAGACAAACAGTCTTGTAACCGAAATAGGATATAGGCTACTTTTAAATTAAAAAAAAACGATTGCAAGGAGTTGAAAGGGGCAGGTTGAAAGTTTGAATGAATGATTGGACATTTTCGAAGATTAAAAATTAATTAATATATATATACTGAAATACTGAACCAAATTGGATTATTAATTTTTGTCATATTCACAACTGTGTCCGGACAACAGTATGTAAAAAGACAATTATCATATACCGAGATCGTACGTGTACGAAGCCGTGGATGACTGCTAGTACTTGCTGAACACATTTATATACATACAGATACAAAATAAACTCTAATGCTTACCACAGGTTTATTTTTATCCTGGATGAGAATAGAACACAAATGATCCTTGGCCCAACATTATATCCTATGAATATGCATAATAGTAAATGGTGCCCTTCGTGAATAAATTCAATTGAATTTTTCAAAGTGTTATTCACTTGAATATATGAACGAATAATTCAAAAATATCATCGTCCTTGTTGCTCGCTAACAATGGCTCATATCGTGTCATGTCGCATGCCCAGTAGTGATGTGTGTAGAGTATCTATGATATCGAACGTTGCCGCAATAATATTTACTTAATATTTTGACATCTTTTTTTTAAATTATGTATGAATCACTTTTGCTTTCCGCAGCCACATTATTCAACGTACAAAAAGAATAACGGACATGTTAATACTTTAGACCGTTTTTGAATATTTTTGAGACTTGTCCAAATCTAAAAATTTAACGTAAATCATTAAGTTTAAAAAATCCAAAGATCATGGGTCCCATTCCGCGGGAAACACTTTCACTTTAGGAAATTTTGTTAGAGCATAGCAGGCTTGAGTTAGTCATTTGCCTATGAAGTATGATGATTCCGTGCTTGGGAAGGCACACAAACCATTAGTCCTAGGACGTCCATACAATACTGGTTATTTTTATAATAGGTAATAGTTGTAGAAGTTAGACGGGAAGTAGTTCTATGGTAATAACCATCCTCGTCAAATCCAGAACAAAGTTGAATCGCCCAGGGCTCCGTAATGGACGCACAATCGAAATACAGGCTAAGAGAAAGAAGATATTATCGACTTCTTTATCGATATCCTTGTAACACACCTGTGCTTCACTAACCCAAATGCTCGTATCAATAGGCTGAGCTCAATGGACGAGCTTCCTTCCGAGCGGACGGATTTGATTGTCAGTTTGTATGTAAAAATATGGGGAGCGCTGATTTGGTATTGTCAAAGCTGCTATTTGAACGCAAAGGAAACACGAATTTGAATATATATTCATTTGTAAAATGATCACTTTTAAAAATATGACTGGTGACTTAACCTAATAAGGATATCGAAAATTTTTAGATTTTTCAAAAAAGGAAAAATAGTACGTTGGCTTACGAGTCTCAACTCAACATTTTTATTTTGCGAGTACAACTAAATTTGTAACTATTCACTACAAAGATTTTTTTTTGTAATGATCAATTATTCAAACGCTAGATAATTTAAATAATTCATTGATTCTTTTATCAAAAATTAAGAAACTGAACTTTTAAGAAGACAAATGTTACTTGTTTTTTACCCAGCGTGAGCGCCTCTACGTTTATCAACTTGATTTGTCGACTTTGGTTATTTCAGTGGATCGATTGCTTTTAGACCTCTGCATGAGCTGCAATGAAAACCAGGGCATTTTTCATTTAAGTCGGGACCATCCACTTGAACAGAGCACTCACATAGCCGATGCAAAGTATTACAAAAATTACAATCTCTACGACTAGGTTGGGGACCCATTTTTTTCTTAACGACGGGAAATACATTGATATGCGGTACCGTTACTAGAGGGAGGTGACGGCCTGTGTGGGACTCTCTGCCCTGAGAAGGGCAAAGCAACCTGGAAAATCCCACGATTTAACCCGATCCCTTTAGGATGATGCTGCGGTAAACTCGGCTCAGCCATAACCAGCACATTATAGGTGAAGATCTTGGAATGATGTTCCTTCCACCATTGTTATCGACTGTTTAAGAGATTCAATTTCTGCAGCGACCAAACAAAGTTGTGAAAACCTCATACAGCAAAAGGGTTTACAGGCGGATCGGACTCACGACCTTGGGGTTTAGGTTTAAAAAATACTGAAATGAGCCACTTACACGAAAATAAGATTAAAAAATAAGTTTAAATGGTCAATAGCATGAAACCAGGCCCACCGCTAGCTGTTTTCGCGCCCGCGTGCAATACCGATTATGCCGCCCTACGACTACTTACTCTACGTTTTGCCAAAAAAAATATGATTAATGTTTTCTCATTGTGGTGGGGCAAAATAAAAACAACTTAACGAAGATAAAATTCGTGTTCAATTGAAACTGTAGCAAAAAAAACTTAGTCTCTGTTGGAGCATTGTTGATCATAAATAGTTATTGATAATTTTTATTTTGAAAAGGATCTTTCACTAGATGTGACCGAAACTGGTAGTGTAAATAATATTCTTAGTGCTATTTCTGTGTTCGGAAATTTTGAAATTACATAAGTCATTGGTAAAAATATATTGGAATAGGGGTCGTGGATCATTGGACTGGTTTTACCTCAGGGGTAGGTATTATGACAACTATTTCAATTAGATACGTGATGAGTCGCTTAATTTGCCGCCCCCTGAGCGTGCCGCCCGTGTGCGGTGCACGCTTTGCACGCCCGCTTACGGCGGCCCTGCATGAAACAATAACCAAAAAGAATATTTAAGTATTACTTTAAAGTTTCTCATAATTTTTAGGGGTTTTGAAGCCCAATGCTCTAACTATGCAGTAGTTCTATCCAAACAGGTAAAAGATATTTCCCACTTTAAATCTCAATCACATACAATTGGTTCACTAAGAAAAAGTATCTCCTGAAGAGCTTTTGTGCGTATTCAAACTAAGTCGGCAACTCAATAAGGCCGGGCCCAGGAGGGCTCGCAACTTCGGCCCTTCGCACAAATCTACTTACCATTGCTACTTTGGGTCCGAAAGTTTACTTCCGAGACACGAAGCTGATCCTAGTAAAAACAAAAAAGTTCTGATTGGTCAATTGGAGTCTTAAAGTTAATGTCTGAACTTGAAGCGCTCCCAAGTGGATGTTGGATGTCTTTTTTTTCTTGTTTACCGCAAAGGAAATTAACAGCGGGTACAGTGAGAATAAAAGAAGAACACGGTTCATTGCCCGTTTAGCATCGCAATTCATTATTATGTTAATTGAATACATTTTTTTTAAGTTAGGTACCTAGAATCAAGCAAAACCGGTAATGGTGAAACTTTTTATTGCAAACCACAAAAATATTGCATTTTTCTAGATTAATATGTAATGCCAATGTCATTATAAGATCCTAGTTTACTAAACGTGGGATATCTCCTTACCAAGAAAATAACAATTATCGAAATCGGCTCATAAGCAACGAAGTTATCTGCGAAACTTACATATTTCAAATATGTATAACCCAATTGAGAAAATCCTCCTACAAAGTTGGTTAAATATTCAGAAAAGGCTTTCATACATATTTTAAACATCACAATATCAAGCGTCTATTTTCTGTTAAAATCAGACCGAAATTTTAGTAGGAATATTTTCCTTTGCATTAACTCCTTCAAAAAAAATATTCCCATTAATAATAACTTAGATGGCTACGAAGACCTATCATCGTAACCGGACCAGCGTAAGGCTCTCACTCCAATGCAAGACCTGTTCTAGCAACTCTTTCTTATATACACCCTAAACTTCCCACACACGTATTCAAATCAGTGAATATTTAGGCATTACTCTAAACCAATTTTACATACACGTGATAAAGACGTCATATTGTAATTAGTTCTAGTTCAGTTCATGTAATTAATCAACCCTGACTTTCAGATAAGTTCTTGATTACACGTCCAGTCTAACCGCGCATGTAGGTAACAATTTCGAAACTAGTTCTGTTACTAACTTACTGCAATTTCGATATCTTTATACGAGCAATTTTTTAAATGTGTATATATAAGAGGAACCTTGGGAACGACTCCAATGATTGTTAGTATGTAGCTAAATTTTGCTTTGCAAAACGTTAAGGAGAGGTAGGGCATAGCGATTTATCGCTCGAACTGGAGCAGCCCGACTGGTGAAATACCTCCACCTTACAGAAGACCGCAGCCAAATAACAATCACTTCTGTGTTGTTGTGCTCCTGCGTGTGAGTAAGGTTTCCAGAGCTCCTGGGGGGTGCTACATTAGTAGCAGGGGTCAAGCCTTTAAGGTAAGGGCGACAAGTCCAGTAACAGATTTATCATGCTGTACTTGTCACCCTTAAGCTAGGACCTCATTACCACTTAAAATCAGGTGGGATGAGGTCAATCTTGAAGTACAATATTAAAAAAACAAACGTCGAATTGTCCGTGTTTTTATACAGACAAAAATCAATGTTTTCCAATAACGATCTTAAATTCCATCACTATCACCCATGACTCAACAGCTCAGGTGAGACCGGGTGCCCTGAAATCGGGAGATCCATATTGAATCACATTTTCGATTAATTTGGAGGAATCTATATTTAGGAATAAAATACCCTTTATTAAGGTATTTCACTGGAATTTGGTTAATTAATATTTTTTTATTTAAATAACACATTGTTATTTTTATGAAACTAAGATAAAAGCAATGTTAACAATAAAAATGTTGTTATAAATGTTTAGCGGTATCTTAGTTTGGATGCCCCAAAAAAACTCTGCCCCGTTTTGGTCGAGGTTTCAAATCTTTCGTCAGAATTATGTAGTGAAAATATGAAACGAATTGAATAGAACTCGATAATAACTGGTTCTTAAGCTTTGCTTTGCTTGCAAAATTATTGATATTCCGTTAGTATGTAATTTTTATCTTAAAAAATATCCCCCAATTTCACAAAAAACCAAATCTGTATCCAGAAAACTTTATAATCAGTTCTTCCAATCTTCTAAACCAATCATTACAATATATTCCAGAAACGTCTCCTGTTTCTTGTCACTATGTACATAAATAGTAGCGGGCCTTTAGCAACAGCTTTATTGAAGTTATATCTTACAAAATATCCACGATCAAAGCTATCGAAATCTGTGACATACATTTTTCATCCTACGCGACCTACTATGACAGCTGAAGAGGCGGCAATTGAATATTAATGTGCAGGAACTTTAGTATAAAATGTGGCTAGGATCCGGCAACCGCACATTCAAATTCAGATCTTCAAAGCAGCACCAAGTCTTCGTTGTATCAACCATGAAGTTGCTAGTGTTCCTGTCTTTGGTCGGTTTATTGGTGCTGGTGGCGGGGAACTCTCCTCCTCAATATTATTGTGGGAGGCGTCTTGCTAATACATTGGCATACTTGTGTCCGGAAGATGGATTCGAGAAGAGATCAGGGCGGAACTCCTGGGAGAGCTTCGGTGCAGATGCAGAACAGATTTGGGAAGACTATGAGGACGGAGGCTGGTGGAAAGAAACGAGAGCAAAGGCGCTGGGAGGGAGGGGCAAGAGGGGGGTGGTGACGGAGTGTTGCGAGAAGCCCTGCTCGTTGGCCGAGCTTTTGGCTTACTGCTAGTGGTGTTTGTTAAGAGCCCCTTTACTGTAAATACTTTACTTTGTTGCTGTTAATAAAGTTGAGATTTAAATATCGTTTTATTACTAGTGACTGAAGTTTCTGTTCATGAGCAAATGTTTCGGCTCGATGTTCAGTTAGGTCAATTAAGGAAATGGGTTTTTATTAAGTGGTTTGGGACTGTGTGTGCAAGGTTACTAAGTTTAAGTTATAACACTCCCATTTCTATTTGTCGTATAGAATTTAAAGTATATGAGAAAACCTTATTGTAAGATCAGCTCATTACTGGGTTTTTTTGAATTGCCCCGTAAAAAAATTGTTAGTGCTCTTGGATGTTAAACTAAGAGTTATTGGTTCAATTCCGGTCCAAAAAAAACATGCGTGTGATGAATATTCGTATTTGTTTTGTGTCTGGAAGAAGAAGCTTAAAAAATATGTTTGATTAAATATTGAAGTACCACCGTTGCTGGTTTACATAATACATAATACCAGTTTTTTTTTTGGGCCAACGTTGGCTTATATTTTAAATTATATTTTTAAAAGCTGGGATGACTTACTTTACTAAACAATGTAAAATGTAGTTCGTGGAATAATTTTGTAACGAAGCGTACTCTCATTTACGGCGCTAGCAAAAGGATAAATTCGTTTAAAATAGCCTTTATATTTTCATGTAAAATCCTGTTGAGTACTTGCTGTAAAGTGGCATTAACCGGGAGATATGAATATTTCTGTAGGGCAGTGAAGTGATCGTAAAAAGCAACAGTACTCCGCGGCGGCGCCACTTGGTTGCGGATCAGGACCGCGCGGTGCAGCACTAATATCGTGCTTTTGAACTTTAACATCTACGTAAACCATAAAATACGAGCTGAAAGTCAGCTTAAATATTAGATACTAACTTGGTTAATATTACGTTTAGATTAAGAATGTTTTATGTTTCTTGCAAAAAATATAACATTTTATATATTTCAAAATTTTAATAGTAGGTTTTTATTTTTTTATGAACAAGTGACTTTTTCCCATTTTTTATGGATTTTCATAGTCTTTTTATAAGTATACCTAAATTATTATTTCAATCTTTGTAAGAAACTCTTATTGTGGATTATACAATAACCCTTTTTTTAAGTAGAGCATGGGCATGGGCATACCGTATCTAGGGAAAGCGGCGTGTGTAGGATTTTCACTCTGTGAAATAACATTATAAGGCTTTTTTATTTTTTACACTAACTCGTACTTAAAGCAACTCAGAATTTTTTTTCTGTCTGATTTAAATATCAATTTGTAAAGAACTTTGAAACAACTTATGTAAGGTTGCAATTAGCTATGCAAGCGAGATACAAGCAGGAAATCCTATGAACACATTTTTAACATTAGATGATGCATTTATTTTGTAATACGACTTGATGTGGACTTTAAAAAGACGAAGTATATAGTGCCATATAGAATGACTGTGAATTTTTAGTTGCTCGGACTAAATTTCATCAAAGCGCACATTGTGAGTTCAACGAATGGTAGTCTTGGTACGTGGAGGTATAACTGTGAGATATGAGTATTACTCTCGCGGGTGCAGCGCAATAACCGTAAAAGAAAGCTGCGGATTGAGCCTCACTCAAGCAGCGCTAATGTTGCTCCGCTCGACACCGATATGAAGCCTCGGCTCGGAGTGCATCCGATACTAGTTCCGAATTTCGTGGAAAGTGTAAAGAAATAGTTGTTACTTCTCCATCGCTTTATTTTTTTAGATAACCTCTGTAGCCGACTCCAGCATTGCGCTATCTCCGAGGCCTTGGGTTTGATACCCAGTTAAAAATAACTTTTATATATATTATTCGTGTATTGTGGTGCCGTCGTTCTCTTTAATTTCACAAGTGTTTTATCGACGAGAGGATCGTTTGGTCAAGTTAGCGTACTTGGGAGTACACTGTGAAGACGAAGCTGCTGAGCCAGCTCCATGTTAATTAATGGGGAAAGATGGCACAGAACAGACCAAAGTTTGAGATTCTTATCGTTGGAGCTAATAAAGACAGATACATTTTTGCACGCCACAAACTAAAGTTATATTTGTTCCATGCTTGAAATACTTTTCATAGCATACTTTTGTTGTCAAAGATATCATGAGAAAACCAATTCAATAGAAGGGTTGAGCGTAATCGTGAACTTCTTTCAACCGTTCTCACACGATTCCCAACCGCAATCGCTACGAAACTCGTAGCACTACTCGTAGTAATGTGCGCTACTAGTTCTGCTACGAGCTGCTACGATGTAGCTCTCACGGAACTTAGAAGTGCCTACTTACGAAATTGCAAGTTGTAATGCAGCTGTTTCGTAAATTATTAATAGCACTGACTTTGCCCGCCGCTTCGTCCGCGAGGAATAATGACTTTGGGTAGCATAGCTCTAATATTTTTGTCTTGTTGCAAGCTTATAAAACATTATCTTAGACCTTACATGTTTTCAAACAAATTTTAATCTCTTAATCTTTTTTGTTAAAACCTTACCCATTGAGAAATAACAAAATGGTATGCATGTACAAGTAATTATTTAGAAAAATACATAAAATATTTAATCGATTTTATTATTTTTATAGTACTATACGCCGTACTAGCGAACTTTAAATATTAGAAACAGAAAAATTTTATCTCCCCTTGCGGTGCGGGAATTGAACCCACGACCTTCACGTATCGCGCGTGCTGCTCTTACCAACTGAGCTAACCGCAAGTTATTGAAGGCGATGAAATTTTTCTGCTGTATCAACCGTTCAATTCCCGCACCGCAAGGGGAGATAAATTTTTTCTGTTTCTAATATATAAAATATTTAATTGCATAATACATTTTAAAAAATATTTTACAGCCCATTATAATACAACTATCTAGGATGTCTTGGAAGTACTAAAATTTGAAGCTTTGTCCTTGGCACAATATTTGGAACAAATATTATGTCAAAATTCCTAAAATGCGCGAATTTTTAATGTGATTTAAATTCACAATTCAATTATGTCTTTTTGCTAACAATGAGAAAGATGATTATGTGGTTTCCCAGTAACATAGCTACAGTGTTTATCCAGTAGCTGCTATAGGGTAAAGTTCAGTTATAAAAACAAATGATGTTTTAATTTGCTACAAAATAATTCAGGCTTATTTAAATACATTTCAGGACTGGCTATTGAACTTGGTACCCACCTAAATCTCAATAATTATATGTTTTAAATCAACAACCAACGAACGTATCATCATATTCAACCTGAACCTAATTTCTGGGTTCAGTTTTTGGTGGGATATTAGCTGTCGCGATACTTCGATTACATAATAATTTATATCAACATTAAATAAAACTCTATTCAAACGACTTCAGAAAACAATGTATTTAGATATGTTCAACAGATCTAGTATGAAAAACACTAAAATGTTTATATCCATCGTTACAAATGTGCGGTTACATATTCGATAAGATATTTTTATTTTTTATTTTATTTCTATAGGACAAGAAATCTTACACTAAAAAATAACATTACACACAAACTTGAAATAAAGTCTAAGTGCAGATTCATTTACAGGCTGCCACGACTTGCAAATGTGAGGTAATTAATTTTGTTATACTATAAGTGTGTATGTAGGTATTACTGTGTTTAGAAAGATATAAAACTGTTTGCTAAATAAATAATAAACAGCAAGTTACCGAGCAACGTTTAGCAATTCAAGATCATATTACGCGATTCTTCAAATAAACGTAATTAATATTCTAACCAACAAACATCATAGTATGGAGCAATCGGCGGATGTTTGCAAACCGTATCACTAACTGTAGTTTAATACAGTTGTTTTACTAATAAGGTAAATAAATAAATATTGGACAACATCACATACATTTCTCTGATTCTGTGGTAAGTAGCTTAAGCACTTGTGTTACATAAATCAGAAACAACGACGGTACCACCACACCCAGACCCGAGACAATATAGAAAAGTTCGTTTCCCATATTGACCCGACCCGGGATCGAACCCGGAACCTCAGAGATGGCGCTCGCCAAAGTCAGGCCCACTCGCCTCTCGGCTATGGAGGTCGTCAAACGTTTGCTTTAGTTATTAGTATGCTTGATTAGTTATTTGTATGTCTAAGTATGTTTAATAGTTTCCGTAATGACTTTTGTAACGCCCGGTAATTACTATTCTTGTTTATTACGTTTTTATTTTTTAGATTACTTATGCACTTTGTCACTATTACCGCACCTATAAACTAACTCCTCGCATGACCCAAAGGTTGACTGGTAGAGAATGCCCATAGCATTAAGTCAACCTGTTGTTCTTTTTTGTGCAATAAAAAAAATAAATAAACAATACATCTAAAGGTAGTTACTTTTTGATGTTTTTTTATATTACTCTCCATGATTGACCTCATCCCACCTGATGTTAAGTGGTAATGAGGTCCTTTTTTTTTTTTTTTTTTTTCGGGGAGAAATGCGTGACGCACCGTGTAGGCCTACCCACTAAAACTGCCCGATGGACCTCATCACCCTAAGCGGCGGTGCTGTGGGAATCAGTAAAACCATTACCACCACAGCGCCGCCCGGCGGAATGGCCGCTTACGCGACCCCGTCTCCTCCCCCCTGGATGGTTGGGGGGGTAAGCAGGGATAGCCGATCCACTGAGCTATCCCTACGTCGCATTTGAGACCGTAGGTGCAAAACCGACTGGGGTGCCCTCACACCACCAGCCGGCTAGTCTCCATGCGGTAACATGGCGCGGTCGTATTGCCGCCGTGCCCGTAGTCGCCGTCTTCTGCGGTAAGCGGGGGCGGACGGGTTGTCCTCACGCTCTCTTTCGGCTACTTCCTTCTGCGACATTACATCTTTGCAGAAGTAAGCAACCGCGCTCCACGCGGTGTTGCTCCCGAGCATGGACTCGACCACAACCGGGAGCGAAAGATTCGGCCCTATGGCCGCTATAAGGGCAGCGCGCTGCTGCGACCACGCCGTGCACGCACTTAGCGTGTGGGCTGCACTGTCTTCCGGCAACAACTTGTGCACGCCGGGGATCTTTCTCTGCCTATACGGTGCAGGTATTTGCCGAAACAACCATGGTCAGTCAATACCTGCACCAGATGAAAGCTTAAATAGCCTAATTTGCGCTCGAGCCAGCGTAAGATTACTGGCCCAAGCGCATCCAGCGTCCACCGCCCCGCGGGTGGTAATGAGGTCCTAGCTTAAGGGCGACAAGTACAGCATAGTAAATCTGTTACTGGACTTGTCACCCTTACCTTGAAGGCTTGACCCCTGCTACTAATGTAGCACCCCCCAGGAGCTCTGGAAACCTTACTCACACACAGGAACACAACAACACAGAAGTGATTATTATTTGGCTGCGGTCTTCTGTAAGGAGGTAGCATTTCACCAGTCCGGCTGCTCCAGTTCGTGCGATAAATCGCTATTCTCTACCTCTCTAAAATGTTTATGTTTAGACGATTCACAAGCTTTACTGATGTAATCTACCTACATTAAAACAGTAAGTTGGAATCATAATACTTTAAGAATGGCATGTCAATAAAAATGCAATTCATAAACTTAAGTGATATAAAAACAAAGTGGTGTTACGATTCAAGTACAAATGCATCAAAATAAATTTCTTTGTAAAAAAATCTGCTAGTTAATTTTCTGCGGTGAAATGCAATCTGATGCGGTACAAATACATAATATTCACATAAGTTAGGAGATAGTACCAGAAAACTGATTTGATACACGAGAATTGCATTGATGGTGAGCAAAAGCGCCGGTCGTTAATACTCGCAAAATGCGAGCTCGATTGTTCCAGTTCTATATCAAATCCCTAATTAGTGCTCTCACAAATGATGCAATGATCCTAGAGGCAAGACATCTAGTGTTTCGTGGTTTTAGTATTCATATTCAGTGTTTTGTCCTCTTTTGACACCAATAAGAAAAAAAATGTACGTATAAATCGTAATCAAACTGTATTATCCAGCTTCCTTTGTGAATTAAACAACAGAAAAGTAATAAAAAGCGTCATACGGTAAGTACAAATTCAAGAACGGTATTACAGTCACTTTTTCTATGTCAAAGAAATTCATGTTTTACTCGCCCAGCATCTTTGAATCGCCATTGAGCGAGGTGATGCAGCCAGCATTTAATTTTACATTACCACTTTACCACATGTGATATGTATCTTATGTGTTATTTAAAATATTTATTTAATTACTGATAAATTAGTGCTTTTTAATTTTATGTTATACAAGCTGTGCCCGCGACTTCGTTCGCGTGGACTACATCCTTTCATGGTCGGTTTTACCCCTAATATTCGAAACAAAAAGTAGTCTATATTTTAATAGAGCTATATTTGTGCCAACTTTCATATCTCTAACTTGAAAAATTAACATTTTCCCATATAAACTTTTAAAGGTAGCATTACCCCCCCCCCCCCCGTACTTTCTAACAAAAGCGTAACAGACAGTCAGACAGACAGACAGACAGAGTTACTTTCGCATTTATAATATTATAGTAGGGATAATAGAAAACATTATACTCATAGGTTACAATTAATTAATTTATGAGTGTTACAGACAAGTTGTAATTTAATTACAAACCGATAGTGGTTTGATTAAATAGTATATATCAATTAAAATAGTACCTATACAAAGATTAAAATCTACTTGACTAAAAAACATCTTGTCTGATGGATTGATTCTATTAAACCGTAGCTTGCTTTGTCAACTTCCGTATTTTTTTTATCTTATCACGTCAGCTCTAATGAGAGCGGGAGGTTGTTAGGTCACGTTTTAGTTCTATGAAAAGGATTATTAATGAAGGTCCCTTATTCAGCCGAGAAGAGTTTTAAGAGTCGGCGATGGAGACGGAGTTTCTTGGGGCGCGGCCAAGGCGTTACGGCCGGCCTGTAATCGAGTTTGTCGCTTCAACGGGTTATGATATTAAACTTTAATACTCACTTATAATAACGTGCATCCTTTTAATTCAGTTTTGCATACTTAGTGCTGATTAATTTTTGAAAATCAAACGTTTGTACTCAAAGCGTTACAGTCATGTTTTTAAGTAGGTAAGTGTGAAAAGTATTTATAAAGCTTAAACAAATAAATACGAAAAATTCGAGTTAATTCGGTAAATCCATGAAAAAGTATGAGTAAGTATTAGAATAGAATAGAAAATGTCTTTATTCATGTAAACTTTTACAAAAGCATTTATGAATCGTCAAGTCAAGTAAACTGCCACCGTGTTCGGAATGTTGATTCTATCGAGAAGAACCGGCAAGAAACTCGATAGTTACTCTTTTCAAAAACTGACACATGGTTGGTATAAATCATGCAAAAAAAATGTATTAACAATATAGCTTATGTCTAATGTACATATTGAATTTATTTAGTGCTATCAAGTCCGAACAATACACAAGTCAAAATAATACACAGATGTGTTTAAAGGTTCCTCAAAGTGTGGGTACACTTTAATACATATAAAATCAGGTATACAGATGTGTCTATAAACCACTTATAATTAATTATTTTTTATTTTAATGTAATCCATACACACTTTTTAATATTACTGCACCCGTAAACTAACTATCCGCATGACCTTAGGATTGACTGGTAGACAACGCTCCTAGCATTAATCACTTTTTTTACTTTTATTGTGCAAGAACGTTCTTAAATATATATTTTTTAATATCATTCAATTTTTTTTAAATCATTATATTCCACTAGAAAACCACGCAGAAAATTTTTCCCCAAAATTGGAAAATAATTAGTTTTTCACTTTTAATCAAAGCAACTGCATAGCGCTTTTGAATAAATTAACCTTCCTTTGAAATTTTAATAACCATGTAATTAATATTTTTATTCCCAATATAAGCTTAAAAGTGGTCAAGAGCGACTCAGTTTAGCCGTCAAAAAGCCGTTTTGAATAAATTATATTTAACATTTATAATAGAGTTCTGATTCCGTCATTAATTATAACCTTAATATTTTGAGTAATCTGTAAAAAGCTCTCATGCTGATATAACAGGTTCTCTTGTATTTAAAACTTATATAACTTTTTAATTGTACATATATTTACATACATAAATGTAAGGGCACCGAGGCAGCCCCCAATCAGCTTGAAAAACATCAACATCCGCTTCTGTTCACCTATATCGACAAAAAAAAATTTTAATATCTTCAATCCACTCGACTTGTATATGAAAATCACAACACGGCCAGCTAAACTGCAAAGTACCGGCGTTTTAGGAAGTGCCTAGCCATATCGTTATCTGTGGACTGATTCACAAACGTCAGAAACGATTTTGATTCGGTAAGTCTGTTTGTTTTGTGTTATGTATTTGTTGATTCGCTTATGTAAAGAAAAAGGCAAAACTTAGTTTTCTTATTCGAATCTGATTCTGAGAAAAGGTTTGTTGGCGTAGCTCATGACCGGCCCCGAATCGGCTTCATTTCTAACTATACATAAGTTTAATATCTTATCCAATAAGTTTTATATGTAAATCAAAAAGTATTTTAATTTCCTCTTTCACCACCATTTTTTAATTTATGTTGTTAAATATTAAGGCTTTATATAAAAAATGTAATAAGTTAATCAGGGGATCTAGGTTTCATAGGAACTTCTAGTTCAAATACAAATATGAATTAAAACGTAGAATATTTATGTTTTTTTTGTCTTTGAATACATTCCAATAAAACTTTCTTACTGTGAAAGAAATACTTTAACAGCTTATAGCTATAATGTCCTTTTACACAGTTTTAACTAATTGGTGGATACATTTTCTATATGTTCATCGCTTCTAGTGAAAATGACTCTAAAAAGCACTTTATATAAAATATAATTAGTGCGGTACCCTAAAAACCGTTTAATATGCAGATTGGTTTTATTCAGTCTCGGAAATAAAAGATGTGCCGAAACTTGGGACCTTTATATTTAATGGAGAAATGGAAAGCGGTATTGTTGTAACAAAAGAACAATGGCGGAGATTTCAAAAATACCATTGTGCCCGAGTCGGCGGAGTCGCGTAAATTCACAATTTTCGAGCCGTAAAGGAGCGGAAAATTACAAAAATCTGGAATCGAAAAGGCCTCGGAGAAGCATTTACGGGATTAATTACATGATGTTACAATGGACTAAGTGATCATAAGGTTCAGTTTTGAGTAATCGTTTAAGCTTCCATTGGCTTTAAAATCAAATGAAACGTACAAAAGTAGACAAACAATAGCTTGAGACTCACTATGTTATGAAAGAGTCAATACGTATATCAATACTCATAACAGTATACATAGTGCTTGACACTCACTAGCGAACTTAAAATATTTTAATAAGATAAGTATGTCATTTTCAACTCATACGGCAGAGGGCATTTACCGGAGGCAAAGAGGTGAGTACAAAAGAAAAATTCATCGCCTACGATAACTTGTAGTTAGCTCGCGCGTATACGCGTCGTGTGTTCGAATGCCACACCGCGAGGGGAGATTATTTTTTTCGGTTTCTTTAAAATATGTAACGGATCTCAGTATAAATATTAATTGTGTACGTGTGTCTATCACGTATATGCTTCTAAATTTGTGAAACAATTCGGACGAAGTTTAGGCTTTTAACCGAGAAGCGACGAATGGTTTGAATTTGACAGGTCGTAGCCGAGAGGCAAGTGAGCTGGATTTTCCCAGTTTTGTCTATTTAATTCCGGGTCGGATCAATACAAAAAAAAAGTTCTATGTAATCTCTGGTCAGTGTGTGCTTTAGCTACTTACCACAGAAGTACTTTCCAAGTACGTCATCCTCGAGGATTTATGTACAAACAAAGTCGCAACTATGAGTAATACAGGGCTCTCCAGATCTGGCTAGAAGAAACTAATATTAATGGTACCAAGTTCCCGGAGAGCGTCGTCTTGCCGTTTTTGTTGGCGTCCACAAACGATCTGAACATGGAAATAAATAGTGGCAAGAAGTTCCGAGACCGGCGAAGAGATGCGACGTAATAGACGCAGCTGGTGATGCGTGAACTAGCCCTTTCAGCGGGCGCATCGAGCGTGACAGCCACGCTGGGATTAGGATTATTAGGAAATACCAATACAACATTGGTTCTGTTTATTTATTTATCAGTACATCACAGCCACCGCATATAAGACAGAGTCGCTTTATAAGGTATCAGATATCACTATTAATAACATTGTTACTAAGCGGCAGATAATAAATAGGGAACTCAGAGTAGTTCAAGAAATGTATGAAAAGAAAACTATAAAAAAACAAACTGAAGAGAAGATATATTTTAACAGTCAGAAAAAGACAATAAATGTTTTTTTTTTTCTTAAAGCCACTTAAATGGTAAAAAAGAATTAACTTATTTGGTTTCATTTTTACGCTACCATAAGATCTCTTTAATGCTAAGCGATTAAAGTGCCCTTATGCTTTCTAATTGAACCAATAATTTTGGATACACGCCATCGAATAATTTTAATATAATTATTTAATCTAACGTATCACGTATATAAAACTAACGTAATAAAAGGCGAGTTGAATGTACAATGGATCCGTCCCAAAGTTTAAAACGTAAAACAAGGTGCCCGCAACTTATGATAGAAAGTCGCAAAGCTATCGTCTACATTATTATCAGCCTTAATTCAAACAATGGTACGGTTAGTTAGGTGCATAATCATATTGATTAAGGTAAATCATAGCTCATCTAATGAATGAATCAGAAGCCGTCAGAACATGCCAAGACCACGACCCTCCTCAATTGATCGGCCCCTTGGAACAATTATGTTCAAGTGTTTCCTGTATTCGAGGGCTGGCCAGTAAGTACAATTCACAAGAAAGTATTGTTCAAAATTTGGTACTAAAATCTATTTAAATATATCTTAAAGGTGACTGACTGACTTACATAGTGATCTATCAACGCACAGTTCAAACTACTGCACGGATCGGGCTGAAATTTGGCATGTAGGTAGATGTTATGACGTATGCGTACGCTAAGAAAGGATTTTGATAAATTCTACTCCCAAAGGGCTATCATAGGGTATGGAGGTTATACGTAACTCCGTGCTTATGAAGTCCCGCGAGACCGCTACTGTTACTGGACCAAATTGAATATTCTTTTTTACAATGTACAGTCCTCCCAGCCTGATGGTAAGCAAGAGATTTACCAACATCGCGATGACAACGGATTTGATACCGTAATATCCTATCCGTTAGCTTCGCCATACTGACCTGCAAGATTTTTCTTTACGCTCCTTATTTATATCCTTTTAATTATATTTTATTATGTTTTTGATTGTGTAACGACTAGCTTAGGAACAAAAAAGTTCCAAATTCACCAGAATCGTTACTGCAAAGCCGCGGTGAATGCGCTTAATCTAGATATGATCTAGAAGGCTTGCCTTAGCCAGGGAGAGAACAATAGAAAATACAGATTAGAAGAATTGTAAAAAAAAACACAAAAAGGCAAAGGATTCCGCAACATTCATATTCATTGATCTAACTCAGAAATCAGAAAAGATAACGTCAAAAAAACCAGATCAAAGCCATTATGAAAAAGTTATTTTTCTATATTGACCCAACTGAATAGAATCCGGAACCTCAAAGCACTCCCCGACTCTTGGCAACGGAGATCGTCTTCAAATTAAGACCTCATTTATTTATCCATCATACATTTGTGCTTTTACCATGCAAATTGCATTTATGCACATATAGTACCCCACTGTCTAACAATGCACCATTACGCTATATTGATCAACCTCACAATTCTGTATTAAGAAAACCTCTTTCTTAAATCCTATCAGTATTATAAAATGTGAAAGCTTGTGAGTATGTGTTTAGATGATTGTTCTTCTTTCACGCAAAAGCTACTTAACGGATATGAAGAAAATTGTGATAGGAAGAGAGATGACATATAATATGAACATATAGAAAGAAAGAAAAGACATTTATTGACCACTACATAGATAAATACAAAAAAGGGTACAAACAATTACATTTAGAGGACAAAGTGTAAATGTAAGTACAAAAGTCAAAGTCAAAGTCAATCTTTTTTATTCACATAGATTACATTAGTAATACTTATGAATAGTCTCTATATAAAGCAAATGAAGCTACCTCTGGTTCAGAACCTATAACTAAAGAGAAGATACTGGCAAGAAACTCAGTAGTTTTTTTACAAATGAAAGCTAAACTTATTACTAATTTTGCACTAAGACACACAGTAAGTTTGTCAATTGTAAAATAAAAATCAATAATTGAAAAAAATAAAACAAAAGTTTTTGTACAGATTGGTGAATAGGTGCCTGCCTAAACATAAGCAGCAGTGGTATGGTATAACATATGTACCTACGATACCACTGCAGCGCTGGTCTCCCGGCAGTATCAATAGGATACTTTTTATCCTAAAATACCGCAGGCGAAGTAACGGGCAACAGCTAATGCAGTAATAAATCCGGCTCCTTGTGTGTTTTGGCCCTCGTGTGTAGTGAGTAATGTGGGAGGCACCCCGGCGTGTAGGCGCTCCTACCACAGTACTGGCTATTAGAGGCGCTGCTTATTGATGGACTCGCGCGCGTGATTGATTAAGTGGCGTTTGGATTACGTCTAGACAGAGTTGAGGAAATAGAGTAATAAAGCTATACACAAAGAAAATAAATTGTTATTGTAATAGTAGACATTTATTAATTTGATACAACAATCCTAATAAAACAGCACTGTCAGCGTCCAACAGTCACAATATTTTCTCGAATAACATCTCACGAGGGTAGGGATAAGCTGAAAACCAGCGCTGCCCGGGATTCATTCTTGAGACAAGTTTAGCTGAGCTTTTTTCCTTTTCTCATAAACAATCCATATAAGTTTGGAACAGATTATGTTTTTTGTTTTGTTTGTATATCATCTGTTAACAGTAAATTTCGATATTCCACATTTTCTTTAAATTCAATATTTAGAAGCAAATACTAGTATTAGTAGTCTGTACGTCATATGAAAAAAATTACTATGACGTACAGACCTGACGTAAAGTGCATGCAACTATCTCGGCCAACGGCTCAAACTGGCTATACAAAGAGGTAACGCTGCTAGCCATCGACCCTAAATGCCGGAGTATCTGCTGTAAATTTTTTGTATTTATTAGATATTTACAGTACTTTATTGCTTAGAAAATGTACAGAGATGTTAATAAAGAAACATTATAGTACAATTTTGTGGAATTATCGTTAGAAAGCAATCTCTTCTAGACAATCTTTCGAAAGCTAGTAGATACCAAACAAACGGGGCGAAAGGCCATAATAAATGATAAATAAAAATAAAATAAAATATAATAATAAAATACAAAAAATTATAACATATTAACAGAAAAAAACTACAAGTCTAGTTCTTAATAAGATTATTATAATGTTGTAAAAATATAAAATTAAATGCGTATGGAAATAAAAGATTTGCGCGGTTGCTAAATCTAACTTTCTTAAAGAAAAAATAGTTAAAGCAACTAATAAAAACAAAGTCACATGGCAAATTATCAATAAAGAGACTTGTAAAAACAAAACACAAACAAACAAGCTCTCCCTCAAAATTGATAACACTATTATCGAGAAAGATGGGGAAATTGCCAACGCTTTTGAGACCTACTTTACAAATATCCCGGTCACAATAACTAATGGATTATTATCTAACCCAGATCAAGCTAATTCCCTGCTCAAATCGCATGTCGATGAATGCAAAACTCCCTTTATATTTGAGTACATTAACTTTAAGACAGTTTTGAATGCCTTCAAGGAACTTAATATTAAAAGAACTGAAGATTTATGGGGTCTCTCTACAGATGTATTAAAAAATATAATACATATTATAGCTCCTCACTTGGCAATTATATTTAATAAATGTATTGATGAAGGTTGTTTTCCAAATTTAATGAAACTTAGTAAAGTCATACCTTTATTTAAAAGCGGAGAAAAAAATGACCCGTCAAATTTCAGACCCATTTCAATTTTACCTACATTTAGTAAAATTTTTGAAAAAATAATTACTGATCAGATACTAAGCCATTTCACTGTAAATAAGCTATTACATAAAAACCAATATGGTTTTACTAAAGGGAAATCTACAACAGATGCAGGAGTAGCACTCATCAAGCATGTGTTTGATGCATGGGATAATAAGCAAGATATCGTGGGTGTTTTTTGCGATTTATCAAAAGCGTTTGATTGCGTAAATCACCAAACCTTGATTTTGAAATTGCGGCATTATGGTGTATCTAACAATTCACTTGATCTAATTAAGTCATATCTGTCTGACCGAACTCAAAAAGTCAGTGTGAATGGAGTTAATTCGTCCGGTACTCCATTATTAATGGGAGTGCCCCAGGGCTCAATATTGGGACCTTTGCTATTTTTAATATATATTAATGACCTGCCATTCTTTACCAATGATTTATGTGAGATAGTATTATTTACCGATGATACTTCTCTAATGTTCAAAATTAATAGACAAAATGAAAATGTTGATGACATTAATTTAGCTCTCAGCCAGGTACTCAATTGGTTTAAAACTAACAACCTTTTACTTAATGCCAATAAAACAAAATGCGTAAAGTTTTCAATGCCGAATGTAAAGCAGGTCAACACTATAATAAAAATTAATGAGGAACAAATTGAACTCATTAACTCTACTATATTTCTTGGCATAAACTTAGATTCTAAATTACAATGGTCTCCTCACATAACTTCTCTGGCTGGAAGACTGAGTTCGGCGGCATATGCTGTTAGGAAGATAAGGCAACTGACTGATGTGGAGACGGCAAGATTGGTTTATTTTAGCTATTTTCACAGCGTCATGTCGTATGGTCTGCTCTTATGGGGATCTGCGGCCGACCTACAGACTATTTTCGTGTTACAAAAGAGGGCCATCCGAGCCATTTACAAGCTAACACCACGTGACTCGCTGCGAGAATTATTCAAGGAAATCAACATCCTAACAGTCGCATCTCAATACATTTTTGACTGTCTAATGTATGTATACAAAAACTTGCATACTTTTCCTAAAAAATCTGACACTCATAGCATCAACACTAGAAATAAACACAAGCTTGCTGTCCCTAAACGTAGACTTCATAAGATTGGTAATTCATTTGTTGGTTTAAGTATAACTTTTTTTTAATAAATTACCTCAAGTTATTGTTGATTTACCATTGAATAAATTTAAGCTAATTGTTAAAGGTTGTCTTTTGAAAAAAGGGTACTACAGAGTAGAAGACTATATTAATGACAAAGAAGTGTGGACCACTAACTAGTCTGTTCGCCCTCACATGAAAAATTTCACTAATTATATTTACTAATGTATTACGGTAGCCCCACGTCGAAGCCAGTTTGTATTACGGTAGCCCCACGTCGAAGCCAGTTTGTAGTACTGTAGCCACAGGTTGAAGCTTCGTAGTTAGACGAGCAAAACATCAGCTTCGAAAGTGTAGCGAACATATAATGTACGTAGAAAATCCTTATAACAACAGAAGGGGGTGGTCCGTGCAGAGCGTCTTACTTGACCGTAAAAGCGCTTAGCCGGTAGCCAGGTATACAAAAATTAGATATCGGCAGTTAATTCCTACTCCAAACGTCCGTGGTTGTCCTAACTGTTAGAAGCAACCCGGTAGCGTAAGGAGTTAGAATTCTTACATTATCAAAGTATGGCGAGACCTTATTGATCCGGAGAATCACAATGATACCGCGATGTAAATTACTCCCAGCGCCATCTCTTGACAACTTGTGGAACTAATCGCTAGTGCGGGCGTGCGGCTGTCAAGTTATTTGTATGGCGTGTTACAGTCTCCCCCTCTGTCTCTGTTAGGCGTCCCGACGAAGAGACAGAAGATATTATTTTTGAGACGGCCCCGTCCTCTCTTTAGGATAGTTCCAGTGACAGCTGTCTCCGTTAACTCCTTGGGTCGTCCTCTTCTTCTGAGGGGCTGGCATATTCAACTGGGTGCTCCTCTTCTCCCTCCCCCTGTACTAAAACCGCTCCGATGGCGTAGTCACTCGCATCTGTGTCGTCTTCCTTCCTTAGCTTGTAACTACGTACTTAGATCCACTTTCTCTTCGGGCCCCGCGTTGAAGCTTCGGAGGTCGACGAGCAGAAACAACAGCTACGAAGGTGTAGCGAAGATTTATTTGTATAGAATCCTTCCAACAGAAGAGGGTGGTCCGTGCAGAGCGTCTTACTTGCTCGTAAAAGCGCTTAGCCGGTAGCCAGGTATACAAAAAGGTAGATATCGACCGTATTCCTTCTCTAAACGTCCGTGGTTGTCCTAACTATTAGAAGCAACCCGGTAGCGTGAGGAGTTGGGAATTCTTATATTAACAAAGTATGGCGAGACCTTATTGATCCGGAGAATCACAATGATACCGCGATGTAAATTACTCCCAGCGCCATCTCTTGACAACTTGTGGAACTAATCGCTAGTGCGGGCGTGCGGCTGTCAAGTTATTTGTATGGCGTGTTACACTAATTGTATTTCTATTTATACAAACTCAGCAAGAGGTACCTATTTCTTTACGTATTTGTCAACTCGCAAGTTGGCAAAATTCTTATTAAGCACGAATGTGCATTAGGACCTACAGTTTGTTTAATTTAAATATATATATTTTTTAATTTTTCTTATTACTTTGAATCAATGAATTATTTTTTACAATTTACTACATTATTTTATCTAATTACTACACTGTATGTCTTAGTGCAAAACTAGTTATAAGTTCAGCTATATTTGTAATATGAACGACAGAGTTTCTTGCCGGGATCTTCTCTGTAAGTTATAGGTTCCGAACCGGAGGTAGCGTCATTTGCATTATATAGACGTTTCATAAATATTACTGGTGTAATTTACATGAATAAAAGAATATTGAATTGAGTATCAAGCAAATTATTAAACGGGAAATGGTATTACGTCAATAAAATGTTTTTATCGAGCTAGGCTGCATAAGACACTTTTATAATAAGCACCATTTAATACAATGCAAAGTAACTCTTCTTCTGGCTCGGAATCCATATTTATTTATCTACCAACATGATCCGGTAAGAAACTCAGTAGATTACTCATAGTAGTAGTTTATATCTTATTTAGATTAGACCATTTGGGACCAACTTTTGTCTTGACGAGTAAAGAAACATCGGATCGAAATTGACTCGTATAAGGTAAGCTGAATCTAAAGCAGACCAGTCCCCAGGGGAGACGCCTGTTTTTAAGCATAACTACTACTATAATTATATAAGAAACGAAACGACCGGCCACATGTTTGATGCTTAATACTCGTAATGGTATTCTCTCGACGCGTGTATATTGCAGGCTATTAGTACCGCTCTGTATTGATGGGCTTGCGCGTGATTGATTAAGAGGCGTTCAACGCATCGAAACCAAGTCGAGGAGTTAGTGAGTATTGTAGGTTGCGTACCAAAGTTGGCGCTTTAAGAGGATTATTGCCAGAGCTGTGAGCAAACAAGCTTAGCTTCTTTTTGGCGTTCGCTGATGAACCTGAGATTGGCGGTAAACCCATCGCTGAGCTGTTTTTTTTGTATGATGCGACACACATCAATGTCATCTTGGCACTTGTTTTAAACAGTTTAATTTTTTTTATTGATGTCTTTCTTATTAGTAAAAATGTATCAGCAATTTTACGTGTGTCTCTTGGTATGAATAAACAAGAAATATAGAAGACGAACTTTCAGCTCGATATGTTACATTACAGAAGAATTGAAACAAAACAGTACAAATTATGGTTAAACAGAGACAGTCGCTCGTAAGTTGAACAGGTATTTTATTAAGTTCTTTATTGATTTAAGTTATATTGCAAGATACGCGTAAAAAGTAACATAAAATAATAAAATATTTCTGATATTACAACTTTTTCCTACAAGCTGCCATCACCGAAGACAAAGCTACTTATAAAACCAGACGGAATGAAACCAAGTAAATGATTAGGCAAATTACGACTCCAGGAACAGCGAAATAAAGTGCAAAGTTGATAGTGTATTATTGTTCGTGCATTGCGTGGTTCTTACTCAAATTAAGTACCTAGCATGACTGTGCACGTAAGCTTGTTTCTCTGTTTTTCTTTATTCTTCCTCTTTGTGATTTTGTCTCCAAAGCTATGAAACTTCCCCTTTAATTTATTATAAAGTCGTATTATAGGATTTACCGTTGTAAATTACGTTGTTAATGTTACGATATTAATGTTAAACATTTATTTAGCAAAAAAGGCGTTTAAAACATTTGTGTGTATGACGTTATGGTTTTAAGAAATATGATTTCAATTAAATTTCTTGCATGGCCGTATCCATTTCTCATTATCTACTAACGATAATGCTGTTTAGCAATCAGACCGTCTAAGTTGTATAAGGATGTGTCTGTAAAACAAATATCTGTAAATATTTGTGCAATCTTTATTAATAAAATAAAGCTGAAGAGTTTTTTTGTATATTTGTTTCATCGCGCTAGCCTTAGGAATGACTGGTTTTAATTGAAAAATAATTAAGTTGCAGGCAACAGCTATATGTATAAGTCAAAAGAACACAACAATGGTTATTCCTGAGGTAACATTTTAAAGTAAAGTGGCGTGTGAATAGCCTATATTGATTTAAACATAGTTTTCAGATCAATATACCTTCTCGCCACTCAACAACAATGTTGATCAACTGTTGCTAAACAAATGTTTATTAAAGAGACTGGTGTATATTTTTTCGTTGATATTCCTTACTGGATCCGGAATACCGTTGTGTGTGAACTCGCTCTCACAACAACATGCGGTATCGCCCAATAAATACAAACACGAAAAACGAACTTGTGAAAAAACTCCAGGGTGGACGTGAACTTACGAATAGTTTTACTATTGGACAGTTTTTTTTTATAACAGTATGCAGATAAATATGCAGACATATGCTCGTCAGACTAATTACTTTGGACTTTACCCAGTCCGTGAGTCGAGCCCATCTCCACTAATGTTGTGTTGTCTATATTGTGTTGTAATTGTCTGTTTTAGGTATTGATCTTCACCGCGCATTTAACGTAAAATAACGTGTCTTTCTAAACATTTGACATTGACGGAATCATCGCGTTGTCTAAAAGTCTTAAGACGCGAGATTGAGCCCATAAAAAGTCGAGCCCATAAATATTGACGACCTCCGTAGCCGAGTAACACAAGTGCTTTGGCTACTTCCCACAGAATCAGAGCAATGTATGTGATGTTGTCCAATTTTATTTTTTACTAGCGACCCGTCCCAGCTTCGCACGGATGTAATGTTAATATTTAGAAATATTGGCTTTTCTATTCTTTATTGCAAATAAAAACCTTCCTCTGGAATCACTCTATCTATTAGAAAAACCGCATCAAAATCCGTTGCGTAGTTTTAAAGATTTAAGCGTACAAAGGGATATAGGAACAGAAAAAGCGACTTTGTTTTATACAATGTAGTGATTTATTAATATTTATTTATAAGGTCCTATACCGCACTGCAAGTGCTGATATCGAACCTTGACATGCTGTTGATTTTAAATCCGTGTAGTTATCCAACTAAGATTTTTTTGACAAGTTACAGATATATTGTTGAATTATTTACTTCCACCGAACAGCATTATTTACGTTTATTATTATTTTATTCTGCAAAATCTACCGAATTTTGATGAAATATGGTTAAGTGATAGATAAGATACTAGATTATTTTTATACCGAAATAACTTAAACTTAACAAAGAACAATTGGTTTATTTTAAAAAAGTATTTTTAAAATAAAAATTGCTATTATGGATTTGCTTTCATGGATATTTGATTGATCAATTTTGAACAATTTAACTAAAGAGGAAGTCATATTTTCGATACTCAGAATATGTTCTTAAAGGGTGAGCAACCACGAGTAAACCCTAATCTTTTATTCAAATTAATTTATTTCTGATGTCATTCACATCAAATACATTAAAACACAATATGTTTTTATTCATTCCTACATTAACCATAGATCAACGATTCAAATACTGCCAAAAAACGAGAAAGAACCGCAATAAACTCATAAAATTTCAAAACCTTTTGTTTCACAATCTCATTTTAATAAGCAATAAAGCGTCCGCGCCTCGACACACGGCTCCTGCCGGAATAACCGTGTCTCGGAATTTGACGGCGAATCGTTATGAGCCGCGAATATCACGACGACAACAGAACCGAAGGACTTGAGCACACACTACAGATTAACCTACCTCAATCTGTTAGTGATTTTGACCTTTGGATTCTGTATTTAATGTTAAAAACTAGAGGCTGTGAAATTTAGAGCCCCGTTCATCCTATTTGGGAAATATTTTCTTTGTAATCCATTTAATAGCTTAGTCTTGAGAGTATAATACAACTGCAAATGTCTTTATTGTTTAAACAATGCTTTTATGAATCGTTGTTTTGAAATAAATCTACAACGGAATGTCAATGTCAAATGACAAACAAAGAAAAACCTGCTGAAAAAACTTGAAGTTTCAATAATTACGAAAAAACAAACACCATTAAGCTTTAATAAAGCGTTTTGTGCACTAGGATTTTCTACAAAGAGAGATGACCTTTAGGATTGGGTTTTTTTTTCACGATGAAAATCTATAACAACCAAAAATAAATAAAATTTCAAATTGTAGACGTTGTACTAACGGGATATCTGTTTAAAGTTCCTGTAGCAACAGGGTTGAGTTATTGCTATGTTGTATGTATTTCAAAATTGCTTATGTTTATTTTCAGTTCATCAGTATAAATAACAATATTAAAGCAAGAAATAAAATTGATAAAAAAGTGAATAACATAATAATTCCAATCAAAATAATTATCTTGCATTTTGTATAATTTATCTTGAACCATGTATGATATTAAGTACAATTGGAAATATGATATATATTAATTACAGCTAACCATAAAACAGGAAAGAAATAATTATAATAAAAATACATTTTATTTAAAAAAAACATAAATTTTCGATTTTTTTTTCGAATTATAATGTTCGAAATTGACAAATGAAAGTTCAAAGAGCAATGATATTTAACTTTCGGTAGACAGCCTTTGGCTTAGTCACGATAACTATAGGTCCGCTTTTATCAGGGCCAGTAAACACAAAGGCTGTCAAAATTTGATGCCGTCGTTACCATCGTTACGAGCCGCGAACGACGATAACGCGCGATCGCGATGTTCCAGCGCCACAGATTTCGGTTAACGGGTCGCTAAAGTTACCTAATTTTATGAGTTTACTGGGCTTCAACTACCACCATCAAGTTTAAGAACCACTTGGAGCTTAAGCCTATTCAAAAAAAGCAAGGGCACGACCATTTATTATAGTAAAAGTTAATACAGGTTGGTAAAAAAAATGTTGGCAACTACATGTTCTTTGTTTTGTAATGACAAATTTCGTGGCACAAAAATATTGTCGATATTGTAAATTATTTAGATCATATACTAAAAAAACAGACCTGTACAAGAATTAGGTATTAATTGGCACTATTACAAACAAACAAAAATAGTAATATGCACTCTAGTTATGCTAAAATAAAAAAAATAAAAAAAAAGTGGAAAATTAAATAACACGAGCAAGTTTTAACACTTATGGAATATTTTAGTTTAACAATTTTTAATAAAATTTAACATTAAGTATAAAATTTAAGTTTCTTTGAATAAAAAATAAGTACAACATACTTACCAATTTTAAACAGTTTCAATCCCATATAGCTGCGGCAACATTTACACAACCTTAGTTACTCACAATCTGATCACTACCACACGTTATCGAGTCATCGCGCGCGCAAACTCTTCCGCGTCCTGTGAACTTGACGCGAACTCTGCGCAAACTTGACGCGAACTTGGCGCAAACGCGAGCGGTCCTTGGCGCGTCCGTCGCGACCCGCGGCCGGCCGCCAAGTGAGCGCGCTGAGCGGAGCGAGCGAGCGAACCGGAGCGGGCGAGCGACCGGAGCGGCCGCCGGAACGTTTCCTGGCCTCTGTCCTCATTGGCCCTTGAATATTTTGCAGCGCGATCATTTTGAACTGACCTGTCAAAGGATATTATGTTTCAGTTTTTATTTCATTTTATTTTTTTGTAAACAATTTAGCTTTTACCTTTTATTGGAATAGCTTTTACTCCGCCGTCAAAGTTATCTGACTTTTTTATATTGAGGTAGGTCATATCAGCTGCGTGAGTAGAGATCCAAATTTGTTTTCAAAAATTACTGCTCAATAATTACATTTTGAAATAACTTTCCTTGGCAATATATGTAAGTTTACTGAAGTGTCACATTTTTTTCTTATGCGGGTAGTACTAGTTTTGTACTACTGTATGTCTTAGTGCAAAATTAGTGAGAAGTTTAGCTTTCTTTTGTAAAAAAAAATATACTGAGTTTATTGCCGGTATCTTCTCAGTAGTTACAGGTTCCGAACCGGAGGTAGCTTTATTTGTTCTATACAGAGAATATTCATTAGTATTACTAATGAAATCTATATGCATTCAAACTATTTTACTTTGACTATACTTTACTCTTAAAACTGCGGCGTTGGCTGGTAGAAAAATTGACCCGCCTTTTGTACTTTTCTATGCTTACATAAATTAAATGAAGAAACGTTTTCCCTTCGCAAGTGGTTTTGAGTATAGGTTTATAACAGTCAATGTACGGTTTATCAATATTTCTGTTATGTTACTGACTACTTTATTCAGAAATTCTTTATCTTGACTATAATAAGTAAATATTGCGCCATTTTATAGAAAGCGAGTTTTTTTTTCAAAGAAGAATTTCAGCTTTTAGAACTTTTAGAGCGATTTGAGTAATTCACATAAAGTCATTTTAAAGTTCGTCGACGGTGGTTGTAAACAGTAGCCTTTTATTTATTAATGAATGCTAACAGAGTTACTTTGCAAACGGTATATGCCATCACATGCAATGGAACCTGTATGTTTACAATACTCAACATACATTTACTCTCATAATTTTAATAAACATCCACTCCGCTACTTTTAATTATTTTCAAAACCCCGCCAGCATGAAACCTCCTCCATTTGAATAGAATACGCGTTACTCCACTCCAAATACTATGCCCCGCGGGTTTGCTAGACTGAAGTCATAAAAGTTTTTCGCTTTTCACTCGAGTGCACTAACCGGCTTAAAAAAAAACTAAAACGTTATCAAAATGAAAGAGGGGCGTGAGGTGCCGTTGGAGAGGGGAGGGGGGGTAAATGAGGGCCGAGGAGGGTTGAGACGTCGTCCCCGGGGCGTGAAGATACCTTGATGAAAAGAAAATGAAGCTGCAGCGATGAGGAGACGTGACGGAGCGTGCACGCAGCGAAGTAATCTGCAGCCGCCATGTTGGCGTGACGCTCCTGCTCTGATTTGGGACTTTGGACTTTGTTCCAACGTAGTTAATGATATTCAAAATATACAAATACAAAAAAGTTAATTTTATAATTGGTGCACTGAAATCTCTAATTATAGTGATTTAACTTTGTTAGGTTTGCCGATTTTTATAAATTTAAAATTATCTGATTTCTGAACGTAGCATAAAATGTTTTAACCGTTGAATCGAGCGTTTAAATGGAAAGAGGCGAATCGAGTCATTCTGGTCGGAGCGCCGAAGGAGAACGGACATCTCTGGAGCTTGTACAATGCTGTCTGAGGAAATAGAAGCTTTTGGAAACTGTGTAAGTGTTTTTCTGTGTTCCTATTCCTTGTGGCCTTTATTTAAGGAGTAAATTTTAATATAACTTAGTATTACTACAACTGATTACTATGTCATAATTTCGTGTCACTTTTTGACACCATGGCGTTTCATCTATAGCACCGCGCTCCCGTACGCGAGGCAGCTATTGGGGTTTGAAACGAGAAAAAACTACATCAATAGCTAACCCAGAATCGTTAATCGCAAAACAAGAATTCTAACACGACATTGATAGTCTAGATAGATAAATAAATTTACTAAAACGAGAGGACGTAATTAAGTTCTATCAGATCCTCATTTATCCGAAGGTATGCACAGTTTATTTGCTTTATTTGTGATGCATCCAACTGACCACAAGTATTTAAGCCAGTAAAAGATCCTACAAAGCGTCCCCACATTGGCACAGAGTAATGCTACGTCTCGTTTCCAATTAATTGCTTACTCTCACTAAACTAGACCGGTTCTGCGCGACTTCGGCTGAGCTCCGCAAATTGAGAGATAGCGGAGGTTGGTAGAATGTTTTGTGGCTGGTATTGGAACATTTGGCAATTGTTTATTTTAGTGATATACTCGTATATTATCCTCATTTGTAAGTGAAGACACAGTGTACACGAACGGTTAATTCGTATTACTACTAGGCCGCAAGCACTGCCTCCTTGGCGTAGTGCTTTGTTTATTTAAGCTCCAAAACCCGGAAATGACAGGTTCAAATCCCACGGAGAATACTATTAGTGCGTGATGTTTACCCAGCTGTTGGGTTAGAACATTGCAGGCTTACATTACTTTTTATTTCTGACACAATTTTTTCACGCCGCTTGCGCACCAGTTAAAAAAAACGTTATTAATAAATTGATAAAACAACATAGGAGAAGTACTCGGAAAGATACTAGTATTGAATGATTTTGAAGTGGGTACTTGTTTTGTAAATCTACAGATGACTCAATAACTGAGTAGACTATTAAATGCTGCACTAAATTTATTTTGTACTTTATTTTAACAATGTGCGTTTGTGTCTTTATTTATTTTGCTTTTGACGTAACATCATAAACTATCTTGAAAATAACCGAGCTATACCATTTAAAAAAAACTAAAGACTCATAAATAAATTCGCTCGTGTTTCTATTTTTTGACATAGAAAGAAACTGAGTTGAGTACAAACTCATGATGCTGACTGTACATCATTCGTAATTTTCCAGCCAAATACGATCTGCGCTCCAATCTTTACCAGCTCTCACTCTATTAGTAGCAATTCAAAGGTATTGTTCCCTGTGACCTTTTAAGAGCCATTCCGTTAGCCATTCCATTCATGCCTTGTCGCGGACTAATGAAACCAGGCGTACACAAAAGCCGGGACGAAAGCGAGTAAATAACTGAAGGTACATTAAAACAACTGGACATAAGCCACTGTTCTCCCAAAATTTATTTATAGTCTGACCATTTCCTAAAAAGATGTATGAATTCGCGTTTTTGAACTATGAAGATGTTTTGTGTGTAGCAGTGTATAAGTGCTATCTTTGGGGACTTGTCAAACTCAAACTCAAAGTAAAATATTTCTTTATTCAAGTAGGTTACATGTAACACTTTTGAATCTTCATTGAATACAATGCAAAGTGATTCTACTTCCGGTTCTACTTGAGCCGGTCTACCTCGTTATTTGCTTCTACACTAATCAAACCTGTGGTTTATGATAAAGTCCAAAGTTATTTACGCATATTCATTAGTTAAATAATGTTTAGTACTATGCGTAGCTGTAACATCTTTTTTCGTTAACAGCCGATATCTTTGCGGTATTAATAGGTTCCAACACAGTGTCATATCTTTGCAATGTATTCAATATCGATACAAAAGTCATAAAATATAACCTACTTGAAAACCATATTTTGATTTTTCTATTCTGTTCAAAACTCTGAGTTTGAATAAAGAAGAATGCAATTAAGTAACTATTTATTTTGCTTTTTGCACCGCTTTAATAAGTTTGATAAAATAAGTATAAAAAAAAATCCAAAATAAAAACTTGAAATAAAAAAAAAACAATGTGACAATATTGAGACAAATCTGTTAAAATAGGTCAATCAAGTCGAATTCCTCAAAATGGCGAGCTCAATTTGTCAAGCCTTCCAATTACAGAAAAGAGCAGTTATTCAAGCAGCCAGGGACCTCGCGACTGCTGCCCGCCCAGGCCTAAGTATTCACCAGACTAGCTACTTTTAGTATCAGCGGGTGTATCTGCCGATCACCGCAGCCGCGTTTTGGCGACTCTCTGCCTCCGATTGTAATACTAAAATCTCACGTTAAGGTATTGCAATCCCTCAAAACAGGATCTAGCAACTTTAATTTTAGCCCTTATCTAAACGCGAAAGCCACGAATGCCGCGCTGTTTTATTTTTCTCAATTTAGTGCAATACTTTTAAGGAATAAAATATTCTCCTAGAGGTTTTACTTAGAGGTACCTGCACATCTTAGGGAGACTCCTACACTTCAAGTGAATGAAATGCTTCGGGATTGCACCCACTACGCATGTTTTCGATGCAACATCGCGATTTCTCAAAGTCTAGTCTATTCAGTGTTGTTACACTTCAAACTTGTTGTTTCAGTTACAATGTCGAGCTTCCGACAAGCAACTAAATCACTGCGGCGGCAGAGATTGTGGTCGCTTCGTATAGCTGCTAAAAGCGGTTTAATCGCTGATCGTCTATGCTTAAAGTAGCATGTCTGCTGTGGCTCTAATGAAACACTGGCCGAAGGGTGGGGGGGCTGTCAGTAGCGAGGGAGAGGGGGGACACTAGAGCGTCTTGAATGGCTGTAACGCTTCCGCCGCTGCACACCACCTGTAATTTTATTTACACTTTATTCACTTATATGGACCTAGGGTTGGCAACTTTATCTGCGCAATCATGGAAAATTAATGATAATAAATGAATAAAAATTAACAAAAAAAAATCACGAAACGATTAATATTTATTTAAGTCAATTCTTGATCGCAAAGGAAGTAGAACTTGTGTTACGGAAACAAGAACCAACGATGGTACCACAATATACACTTAAAGTGTACATGTATAAACAGAACAAACACGAATGTTCATTGTACGAATATTTTCAAAAATAAATAGGAAAGAATCATAATAAGAGTAGTATGTGTTGCCGCAAACAGCGCGGAGTGCATAAGCCACTAAAAGTTTAAAATTATCTATTATTTTTTTTTACACTTACAATATACTAGTACTTTAACCAAGCTGAGCCTGTACTATGTGTATTTGTTCTTTCTCAACGTTTTTTATTAAGCTAGGTCAATATTATTCCATTCTGACATAAATGAACAACAAATTTGTTTTGGTTTTGTTGTGTCATCCTACCAAAATAAATATGTTACCACATCACATATCTGTGATTTTGTGAGAAGTGGCTTAAGCATACATAAATCAGAAACAACCATGGTACTAAAAAAACCCAGACCCGAGACAACTAGACTCAAATAGAATCGTACCCGGAATTCAGAGATTGCACGATGCCAAAGTCCGGCCCGCTCGCCTCTCAGCTGTCATTGTAACCTTCAAATACAAATACAAATTAATTTATTCGTCATCAAAGGTGGTATACAGGTTGATAGGATAGACATAGTAAGGAGCTCTAAAATGCGCCTTAGACGGCATACGAAATTATTCAATGTCACATTACAATTAAATTAAAGGATAAAGGCATAATAATAATTAATAATAAAGTCAAAAATTAAATACATTGTAAGTTGGTAAATTTATTAATTAGTTAATTCAAAAGTAGATATATCAGAATAAATCAAATATACATTACAATTTACTTTCAAATCCATTATCAACAAAATATTTATTTAAATTATAGTAACATTTCCCAATAAGTAATTTTGATAAAATAATTTTAATTTTTTTTAGGTTACACTTTTTCAGAAATTCGGGCAGTTTATTATAAACCCTTGGGGCCATTTCAATAACACTTGTACGCATTAATGCAGTTTTACAAATATTTGTACTAAACATTAATTTTCTAGGGCGGAGGTAAGATTTCTGTTCTTTTTCTTTAAACAGTTCTGAGTTCGACTTTACAGATGTACATAGTTCATATATATATACATGGTAATGTTAGCAGCTTCATTGATTTAAAATATGGTCGACAGCTATCCGTAGATTTCAAGTTGCATATAGCTCTAATACATCACTTTTGGGCCCTTAATAATATTTCCCTGTAAGTGGAGTTACCCCAAAATATTATTTCATATCGAAGAGTTGAACCTACAAACCCATGGTATGCAGTCAGAACTGTATCAAGATTTGATGTTTTTGCTAATTTGTAAAGAGCAAATGAGAACCTATACATTTTTTTGCAGACTTCGATCGAATGAGATTCCCACGACATGTTACTATCTATGTTGACACCAAGAAATTTTGTATGATTAGTTTTCTCAATTTTACAGCCTTCGTATTCAATGTTTACAAGAGGTCTAATCATTTTCTGTTCAAAATCTATATTTTACGTACGGGAGTGTCAGCCCTAGAGTGTGTTTCGCGTCGCCGAGTCGAGTGCTCTATTCAGCGTAGCTGAAAAGTCCCGTATACGTGTCGCTTTTAGGCGCCTTTATTTTGTCTGCTAATGGAGGTATGGAACCACATGCTTCGGATTCAACACACGCCCGGTGGAAGTGGTCACTCAATGTGGGCCTACTTGCCTGGTCAATGGGATCACTTTGGCCCTTAGAGACTATATTGTAAAACGTATCTATAAAACTTATTCAATAAAACAGTAAAAAAAAAAATCATTAAATTAGTCTATTTAAGCCATTTGTAGTTATATATTTTCTTAGTCATTTAACTACATGCACGACAAGTTGAAATAATACATATAATTTGTTTTCAAAGTAAATTGTTTAAAAAAATACTTTTATATTCTGATTTTTTTAATTTGTTTATTCAGGGAATTTGTGAAAAATCTCTTAAAAAGATAAACAGCTCATGCTGATACAGGAATTGGCTACAAGCTTAAACTTTGTAGTTGATACTCCTTTTCAACTTAGCCTCGTTGTATTGGATGATGGTTGAGAGCTTGTGACTAAGATGGCTTTGCGAATATTTACGTTATTAATAATATAGTTGTGGACATAAAAGTTAAATGAACAAAAGTTTATATATTTGCCCGAATAACATGGTAAGTAGTATCCTTGTGTTACGGAAACAACGATACTAAAACTATATAAAAGCACGAGACAGTATAAAAATCGTCGTTTTTCGTATTAAACTGGCTAGAAATCGAACTCAGGACCTCAGAAGCTCAGAGATGGCACGCGACTCCATAGTCGGGTACGCTCGCCCCTCGGCTACGCAGATCATCAAAATTGTTCACCAAGTAACAGTTCCAAACATTGGTTCACAAAAACCTGAGCATTGCACTTTCGTACTATAGACCAGGTGCAGCATTCACAGTAACTGAAGTTTCCGCTTTTGCTTACTAGAGGGCGTGCAAAAAATAAAAGCGTCCAGCAATGAATGGACAGGTCCGTTGCTTTGAGCTGCCGCGTGAGCTCGCAGCCGGCATGCGAACTGACCTTTGTGAGCCAAATTAAATGGACGATTTTACAGACTGCAAATATGAACGGTGTTGAAGTCAGTGCCATGTAAGCTTTGTGTGTTATTTCCAAATAAATAAATTTCTGCGAAATGAAATGTTTTATTTCTGCAAAAAAGTTTTAATTTCATTTGCATGTCTTTATTTTCAAAGTTTATATGGGAAAATGTTTATTTTTTATGGAAGAGATATACAATTTGGCACAAATATAGCTTGACACTTGGATACGAACTACTTTTCGCTTAAGAGGAGATAGGAGTAAAACCGACCATGAAAGTATACATACATTAGGTATATGGAAAATGCCTGAAGTCCACGCGAACACGTGTGGGATTTAAACCCACTTGACTTAATAATGCGCGCTACTCTGCCTATGCAAAGGCAGTTCCAATTTTTTATGTTTTTGCAAAAGTTCGCCATTGCGAAGTGACGCACCATAAAAATTAAAAAAAAACATTTTGAAGCTACAAAATCATCCACATACTTCGTTACGAAAACAAAGAATATTATTGTGTGGTCCAATGCTTTAAACTCGTAACTGGACATTAGCGGATGACCATTATAGCTTTAATTGGGTAACGTATTTTATACCCGCTTTCGTGTCTCGTAAAAACTCAATGAAAGTGCGAATTCTTCAATTTTATTGCGCCCAATAAAATGGTAATGCGCCACTAAGTGACTTTGAATAATTTATTTCGGACAAAATTGCCGAATTAGAGAGTTTAATGTAAATGGAATTAATTAAAATTAAGGCGAGAAATTAATTATACAGGCTCCACCTTTGTTTGAAATCACGACTCGCAAGTACTTGTGTGTAGACACAGTATGAATAGGTTTAAGGGAGTCGATAACGAATCAAAATATTGTCTAAAATAAGGCATTACCGATGCCAAAATGACATCATATTATTATTTAGGATCACTTTTAAATTCTCATGTTTTACACCATTAGATTAAAGTATTGAATGACAAGAAGTACCTAACAAATTGGATTTGGTTACCAAAATAAGAAGAGCCAAAATAATAAAAACTAATAGTTGCGCCATAGAGCTGAATTTTCGCCAAAATAAATTCATCGTCGGATAAAAATTAACAAGCCGATAATTAGACTTTGACTGTTGATAGCAGTTATAATAAAGAGTAACTTAGGCTACTTTTATTAAAAAAAAAAAAATTACTTTAATAAAAAAATATCAAAATCCCGTAGTCCACGCAAACGAAGTCGCGGGCACAGCTAGTTGAAAATAAGCCGTATTGGACTTACTTTTTACCTAACAATTGCAAATTTGGGTCATTATAAAATCTTAATAAGGTAAGGCGGTAAAACTAAAGATTTTGTTTTCACAACGATCTCCGCTCCTGATTCGCGAGGAATCTTTTATTTTCGCTCCAACCAGTTCTAAATCGTTTCACGTATCTACAGTCTTCCTTATTATATGGGAAACGGATTTGTATCCATAAGTCAAAGTGATAAGGTCTAAAGTTCATGTACCCGCGCGTCTAGTAACATCGCTGTAACCGTATACAGTGTTAGTGCAGTGCAGGACTCGAATATTCATTTTGGAAACTCGACTTTTAATCTTTAGATTAAAACTTGATAAGACATTTAAGGATATATTTGGGAGTATATTTATTTTTGTAAGCACGTGTCTAGTAATAAATTTTCAAATAACCACATTTTTGTATGAATTAAATGGTTAATTAATACCCAGAATTGGTTTTATGATTGTAAAACTGGCCTTAGTATGATATTCTATAGTTAATCTAAGCAAAATATTAATCTTTATAGTTGTACACTAGTTTTTTTTTCAAATAATATTACATTATGGCCGTACTCATTTCTCATTATCTATTATTACCTCTTTTTAAAGATTGTCTGCAAGATATTATTGCGGTAAATATAATATATCTAATAATGGAAAATGGAAGTGGAACTATAGTCACGTTATTTAAATATACATAGATCTTGTTGATTGTAGTGCATACAATTCAATCAGAATTGCAAAGCCCAAATTGCTAGTAATGGACCTTCTTATTGAACTCCAAGAAAAAAAGTGGTAATTCCACTAGCTCCTTCTACATAGATAGATATACTTAATTGCACAAAAACTTTACAGAAATAGGTTTTACAGATTGATTATAGTACAATTTAGTCGGTCTTATCGCTAATATATAATCAGAACATAATATATATATAATCAGAACTTTTGCGTTAATAATTATTTTTGAATCGTTGATTACTTTTAATTTAATGTCTGGAGTGATTTACGGGAAAAATAATTTTAAGGACTCGACGTGTCGCATCACTAGCTGGTAAGTGTAGGGACGATGCTGTAGTGCTCTAAAGCTGCTGTTATGGCCTACAAACGCTCCCGGCTCGGCTCGGCTAAATGTTTTTAATTAAGTAAAACGAAACGGAAAGAAACAAAGCGGGCAACTCGAAGACTGCTACGTATCTTTTATACGAGGAAAAGGATTATCGTAGCTTATCTCAGTTTTACCGAACCAATTTGTTGTGTTTACTTTCTGCTTGTATATTTATTTTGACGTTATCATGAACGATGAAAATAGTCAGGAAACATCACAATATTTAGTGTTTAAATAGTGTTATTAGAAAAAACAAATGATACTTTTTATCACGAAAAAAACGTGGACAAAGTCACGGCCCGCAACTAAACTTAATATAGAGCAAAAAAGTTATGTATAAGCAATGACACACTGCAGGTTTAAGGCATAAGTCATTGAAATCATTAAACTACATGGCAACACACTAGCTAAATGCACGTTAGTGATCACTACAAAAACTAGTCTAGAAAAATCCAAAAAACACTCTCGTTAGGAACTCAAGCGCAGAACCCCAAGATGGAGAAAGAGTGTGTTATAGTTTTTGTTTATTCAAGTAGGTTTTAAAACACTTTTGATCGTCATTGAATATAATCAAAGTGATTCTACTGCCGGTTTGGAGACTTATTTATCGAGACCAGACACCAGTAAGACACTCAGTAGATTAGTTACAGTAGCTGTATCTAACTTATTAGGTACTATGTGTAGCTCACTTAGAAAAAAGTCATATGACTTAGTAGTGATTAAACAATTGAGTAGTCAAGTAAGTTTTTATTTTCTAGAGGTAAGCTGGAGCAGGCCAGTTTTCAAAGGTGGCACCTATCCTATCTCTATTTTAGAAACAATCCAAACGTTTCTTCAAAATAGAAAAAAAATTTTAGCGTATTTGTTGTATTTGTGTATTGCGTCCATAGTATGTTCTTGAAATACAAAAATAATAACAAAATTGATTTAATAATCAAAATAAAACATTGAGAAAAATTATGTTGAAAGGAATTACAGAAGCTAGTCATACAGTATATTTAGTTGCTATGCAATGACACATTGAACCATGATATTGTTAACAAACACTTCACGTGAAAAATACACCATAAATTTTTACACTTTTATCAAAAGGTTACAGACTATATTAATGGTTTTGTATTTGCATTAAATATCAAGCCATTTCAACCACATATCATTAAAACTCACTCAGTAACGAGCGGACTTAACCAAATAAAAAGTGCCATCAGATTTTTATTTTCCAAATGCGATGAGCAAATTGTGATGAGACTGAGCAAAACCTCTCTCCAACACTTGTTCAGCGCAAGGAAATCAAACAAAAACGGTAACATGAACTCATTTTCCGCAACACACGATAAGATGGGAAATAATTATCCCTCCACACCGTCCCTCCTGTGTTGGGTCGGGAGTGTAAGTCCGCACACAAATACACGAGTGCTTGGAATGATGTTTGATGAAGTCAACAACAGTTGTGCGACGTGTCTTGTCGCATTCAATTTAGAATTATTAGAAAATGTCTTTTTCCATATAAACTTTTACGAAAGCATTTATGAATCGTGAGATTGAAGTAAAACTACTGCGTGTCCGGAGTGATGATGCTGTTGAGAAGATACAGCAAGAAACTCGATAAATACTCTTTTCAATAAATTTATATTATTATATGGAAAAAAAATAACAAAAACAATGGTGCATAATGTCCAGTATACATACAGAAATACGGCTTTGAACTCCAAACATTTTTATCTTTTAAACTTTGTTCTATTGTATAAATGCCTTTTTTCATGAGACAATTTTTGATCTGAGATTTAAATCTATGCATAATTTAACTGCCTCTGACTTGATGAGTTACGTGGAGGTTAAATGCGACAAGATATTTAAGTGTGTAGCACCTAACCTAATGATGTGTCACAATATATTTTAACAAAATCCATTAAAGCTACCAGGCTGTTAACAAGTCCTCGAAAATATTTCTCTTGGAAACAGAAGGGTGTCGTTCCTTAAGAATTCGATTCGAATGTCACAGGCTCCGGTATTTATATTAATCTCGTTTGTAATTGACATGGAACATTTTTTAACATCGCTGGTAGTGCATGAGTGAAAATTGGTATGTTTCATAAAAACTTTTGCTTTATTTGAGATGATAGTTATAAATACATTTTTAAAGTTTAATAATATTTCACTTGTTAGGTTCTGTTGAAGAATTCCTTCAATGATTCTAATGCAGACTGGCATACTTTCCGAAAACGAAAATCAAAAATCGTCTGAGTATGAATAGCGATAATAGGTTTCAATTTGAATAGCCATCGGATCCGAGTTACTTTATTTTTTTGGGAGCGAATCATTGAGAATACCAGTAGTTCATGGCAGAATATAAAGGATCAAATAGGATTTATAAAAATCAAATTAATATCATGACCTTATTTTACGTTCAGAAACTTTTTGTGCTGATGTTGAGTGTTACATGAAACATAAGATGGGTATTTTGCAAACGACTCGTGAAAATAAGCAATAAATAACTTGGTCTATTATTATCCTTCGAGCTTAGCAAGAGCCCAGCTTATTTATTTGTTTCTGCGAACTATTTATACAAAGGAGCGCTTATAATAATAACTTTGGCGAAATACAATAACGGAGTGAAAATGCTGGCTCATTCCGCCGAGCCTCTAAGACGGGAAATAATTATCTCTGCTTAATATCTCTTCTCAGAGTGTCAGACCACAGTATAGGGAAGATCATTCTAATGAAACAACGGACCTGTAATCCTATGTAAACCTTGCAAAGGATCAGAAAGACAAAACTTCTCCTAAGACCTATCCCACGAATAAAGAAACATAATGTTGATCGAAAACAATATTACTAAATGAATAAATAAATATTGGACAGCATCACATACATTGCTCTGATTCTGTGGTTAGTAGCTTAAGCACTTGTGCCACAGAAATCAGCAACAATAACGGAACCACAACACCCAGACTCAAACGATGTAGAAAAGTTGGTTTCCCTAATTGACCCAACCGGGGATCGAATGCGGGACCTCAGAAATGGCGCGACGCCTCTCGGCTACGGAGGTCGAAGAAAGATTGCTACTAGTACTTTATCATGAAATCAAAGTCACAATCTTTTTATTCATATACAAAGATTCAACCAGTAATACTTACGACTCGTGTCTTTAATAACCAAAAGATGCTGCCTTTGGTTTGGAACCTATATACAAAAAACGTTTTGTGAATACAATTACAATCCGATTTTACAGAAGGTTTAAACGATTACCTCAACATAAGCGGCAATCGGCCGGAGTCGCCTCCGCCATTATGTTGGCGACAAGGCATTGTGGCGCGGCGACGTGTGGCGCGTGTGCGGCCGAGCGCGGACCGTGTGACGCGACAATTGGACGCGACCAAACGCGGTGCCGCTTACTACTGAGCGTGAGCGCTGCTGCATATGTTATTGAGAACAGAAGTGTAGTATTTTTGTTACTTGTTACTTGTCGTCGAATACGACCTCCGTAGCCAAGAAGCGAGCGGGACGGACTTTGGTGTCACGCTATCTCTGAGGTCCTGGGTTCGATACCCGGTCGGGTCAATATGGAAAACGAAGTTTTTTATATTATCTGGGGTCTGGGTGTTGCGGTACCGTCCTCGTTTCTGTTTTCTGTAACACAAGTACTTATGCTACTTACCACTTAATAAGAGCAATGTACCTATGTGATGTGGTTCAATATTTATATTTATACTAGCGACCCGCCCCGGCTTCGCACGGATGTAATGTAAATACTTAGAAATATTGGCTTTTCTATTCTTTATTACACATAAAAACCTTCCTCTGGAGTCACTCTATCTATCAAAAAATACCGCATCAAAATCCGTTGCGTAGTTTTAAAGATTTAAGCGTACAAAGGAATATAGGGACAGAAAAAGCGACTTTGTTTTATACTATGTAGTGATTATTTATTTAAAAATATTTGCGAGCACCATGTCTGCATGAAATTGAATCGCCGTTTTATCTCCTAAAGTAAAAATACTATCTTCACTAACACGAGCTGGATTTCATAAAAATTAATTCCGTGGTTTGCGGCATAAGCAATATGTCAACGGATTAGTTATAAGTCATTGGTTAAATTGGATTGAGTTTTCATACACGTGTCAAAATGTAACATTATTTAAATCAAAAGCACTAAGGAATATTAAAATTAACTAAGAAGCTATCATTAAAAAAATATATTTACCCCTTTTAAACCCGGTTCCCTAGCCAGAAATTGAAGCTTTAGAAGTACATAACGTATCTGAAGAAAAAAAAGGAATTACTGCGGTAACTCCAGTCAACACTGACGAGGTTGCAAGAGTAAAATTATACTTAGTGTCGATAAAAAGCTCAAGGGTTTTAGTTTTGTACATTTTCAGTTGACTACGTAAAGTGACGTCACTAAGTAGCCGAAATATCCTCTTGGTGCAAACATGCTCCATAGAACCAACGTTGTCGTCGGAGGACCGACGGATAATACTGTTGAGATTGGATTAATTCGCGACAATTAGTCTTGCTCCGCCGGGGACGAGCCGGGGGCGTTTATGAATAAACCTGTCTTAAGATGCCTTGTTGCTTCCAGTTTTTACAAAAGAAAAGATAAATTCCTGTGTAATTTAATAAAATTAAAAAGCGTGTAGTGTTTTTGCGTACATTTTAGGTACTAGTAAGTTATTATATGAACTAAACTGGGAGCTCGCTACAGCTTCACGCGCGTAGGTACAGTCGCCGTCAGATATATCGGAGCAGACCAAGTGACTAAATACTTCTGAACAGTTAAAATGTCAATAAGTTCCAAACACTACAAGATACCATTAATATCTGAACATTTATTACTTCAGTAATATCTGAGCAGATGCTAGTCAATAATTTCTATACACACAACTAACCAATAATATCTGATTACCCATCTACACAGGTATCTAAATGAGACGCATGACGTGCGTGACACATATTGACGTTATGAGTGTTCAGATGTTATTGGCATCTGCTCAGATATTACTGAAGTAATGAATGTTCAGATATTAATGGTAACTTGTAGTGTATGGAACTTATTGACATTTTAAACTGTTCAGAAGTAGGTGATTGGTCACTTTGTCTGTTCCGATATATCTGACGGCGACTGTACCTTTCACCGTTGTTCTACACACTACACTGGTTCTTTGCTCAAAATTCCTGTGATTTTTGATAGCTTTAGCCTTCCTCGATAAAACGACTATTCAACACAATAATTCTTCAATTTGAACCAGCAGTTCCTGAGATGAGCGCGTTCAAGCAAACAAACTCTTCACATTTATATGTTAGTAAGTATTGACATGTCACCAATGCTACGACTATAGAAGTATTATAAACTTTAAGACTTTCGCGTTCCATTTCAAACATTTAAAATAATTTAACGGCTAAAAACGTGACACCATTTTTATTTAGTAGTTAATACAAACTACTTACTGCCCAACGTTTCGGTTTGGTTGCACCAACCGTGGCCACGAGCTGACTTAAATCTGAGTAGTTCGTATTAACTACTAGATAAAAATGGTGTCGCGTTTTTACCAGTTAAATTATTTTAAGTGTTCAAAGAAGTATTCTTCGTCAGATGAAAAATGCCGAAACAAAATACGTAATAGCTCCAAATTCATTAGTTCCCTGCACCAACATAAGTACAAAGACATAATGTGTGTATGTAGCTATATAAGATATAAATGCTTAATCTTTGAACTGAACATCTACTGTATGAATCAGCATGAAAAAAAATTAAAAACAGAAGCTTGAAGTACTGTAATAATGAATACCTACTTCCTTTCAGTAGATTCCATAAAAGCCTCTTTTAATTAACAACCTAATTACCGAAGGGTTGGCCATTCAAAATGCCTCCCTCTATATTTCCATACAAAATCCATTGTAATTTTCTGTGCAGACAATCATAATCAATTTCACGGGCAGTCTCAGGCGGATGATTAAAGGGACACTTGACGACCTTGGACGTAATTGGTTAAAAGGAACTGTTCTTGCTAGGGACGTTCGCTCCGAACTAGAAATAGTTCATATGGCATGTTAGCTCACTCTTATGTTTTGAAGTTTGTTAACCAAAAACAAGTGATCCTGTCTTACTTTGGCTATCGCAGGGATAGTTGAAAGATTTAGCCATTGCCTGTTGAAAAAAAAAACAATAAAAAAAAACTGCAATAACAATTAAAAAGTCTTAATCAAAAGTGAAAAAAAAAAGAAATCTACTCGTACTTCAAAGACAACTACTGTGTCTTCTAAAAAAGGTGGTAATTCAATAAGATTGCGTTTATTTTTCTCTTGTTTATTAATTGATAAGAAGATTATTTTCACATAATTACTTTGTTTGAATAATTACTGTCTTTCTGAACGTAAAGAACTTAAAATTTAGAAACATCAAAAATGCTATGTACCTACTATCCGTTTGCTTTGCATTGCGTCGATCAAGTCGTCAGAACTAGTTCCGAATCGATCTCCAGTTACACACACCTTTAGATTGCCTAACGTTCGTCGAGTTTTATACTTACCCGAAATGCTGATTAGAACCTATTTCAAAGGGCCAACCAGAAATGAAGACCTCCCCACCTATATTGCAATACCTTGATGAAGGATCTTCACAAACGGCCAGAGTTTCAGAGGACGGCCCAGTTACAAAGACCTGTCGCCGCATAGAAGTGAGTTAAGATCAGGGGTCTTGTTAAATGGACTGTGTAATGAGAATTAGAATTGAACCGGTGTTGCTAATTAAATGGCGACTCTATTACATTTGTTGAAAAGGTACATAAGTGTGATTACTTGAATGGGATATTCTCTGTACGTGTTAAATTTAAAGTTTAATTTTCTATAACTAACTTTGATTTTGTCCAAATAAGGTTGATTTAATTTTTTTCTTAATAACGTGTCAAGTTAGGCCACGTTTACTCTTTACATAAAAATTAAATTGGAGTGTCTGTTTGCAATATTGAAAAATCCCCCTTTTTATTAGATTAATATATACGATATATACACCAAAATAAAATTTTTAACAATATTTGTCTGTCTGTTTGTTGTCAGCTAATCTCTGAATTCGCTTGACCGATTTTGACGGGACTTTTATTGGCAGGTAACTGATGAAATACGGAGTAACTTGGTCTACTATAGTTTAAAAAAAATACAAATACTAAAATCAAAATCCTGTATTCCACGTAAACGAAATCGTCGGCACAGCTAGTCCATATATAAAAGGACTTAAAATTAGGCACCGAATACTTTATTTGAAGCGATTTTAAACTAATTTAAAAACGCTTATATCCGTACAAAAGGACGTAGCTTTAATTAAAAATTCAGCTAATAAGAAACCGCGGGGCTCTCGAACTTTTAATAAGCTATTCTTTAGAGAAATTTCACCACTTTTTATCAACTTTAATTAATGTAAGAAGAGAGACTCTTTTGTTATTTTCCAACAAGACTTGATTGCAATCTCAGTGTATAACTTTGTAAATGAATAGGCGTGTTCTTATTAATTATGTATTATTATTGTTGTTAACATCGGCATGTATAATTAATATTAAAGGGTAACCCTTCATTATTCGTATTCAAATTATTAGGCTAGCTTCGATCAAGTACAGATACTATATAATAAATACAAACTCTATACCAAGTTTATGTTCTAGAGCAAGGGCAAATAAATAATGATTAATTATCTTATTTGTAAGTTTATTAAGAAAATTTAATACATATTAAAGATCAATTGAGAGTTATTTACTACTCGACGTGTTATAATTTGATAATTAGGTTTGATTAAACCCGTTATTTTATAAATATTCAATTTGAAATACAAAACTCATAATAGTTTTGGAAGATATTTTTGACAAAAAGGCATTAAAATTTTTAGCGCTATATAAAAAACAAATAATCCAGATACCACTGGCTTTTATTATTATTTAATACCTTTAAATGTAAAGATACTGGAAAAAAGCTAAGAAGATAATTGTATACCTTGTCGAATTAAGTTAACGCATTAATTTAATGGCTAAACGGAGGTTTAATGTGGCGAAGTACTAGTGTGTGATCATTAATACTGTACAGCAACAATATCTATGATAATAAATTGATAACTATTTATTTTCCATACATCTGAGGCTTTTTAATTAAACACAATATACAGATACTAGGATTTACAACAAGTCAATTCAAAATATAAGAAATTTTAACTATATACATTAACAAAACTATAAATAAAATATTAGAAAATACATCATATTTATAATAGACAGTTTCCTCCAGCCTTTAATGTGCCCAGTATGCTAGCTTCTTAATAAAATTTAATTAGTTACCTGGTTGACTAGCGCTCAGATACTATTAAAGGATATAAAGATTCAGATGAAAATGATTACCTAAATAGGTATCCTAAATCTCATGATATAGGTGAAGCAAAGTGCTTTCTTTAAAATAATGACAATAGCCCATAAAACTTCCCAGCACTCGTTTTAACGAGTTCATTAACAGTAACAATTAATTTCATCGCCTCGCGATGGCGGCCGTTATAAAAGCCATCATTCTTCGCAGCAATAACAACGCTGAAACGCTGGGGACGAAGATATTCAAGGCTTAGACGAGAATAATAGCAGTACCGAGAGAACTAGTTCGTTTGATGTTTATTGAAGTCATTAATGAAATTAAATTGAAAGTAGATGCCGAGGAAAGAAAAAAGGATCCATATTGTGTTAAAACAGAGATAGGAAGTCCGGTGTAGCTAAGGATGAAGTTATTTTTTAATTAATATAAGAAAATTTTCTATATAGAGTCAGGAATTGTAGTTTGAAATAAACAATGGCGTTGCTCTGAAAACAAAGTTATTTATTGCTAGCTGTCCGCCCGCGGCTTCGCCCGCGTGGTATTCGGTTATATTGCGGTATAAAGCACAACTGTAAGAAAACTTCTCATTTCCACGGAAAAATCTAAGAAGCGCGATGTAACGCTGGATACGATTAGTAAATAAAAACTGAATGGTACACTAAATATATATATGTAGATATAAAAAAACAGACAATAAAACAAATTAAATTAAATTGTTCGTCATCCCTCGGGAATTCCTAATTTTCGGGATTCATTATCGTATCATTTAGCTTCTAAATTTTATATTCGTTTATATTCGTTTGCAATAATTTACCTCGTTTTTAACGACCGACACACAGCGCCATTTCCAATCCATCCTTCAAGCAAACTATATTTTTGTTTTCCCTCGGGAATATCAATTTTTTCCGGGATAAAAATTACCCTATTTTTTAATCCGGACTTCTAACTTTGCGTCTGCAAAATTTCAAAGCAATTGGTTTAGTAGTTACGGCGTGAAATCGGAACAAACAAACAAACAAACTCAGTTTTCCTTTTATAATATTATATATATATTTATAATATTGTATATATAGTAAGGATGTCACATTTATTATTCACGACGACAACGGGACGCACTACTTACAGGCCCAGCATGCGCCACGCGATTAAATTTTATCGCGTTGTTAACAAACGTCAAAATCGATTGAAGTCAGTGCGTCAGCCGCTGATTGGCTGAAAATACGAGTGCGGTGTGCTATTAGCCAATCAACAGTCTAAAAACTTTTGTCGTCACATGCGAGAAATTTGAATTATTGATATTTGGCTAAATTGACGAAGTCAGATAATTTAGTTTGTTGTGTATTACTTTTGAACATTTATGTTAATTTGTGTATAATATTGACGGGATAAGTATAAAATTTTCATTGAAACCACCACCATCAAGCAAAACCACTAAGAGTAGAAGTATGAAGAAATATAACTTTTGAATTAGGAACTTAGAGACCTTATTCCAGACGCTAATGCACCAAACTTGCGCTTAAAAGTGAAACAAAGATTAAATCCAACAGCGAACCTCCTTCTCGGGAGAGAAGTGCTTACTCGGTGCTGCGAGCGAAACCGAACAATGAATTTCACTTTGCCGATGCTCCCCTAGCGGTCCTAAGTTTCTAGACCGTAAACAGATACGTCTAGGACGATTCGTTTTAGAATGTGACGTAATAGATTTGTACTGTACTACGTAGTAGATTCTTGAGGTTGAAGTTGTATTCGAAAATGCGGTCGCTGAGACATACGACATTTGCTTGTGAACAGGTGCCACCTTTGGGGTTTACTATAAAGCTTAACTCAGAACTATATCCATATCTAAGATTCCATAAGATGAGTAATTCCTTTATTATTTAATAAGTTGCTTTGAAATATTATAATATATAAGAGAGGAAGGGCATAGCTATTTATCGCTCGAACTGGAGCAGCCCGACTGGTGAAATACCTCCACCTTACAGAAGACCGCAGCCAAATAAAAATCACTTCTGTGCTGTTGTGTTCCTGCGTGTGAATAAGGTTTCCAGAGCTCCTGGGGGGTGCTACATTAGTAGCAGGGGTCAAGCCTTCAAGGTAAGGGCGACAAGTCCAGTAACAGATTTATTATGCTGTACTTGTCAACCTTAAGCTAGGACCTCATTACCACTTAACATCAGGTGGGATGAGGTCAATCTTGAAGTGCAATATAAAAATCTCTACTAATATTATAAATGCGAAAGTAACTCTGTCTGTCTGTCTGTGTGTCTGTCTGTCTGACTGTTACGCTTTCCTGCTTAAGCCTCCCAACCGATTTTGATGAAATTTGGTATAGGTATAAGTCAAAGTCAAAGTCAATATTTTTTATTCATGTAGATTACATTTGTAATACTTATGAATCGTCTCTATACAACGCAAATGAAGCTACCTCCGGTTCGGAACCTATAACTACCGAGAAGATACCGGCAAGAAACTCAGTAGTTTTTTTTACAAATAAAAAGCTAAACTTATTACTAATTTTGCACCAAGCCATACAGTTAGTTTGTCAGTTGGAGAAAAAAAAAAAATAAAATAAAAACATTTAAATTAAAATAACTGTAGGACTTCATGTGTGTGTGTATTCAAATACATCATTTTTATACATTTTGACCTACATGCTTCTGTGTGGTCTTAATCTAAAATTGATTGAAAACACTTTTTAAAATAATGTTCAACGCGCAAGGACAGGCGAGCAGACTAGTTAGTGATCCACGCGTTCTTATCATTAATATACTCTTCTACTTTGTAATAGCCTTTTTTCAAGAGACAACTTTTAACATATGTCTTAAATTTATACAAAGGTAACTCAATAATTACTTCCGGAAGTTTATTGAACATTTTTATGCTTAAAGCAACAAATGAATTACCTATTTTATGAAGTCTACGTTTAGGAACAGCAAGCTTGTTTTTATTTCTGGTGTTAATGCTATGAGTGTCTGATTTTTTAGGAAACGTATGCAAGTTTTTGTAAACATGCATTAAACAGTCGAGAATATATTGCGATGCGACTGTTAGGATGTTAATTTCCTTAAATAACTCTTTCAGCGAGTCGCGTGGTCCTAGCTTGTAAATGGCTCGGATGGCCCTTTTTTGTAACACAAAAATAGTTTGAATATCGGCCGCAGTTCCCCATAACAGCAGGCCATACGACATGATGCTGTGAAAATAGCTAAAATAAACCAATCTTGCCGTTTCCACGTCGGTCAGAAATCTTATCTTTCTAACTGCATAGGCAGCTGAACTCAATCTTCCAGCTAGATTATTTATATGGGGAGACCATTGCAATTTCGAATCTAAAGTTATGCCAAGAAATATTGTAGAATGTATAAGTTCGATACGCTCATTATTCATTTCAATTATTGAGTTGACCTGTTTTACGTTAGGCATTGAAAACTTAACACATTTAGTTTTCTTGGCATTTAGTACAAGATTGTTGGATGTAAACCAATGATGTACTTGGTTGAGTGTATTATTAATTTCATTAAAATTTTCACTCTGCCTATTAATTTTGAATATTAAGGACGTATCGTCAGCAAATAATACTATGTCACATAAGTTATTTGTAAAATAAGGTAGATCATTTATGTAAATTAGAAAAAGCAAAGGTCCTAATATGGAGCCTTGCGGTACTCCCATGAATAAAGAAGCGCCAGAAGAATTCGTTCCATTTATGGTAACTTTTTGAATTCGTTCAGATAGATATGACCGAATTAGACTTAGTGAGTTGTTCGAGACACCATAATGCCGCAGTTTCAATATCAAAGTTTGGTGATCTACACAATCAAAAGCTTTTGATAAATCACAAAAAACTCCGATGACATCCTGTTTATTTTCCCATGCATCAAACACATACGTTGAATCTCAAGAACGGACATAGGCTACTTTTTATTAGAAAATAAGGGGGGAGGGGGGTAATACCACCTTTGAAAGTTTATATGGAAAATGTTTATTTTTGAAGTTAGAGATATGAAATTTGGCACAAATATAGCTCAAAACTTGGGTTAAAATATAGACTACTTTTTGTTAGGGGAGAAAGGGGTAAAACCGACCATGAAAGGATGTCCACGCGAACTAAGTCGCGGGCACAGCTAGTATGTGTATATATATATATATCTAAGTACTATGATTTGAAATAGTTCTATAAAAAAGGGCTACTATAAATAGATGATTGCTTAAATGATAAATATGTTTAGATGTAGAATATTTAACATCATATCTCATGAAATATAACATTGTACGTTTTATTTAAGTACCTAGTATAGTGAGAAGAGTAAGCGTAGAGTTTCTCGCCGGTTCTTCTCGCCACCATACAACATTCAGAACACGGTGGTAGATTACCGGACTTCTACTGTCGATTCATAAGTGCTTTTGTAAATATTAGAAACAGAAAAATGTTATCTCCCCTTGCGGTGCGGGAATTGAACCCACAACCTTCACGTATCGGGCGTGCTGCTCTTACCAGCTGAGCTAACCGTAAGTTATCGTAGGCGATGAAATTTTTCTGCTGTATCAACCGTTAGCCTTCCGGTAAGTGCCCTCTGCCGAATATGTTTAGAACTACATACTTATCGGCTTACTGCTTTAGCGGCGTAAAGCTTACATGAATAAAGATGTTTTTGAAACTAATCAAAGTTAAGCTTTTTAAGTATAAAATAATAAAAGAAATACTTCAAAAGTAAAAAAATTCGGACGACCGTAGGAAAACAGAATTTCCAAGGAAAAAATATTTAATCAATGAAAAATGCATTGAATAGAGGGTTTTATCGCGGAAGACATAAAAATTATGCTTTTAATTCTTATCCTCAAAAAAGTTTGTCTATGACGGAAATTTTTCTCTAGGACCCATCTCTCAAAGGCTCAAAGGATCCTATGTCAATAAATAAAATTGACCTTTTTATATTTAATTATTAAATGTAATGATATATGACAGACATATGTCAATCAAAGTTACATAAACGAGGATACGCAATATCGGTCGGCAGAGCTCCGACAGTCGAAGTTGATTGATGTGAGCGGGTTTCGTTGCAACGTCCTGGTACACAGGTTTACACTTAGGAGCTGAAATACCAGACAATGGGATGTTATGAGATGATCATATTTCTCCCAAATCTACTTGCGATGAGGTTATGAAATCAGTTCAGATAGTGTACCTGCCCGAATAATATTAAAAAAAAGAAAATAAATCAAATGAAAGACCAAATAAATAACTTAAATGCTTCATAAAACATTTTTGTTGCAGTTTAACCTACTGTCAGTACACTATCTAATAATCCTCAAGCAGACCGTCAGGCATGGTAAAATACATACGGGTTTTTGAGGGGAAATAATTTATATGTAAACTGCAAGGAGCATTCTCTAGTAATCAACCCTAGACAGATAGTTACTCTTTATTACAAAGATAATGTACAAAAACTGTTTTACATGCATGTTGTAGTACAAATTGGTTACTATTATAAATTAGTAAATAAAGTAAAACAATTAATAACTTCTGAGCCAGCATCCTATATTATTCGATTCAGTGTTATAATTATCAACATGAAGTAGTTCTCATCAAAACTTCAAATAAATATTTTAGGGATTTACCAAGCTTTCTAGCAGCAAAGTATCTCTCACACTGAAAACGTACTCATTTGGAGGAAATAGGTTGTAACTAAGGCCTACATTTGTGTGTAAAGCTGTAAGCCGATTACTCCCTCGGTCGGATACATGTACTGTGTTCTCAGGAGCACATGCTGGTATACACAGATTTGCTACAAGCATGACGAACGTACGCCATAAAATACAAAGTAATCGTATAATAGATAACTCCGAACCCCTTGGGAATTGAAGTTTCTTAATCTTTTCTTTATGAACCATATGAAGCTACCGGTTCAAAAATTATAACTACATCTTTATACCGGTAAGAAACTCTGTTGTTTTCATTTAAAGTAAGTTATTATTATATACATTTTAAAACTATAAATTTTTTCACAAAGCCATTCAGTAAAGATCTATATATATAAAAGAAAGTCGTGTTAGTTACACTATTTATAACTCGAGAACGGCGGAACAGATTTGGCTGAAAATTGGTGGGGTGGTAGTTTAGAACGAGGAGTAGAACATAGGATACTTTTTTATTAATTTCTTTTTGCTTTTTTTTAAAGTCTTTTATTGCCTCTAAGGTGGAACAAAGTTCGCCGGGACCGCTAGTTTACAATAAAAAAACCAAAAAATAAATTTCAATCAATCAATCAAATACTTCTTTTTTTATACTGTACTTCAAGACTGACCTCATCCTACCCGATGTTAAGTGGTAATGAGGTCCTAGCATAAGGGTGACAAGTACAGCATAATAAATCTGTTACTGGACTTGTCATCCTCACCTTGAAGGCTTGACCCCTGCTACTAATGTAGCACCCTACAGGAGCTCTAGAAACCTTAGTCACACGCAGCAACACAACAGCACAGAAGTGATTGTTATTTGGCTGCGGTCTTCTGTAAGGTAGAGGTATTTCACCAGTCGGGCTGCTTCAGTTCGAGCGATAGATAGCTATGCCCTACCTCTCTTCAAGTAGGATACATGTAATACTTTTAAATCGTCATTGAATATAATGCAAAGTGATTCTGCTGCCGGTTCGGAACCTACATCTACCGACAAGACATCGGTTAGAAACTCAGCAGATTAGAAACAGTAGCATATAACTTATAGCTATGAGTAGACTAAGTTGGACCAAGTCAAGACCAAGTTGATAAGTAAAGAAACATTAAATATTTATAACCTTTTTTTTATTATATTTAGATCGATGGCTCAAAAATTAGCACTTATATATATAAGTTAGCAACTGTGGGTCATATGCTATGAATATATATATTCATAGATTATGACTTCCTTTTTTATCTTTCCCGTTTGTTCACATGTTTGGAAATAAGGTGTTGATGTATTGTTAATTAATTTCACTGTTGCTTTAATGGGTATTGCTTCTGATTTTTTTATTATTAATTTTTATTTTACTTAGTAATCATTGTATTTCTGTAGCCACTTCCTACAGAAATATTTCGGTTATATTTTCAAGCAAGTGGATTCCAACAGATTACCAGTACTGTACCTAATTGACCACAAAATTTTATCTGTGTGTTTTAATTTTACATCGTGTTGTTGTGTCAATAAATATATTTATACATTTAAAGGAACTTTCGCCAGCCCATAAGCAGTCACAGGTCCGGAGTGAGGGTAAGCGATCCAGGATTACCCGGGCATGTCTGCGCTAACGGCCCGGGTTAAATCGACTAAAAACAGGCTTAGGCGCGTACGTTTGTACGGATTAAAGGATCCGAAGAATATCTACTTAGCGGATTAGACAAACATCGCCTGAGCGGTGTTTGAACCCGACTGTGCTGTGGATCTAATTACCCTGTATTCAGCCTATCAAAATAAGCCGGCCTTTATGGGTTGGACTTGTATGTAAAGGTGTATTAATTACATAAGATGCGAGTAGTTTTAAGAAATGTTCCGTTACGCCTTTGGGTCTGGGGGTGTAAAAAATAATATTAGGTAGTAATTTTACGACTACAAGTATAACTTTATTATCATAATATAATCAGATGGATCGTAAATTTGACATTCAAAGAAACATTTTTTAAGAAATTAGCCAAATCCGAGTCTACTGTTGTACGAAAAGTTCCTCACTATTATTTATAAAAACGGCAAAAAAACATGGATTTGATTTCGATCGATCTGATGGGAACCCTGTATATAATTTATTCAGTTTTTAATTTTTAGTGAACATAACTGAATATAATATATCTGTATTATTCGATCTTCTACCTATCAATAATATCAATATTTAGCACCGTCATGTTTGTGTAATCTTATTCTGATTTGGTTTTATTTGTTTTGTAGCAGCAACTGAGATACAGACAATATAAATAAATAATAATCTGCCTAAATTTCAATGACTCGTCTGACTATTCCGGGTAATTAGATACAATCCGGTGAAATACGAATAGACAGACAGATAGACTGATTGAATGACGAATTAACGAACGTTTAGCAGAGTCGTAGTGAAACTATTTGTGATAATATCTTATCATTTTTACAGCTCTGAATTGTGGGAAAATCTCAAAGGAGAGAAAGTACATTTTCCTACATGGCGCATCTAACGTTAAAGTTATGTACCTCCTCGGTTCTTAAATATTCACTTTATTATAATTAATTCAAAAAACGGTTTTTACTGTTCGAATGAAAAAGTTTTCATAAACTTGCAATCAAATTTTCAACCCTCATTCTACTTGATCTACTTGGTTCAGTCGCAAAAAATCGATAGCTGCCATTAGCTTAAAATTTGTAACTGCGGTAAAAAGCTTCGTGACGCCGAGAAAAAATACAAAATTTCCCCAGGCATGTTGCAAATCAACTTATACGTTTATTACTGGAATTATTTCACGGGCCCGGCCCAGCAATTTAAGTGTCTGTGTTAACCAACAGGCCGCGTTTACACTTGGCGATAAAATAAAAAAAGGGGCAAAAAATGAAAAAAAATAAGAACACAAATGAATTAAAAAAGAAACGCATTTCAACTAAAACTGGTATTGGATTTCAATAGCTAATCAGTTCAAAAATTATCACAAAGTCGATAAAAAATGTGGCATTTAAAAAATTTTTTGGGTTTTCTTAAGTTATAAATTACTGAAAATAATATAATACTCAATTCTTAAATAAGAATTACGAATAGTCTGTCACCAAAACTTCTTTGTATGATTCCAGTTTATATGGGAAAATAATATTTTTTTAATTAGAAATATAAAATATATATATATAGGGTAAATACTTAGTGGTCCCTAGAAGTTAATTTTAAAGAATACTAATTTGACAGGAATTTCGAAGTATTTCAGTTAGCTAGCTAGTCAACACTCCTATTGTAAATAACAAAGTGTAAAGACCATAGAATCGTATTATGTAAAACCGTTCGCGCCAGCGGAGCAGAGGTGGAAGCGGGGACAAAGGTCGTCCAATAAATAAGAGTAACGCGCACCTCGCGGCCGGAACTTTTCTCATTTCCCTGCGCGCGCGATTATACGAGCCGTTATGGCGGCAGACGTGTCTTGTTCCAAAGGACTGAAGTTGACCACACTCCTCTAAGTTCTCAGGAGGATCCTCTTTGCGTAATTACTTTTGTGGTAAAAAGAACGGTCATTGCTCCGGTGGGTTTAAGAGGTCATGTTTAATGGAACTGCCTTTTGACTGACCCAACGTAATAATTATATTTTACAAATGTTGGATCACATCAAACGCATTGATTTGATCAAGCACAAAGTAGCTAAAGCATTTGTGTTACGGAATCCAGAAACAACGATGGCACCGCAACACCCAGATACGAGGAATTATAGATAAGTTAGTGTTCCACATTGGTCCGGGAATCGAAAGCTGGGACCTCAGAAGAAGAGCGATGTTAAAGTCTGAATAATTGGACTTTGGCCGATTTACGACATTACCTACAAGTCGACACAAATACAGCGGCAGCAGAATTGGCGTAGTAAACAACGCTCCATAAGTAATGCACGACGAGCCAATCAGTACATCGATCCTACATATCGTGATGTCAGAGTAATCGTGGCCACAAAGTATATATACAACAAACCAAGATTGGTAGTCGGACCTTGGTCCCCGAGCAGATTACACCTAGCTCGGCTAAAGTACTTCCACTTTCAGTAAAGAACATTGTGATACATACTCTTAACACATATTTGCGTATGATTTTTTTAATACGTGCTCGACAGAAAACGTTTTAAAATGACAATACACAATTTATTACCAGCTATTTTGCATTGCATGAAATGTGGTCGACATCCACTGCAATCTCGAACAAAGGGAGTTCCAGTAATATTGCTTTCGCTCTCCTGCCTGGTACCTCCGCCCACAGGATATTAAAAGGATTCCCATTACGATGGTTTATTGGAAAAACTTCATTGTTACTGTAAAGGGAAATAAAACGTCATCACACCAGCTGACGGTATCGTATTAATAAACTAAATAAATATACATTGGATGCCATCACATACATTGCTTTGATGCAGTCATAGGTAGCTTAAGCACTTTACAGAAATGAGAAACAACGACGGTGCCACAACACCCTGACTCGAGACAGTGTAGAAAAGCTCGTTTACCAAATTGACCCAACCGGGGATAGAACCCTCGATGAAATCGGTTTCTTGTCGGAATAAACAACCTTTCAAACATAGTGGTTTACATTAATATAAATAAATAATAAATAACTAAATGCGACAGACAATCACACCAATCACCTGGTCTCAAACGAAGGTTTTCCTTGTACTATGAGTACCAGATGACGTATTAGTATACGTCATCTGGTACTGGGGGCGTAATTCCAGCACAATCAGACCCACGTAAATTTTAGAAAAGTTCGTTTTCCAAATTGACCTGACCAAGAATTGAACCCGGGACCTTTCGCGCTTTGGCCGCCTACCTTAGCCACTGCGCCACCGAGGCCGTAAATAACTATGCAAAAAATTTTGGCATTGTTAACATTAACGAAGGCAATTTATATTTCAGTAAAAAATAAACTTGAAAATGATACACTTTGAAAGGTCATGGAAAGGTATTAATATTATATAAAAATACCCTACTGGGTCGTGACAAAGACAAAAACACTTTAATTATCAGAAATGAGTTCTGTGTTATGAAACCCAAACCCACACAAAAGACAATGAAGCAATAACTCGTTTTATTTCGGTACCTTACCCACCTAATGACTTAAAATAAATTCAAAACGGCATCATACAATAACAGCCAAAGGGTATTTTTAAATTAGCCGCCTACGCAGAGTCAACGCTAAGGAAATAATTTAAGATCGTCGTAAGAAAACGAGTAGGTAAGTAATATCTCCTGGCAGAAATTATTAACGATACATTTTAATTCCTTAGTAAATAATGCAGTAATATTGCTGTTAATATAACAATTTGAGTAATTCCATAGCCGAGCGGCGAACGGGTCGGACTTTTGGGTTAAGCTACCTCTGAGGTCCCGGGTTCGCTTCCCAGTCGGGACTATACAATGTGTCCCGAGATGTAGTAATAAAACTTTAGGAGCAGTATCTAAGCCTAATTTTAGCTAGCTTGTTTTTATTTTTAAAAGTAGCGTATACCTAGTAGTGTTAGCCTTTAAAATAACACCAAATTTGAGCCCCTACGAGGTGTAGAACACAATCCGCCGTTGTTTTACTAGATAAAGTGACTTTTGAAAAAAAAAAAAATATCTGCCATGTGGTGGGGTTATGGATTTGGACAGGATAAGATTTTTTTATCGATGAAATTAGGCCTCCTAAAGTTTTATTACTACCCACATCCCGGGACACATTGTATAGAAAACTTACTTTCCTATATTGTATTGGGTGTGCGTGTTATGGTGTCGTCATCGTTTCTGATTTCTTTAACACAAGTAAACACTTTACTTAATCGGATTTTCATATTTGGTTTGCTTTTTAAGTTTAATATCAGATGTAATGCCCGGTTTGAGACCAAATGTTAGAAAAAAAGAGATTTAATCTCGAACCATTTCCTTCGATCCTTTTTAAGAATCCCCTATAAAGGACCTTCCGATTAATGTTCCAAAAAGAATCGAAATTACGATACGGCCCTCGGAGCGATATTTTACGGATTTATTGCAACAGTTCTTGTTCCACCTCCGCTGGGCAGCGGCTGCGAAATCGAGGGTCCTGCATTAATCACCACGGCCATTCGACCAAGAAACGTGACAAATGAAAACTCATAAAAGGTAATTCAGTTAGGTGAGGGCTGTGCTCGGGGCTGGGGCGGGTAATGAGAACGGGACGAGTTAATTATAAAAAAAAACATTGTCTGACAATGTCTTATTATTTATTATTAAAAAGAAAATGACATAAAGGAAGATTAAATTAAATTTGAGTAGTAAACCTTTATATTTTACAAGCACTTCTACACCGGATCAATAGAGCTTACATTTTATATTTCAAGTCTCATCCTTCAAATTTAAGCTTCCAGTCCTGGTTTACCCCCTTAGGAATGAAATTTTGTAAGTTCAACCCCTAAGGGGGTATTAGCAGATTTTAACACATGTTAAAATGAATATTGTTGTTTAAAATGATTTCTTTTTTTTTCTCCCATGTTACCGCACTCATATACAAACTATCTGCATGACCCAAGGGTTGACTGGTAGAGAATGCCCCTAGCATTAAATCCACCTGTTGTACCTATTTGTGCAATAAAGTTTTTAAATAAAATAAACACATAATAAAGAACCTACCTGCCAAATATCAAGTTATAGTTTTTGAGATTTCGTGACTAATTATTAAGTCAGTCAATCAGTGGTATATTGATATATTTATTGAAACATAATTATTAAAATAAAAACGTTCAACTTATCGCCTACAATAGTAAACAGATTATGTATTTGAATCGCACACAAGAAGAAATGACAAATTTATTTCTGTTTCTTTAAATTATTTAATAGTTCGCTAGTGCCGCAAAGCTCTTTAAAAAAATTTAAAATGTATTCGAAATTGATTGTACGTATATACATATTTATTAAATAACGAAAGGCAGACGTGACTCGTTGAGATGTTTCATCATTGTAAACATTCAAAAAGTGTTTCTATCCTGCAATCCAAGTGCATTCAATTACTAGAAACATTACCAGATTTTGTTAAATATACCCCGCAGTTGCTTTTAGAAATAAATTTAGAACTCGGTTTATACAGATTACATTTTGGAAAAGATATAAAAGACAATCGGGACAGAGTGGCGGGTAATTAAAACCGGGACCTTGTGGTTCTCTCGCCATCACTAGACCAGCGGCACACCTCACTAAATTACTTTTATCGGCGTTCATTGTTGGCCTTGGACTGGGCACATTCACCCTCGTCTATATAGAAATCGTTTCTCAGCTTACGTCTGTGATTTAGATTTTCTGTGTTCTGTTAGTTCTAATTACACTGAAAAAACAAAATAATTTGCTCTTAATGCACTAAAATAGTACTCAAAATATTACGGTTTTGTTGGATTTATTTCAAAAGCCAGACACAATTTTATTGATTACTAGCAGTCCCGGCGAACTTTGTTTCGCCTTAGAGGCAATAAATGAGCAGACTTAAAAAAAAAAGAAAAATATAATAATAAAGTATCCTATGTCCTTCTCCTGGTTCTAAACTACCTCCCCACTAATTTTCAGCCAAATCGGTTCAGCCATTCTTAAGTTATAAATGGTGTAACTAACACGACTTTCTTTTATATATATAGATGTGTGTGAGCATTTGACTGATTTTTTGGGTCTTCGAATGTATGATTTATTAGGTTTAAACGAGAACTAAGTTTAATATTTTTACATTTACTTAGTAACATAAAGTTTTTACGAATTTTAATTACACTAATGATCTTTGATATTTTATTTCAGATAGTGATCTGAAAGAAATAGTGAAATAAAACCACCAAATAACGGACAATTTGGGGGAAATAAATATAAGATGGTAAATTAATAAACAGGATCTTTTGTATCCCAAAATGAAAAAGTTGCTGGCTACAGCTAGCATGTACGAAGTTGACATTTGAAGGAGACCCCATGAACCATATTTATTTATTTATTTATTCATTTCATAAACAATATTACAATTGTGTTTGAAATTTACAATTACAATTTAATAAAAATTATATCATATCAACTAAAATTATCTCAACATTTATTACATACAATTTTTATATCACCTAGCAAAACATTATTCATTAGATTCCACTATCAATTTTATATTAATTACAAATTCACATACCAAGCAAATACATGATGTAGATGTCAAAATTCATCAACACTATAGATGCACTTTTTCATCAAGAAGGCTCTTAATTTGCTCTTAAATTCATTCTTATATAAGATATCCTTCAACTCTATTGGGAGTTTATTAAATAGTCTGATGAACTGATAATGATAATATGATGAATGTTTGACCCCATTGGGCTTCGGTATAAGTTTACTCTGGAAGTCCTTTCTTCTTTCTTTCTCTTATCCGTCTGTCAGTTTCGTTCTCAAATGTATGTATATGCTTCGCGAAATGGCATAGAAGAACAAATATGTGATGGTACGGTGAGAATATTCAGACTGTTAAAGTGTTCTCGACATGAATGATGATGTGGAATTCGAATCATTGTTCTTATGGCCCTTGTCTGAAGAAAAAAGGCACGTTGAACGTTATATTTATAGCTGGCTCCCCAAAATAATATATTATACCTAAGTCTAGATTCTATTAATGCATAATAAACCATTCTGAGGTGCTTAATAATATTAACTTTTACTGTCCGTCATCATAAACAGAATTCGCAAAAATAGCACATTAATCATTCATCAATCACAGTACCACCATTCACGCGATGAGGTCCAACTGGGGAGTTATAGTGCGTACCTGCCCTTATAAGGGCAGGGAGTCCCACACACGGCGTTACCTCCCTCGGGTGGCGGTACGGTAAGTCAAACCATTTCCTCTCGTTAAAAAAAATAAAAAAGCCACACAACATTTCAAAAGCTACACGGGCACACTCAAATGTAAGTATTAAAAATTGTTAGTCATATTTTCAAGACAAAATAATAAAGGTTTCTTCCACATTAAAGCTAATCAGGAATTTGTGAAGGTCGATAGCGTCACTATCAAGAAGAAGCAGCTTTCTATATTATATGAGATGTTGATGATTCTGCGCCCCTGGACTGAAAGTGTGAGCTCATGATATCCAACCGATTCAATATGGGTGTAGATTCATTTTTATCTGACTTTAATAAAAGGGAGATTCTCAATACGACCGTATGTATTTTTATGTGTATTTACGGCCCACGTTGGCGCTATAAATCGATTCTGATTTATTTTTCTTGGAAAGAATATATTTTGACTGTAGTATATGTAATATGGAGACTAGGATCTAATGATGGTCCCAAACTCTAAACATTTCTTTATTGAAGTAGGTTACATGTAACACTTTTGAATTGTCATCGAATACAATGCAAAGTGATTCTACTTCCGGTTCGGAACCCATATCTACCGAGAAGACACCGGTAAGAAACTCAGCAGATTAGTAACAGTAGCAGTACCTAACTTATAGCTATGTGTAGTATGTAGTTTAAGAAGATAAGTGAAAAAAGCATTGAGTATTATTTTATTTTAAGAGATAAGCCAATCCCCAAAGGTGGCACCTGTTCACAAGCATGGCGTATATGCCAGCCATCGCTTCACTCAAACCAATGAAGCATGATTATTTCTTATTTTCAAATTTTTAAGAGGGTCAATAACTAATAAAACTTGTTTCGTCTAATACAATTACGGCCATTTGAAATATTGGGCTTGTTCCCTTAGTACGATTACAATCGAAGACTTCCCAAATAATCTGATTTATCTGATCACGCAGCTTGATTAACTGAGGGTTCGCTCATTATACGTGCCGACCCGCGCTAACTGTGGCCGAAGGTTCGTTGGAACGTTCATATGTTCATTTATTTATTCGGCTTAAATTATATCTGACTAACGACCCGCCCCTTTTTTTTTTTTTTTTTTTTTTTAGGGGGGGAAATGCATTGGCGCACCGTACCGCTGCGTTGGGGAAGGCAGCGGCGTGTGTGGGACTCCTACCTACCTCCTACCCGTGAGACTACCCACTAAAACCCCCCCGCACCTCTCATCGCCTAATGACGGCGCCATGGGAATATAGATTATCTATAGCTGCCACAGAACGACCCGCCCCGGCTTCGCACGGATGTAATTTAAATACTTAGAAATATTGGCTTTTCTATTCTTTATTACACATAAAAACCTTCCTCTGGAATCACTCTATCTATCAAAAAAAACCGCATCAAAATCCGTTGCGTGGTTTTAAAGATTTAAGCGTACAAAGGGATATAGGGGCAGAAAAAGCGACTTTGTTTTATACTATGTAGTGATGCGTGGGTTACTTCACAATAAATAAATAAATATTGGACCACATCACATACATTGCTCTGATTCTGTGGTAAGTAACTAAAGCACTTTTGATACAGAAATCAGAAACAACGACAGTACCACAACACCTAGACCCGAGACTATACAGAAAAGTTCGTTTCCCATATTGACCCGACCGGGGATCGAACCCGGAACCTCTGAGATGGCGCGACGCCAAAGTCCGGCACGCTCGCCTCTTGGCCACGGAGGTCGTTGAAGAAAATCAGAATACTGAAAAACAGGATAAAAGTAACAGATAGAAAGTACGACAGACAAAAAAAAACAAAAGGGATTTATGCCCGGTTCCAATATTTGAAAAACGAATCGTTCTAGTTACGGATTGTAATAAATTATACGAGGCGTAAGCTAAAAACGACCGGCAGACGACTGATGACACCTGATATGGAAAGTAAATTTGAAATCAGAATTAACGACTCGTAGAAAAACGGATACCTAGTCATTTTAGACACATAACAAATCGTAAAATATTAAGAATAAAAATAATCCAAGCTTAAAATAAAATTTGAAATCAAACTCAAATAGAAAAATGAATAAAATTTGGTGCAATTGGCCACACTACCATTTCGTTTGTTTATGTACCCAGTATCACTTGCGATATTATAATATACATCTAATGGAAAACTTCAAACATTTCAGGCCAATGATAACGTACATTCGTAAAACAAACCTCCTTTTAAACGGTGGGGTAAAAATACCAAAGAAACATTATCATAAATCGCCAGTTCGATCTAGCAAAAGTTCCTAAAGTATTATTATATAGGAGGCTCAGAGTTTAGATGCACAAAGTTGTGCAGTTAAGCCGATATTAGGCTTATTATTAGGCCGGTGCACATGCGAGTACAACTCGGAGCAAGTTAATATCGCGCCAAGTTCGCTACTTGAGCTGAGCGGACTAGCTATTAGATAACTTGACAAGTGATTCTAGATTATGGAGATTAAACGTTATTAGATAGTAAACCTTTTTATCAAATAAAAATGCAATTAAAATGTATGTATCAATTTCTCCGCATTCACATTTCTGAGTAAAAACTAAGAGGTTTTTTTTATATTGCACTTCAAGATTGACCTCATCCCATCTGATGTTAACTGGTAATGAGGTCCTAGCTTAAGGATGACAAGTACAGCATAATAAATCTGTTACTGGACTTGTCACCCTTACCTTGAAGGCTTGACCCCTGCTACTAATGCAGCACCTCTCAGGAGCTCTGGAAACCCTACTCACACGCAGGAACACAAAAACACAGAAATTATTGTTATTTGGCTGTGGTCTTCTGTAAGGTGAAGGTATTTCACCAGTCGCGCTGCTCCAGTTCGAGCGATAAATCGCTATGCCCTACCTCTCTTACATTATTAACACAATTACTATTTATTAACACATACAATCATTACACAGCACGTACACATTAAAGTGATAAGAACAAAAGATAAACAGTATATAAGTAAATTAACAAAAAAACATAGTGATTGGCAGCTAACAAAGTCGCAGCCTCAGCTTAAGCTGCTACGACATTGGATCCAGTGCTGCAGCAGCGCTGGGATTCTAGCGAAACCTTAAGTTGGTTTCAGTCGAGGGAAGACCACCACTAAATAAAGACATTACCCAAGACTTCCATAATTGTCGTATTGGCGCCACTTGCACTCATCGTGACAAGATCACCTGCCCAACTAGTTGGGGGCCATCCTGCTCTGCACTTTCTACGTGGTCTCCATTCTAGAATTTTTTTTTCTCCAGAACCACATCTGTTATGATTTCTACAAGCTATGTGGCCTGCTCTTCCACTTTCGTTTTGCAATTCTTAGAGCTGTGACAGGAACTTTAGTCCCTAAGAATTGGAAAACTTAAGTTCTTCTATCAATATCTTCATTTATGACGCTGTTATTTTTTTTAACAAATACCTGATTAAATGATCCAATAAAATAATTAAAATCGTTTTGAAAATTGGTTAGTTGCAGCCAGTTGGAACTGGAAGGTTAGGTCAGTTTTATTCCGTTTTTAGATTAAATCTCGCTAAACAAACCAAACTTCCGTCATTTTTAGATCAATACAACCAAACTTTACAGTTTTAAAAAGACTAGCAATATTACTCGTCAGTTTTCCTTTAAAATGTATTTGCCCGTTACAATTCAACAAAGTTGTATATATTTAAACATGTTATTCCGAAACAATTTCAATTTGCACCGCTGCAACTGAGAACCTCACGTAACCGCCCAGATACCTAGCCTGGAGATAAAAGTTCACAAAATTTGAAACTGCGCTGCGGGCACTCTATTCAGTTGTGATAAGGCTTGTTTTGGGCCGGCGCGAGGGGGAGGGGGTCACGCGCGGGGGTCCGGTGACCGCCGGACCGTGAAAGCGGATACGGGCGGGGAGAAACGGGAATGTGCTTGTTGGGCGCAGGGGTGGGTCTAGGGAGTATAAGTCAAAATGATACAATGTTGATTGAGACAACTTTGAAGAGTTTGGTACTTGAAATACTGTTGGAGGAATCTTTGGTTTTTTCGTTATCATCAAAAATTTACTGTTAGTTAGTGTTCCAGTCAAATTTATTTATTACAACCTTCAATTTATTTTTATTTTAAAAATAAGTCGTTTGACAAAAGTGTGAGAACTTTAAGGTTAAATATATCGTTTGCTGTCCGCTTTGTTATCATCATCAGCCTGTACTAGTTTACTGCTAGACATATACCTCTCTCAACGAGGGCTATTATGCTCTGTTTTTAATAATGAATACTTCAAATATAACTGTGCTGCCTCAATGGGTAACATCAGGAAAGTGTGACAGGAGTCTTTTTTTAAATTAGAATTAGACCTGCAATAAAGCTGTTGTTTGTTAAATAAACGCTTTTATTGAGTTCCCGGTATTAATACCGGTTAAATAATTAAAAGCGTTTATTAAACATAATAATATACATGTCATACAATCTTAAATAAGTTTATTGGCCTTAACTGAATCGTTAATACGCCAAGTAACCCTATTTTAAAACAATGTAAATTATAACGCTGATATTCAGTTAAAAAATACAGCAGGTACTGCGGGTTCATTTAGAGGATGTCGCCGTAGCCCCCAATACAGACGCGACCGAGTCCGGCCCGCACCCTCGATCGGCAGGAAGCCGTGACTGGAACCGTTTCAGACGCAGAAAATATTACCTTTTATCCGATGGATTTATGATCGCAATGTTAACTGGCGTCGAAAATGTGCCGCGACGCCCTTTGCGGCCGCCGGCCCTCTTCGGATCCGGCCGTATTTCGAGATGATGGAGCGCCGCGCCCGCAGTGAATATCGAAAAAGTCGCGCAGTGATCGACTGCGCGTTTAGTTAGGCCACTGAACGAAACTTTTCTCAACTAAATATTCACAAATCGATCCACATAGCACTAGTAAAAGCGTAAGATAGTGTGTAATACAGCAGACTGTTGTTTGATGGTTTGTAATGGTAATGTTGGCAGTAAGATTGTTCACCCTCTTCCACCAATTTCGCTATGTGTTACAGAAATTAGCCTATAAAATTTCTTAATTAAAATAATCTGAATTTGTACTAATAATTTATTGTATTCATAATCAATTGTTTACAACAAAATATACCTTTGTTTACTTTTTCTTGCATTTGGTATCCGCCAACGAAGGTCTCGTCAAAATCGGTCCAGCTGTTTCCACCGGAAACTAGCCGGTAATGATATTTTGGTATATATACGATGTATGAATTAAATAAATATCTGTTATTTCAATATCACAATCAAACGTAAAAGTAAAGCCGGTAATTATAATTTGGTATATGTAAAGTGTATATATGAATTAAATAAATATCTGCTGTTTTATTACGACTAAACATTAAAATAGTATTTATTTGCGTCGACTAGGCTTTAAACAGTTTTTTAGTAAATTTGCAAGCTGATTGCTTTCAAATTACACAATACAGCCGACATTATAAAGTCCTCTTTTACCGCTTGATATCTTTGAATGGTTTATAAATAGTGTCATCATCTAAATTCTGCTCTAGAATATACAGCCATAATATATGAAACGAAACTGTTATTCTAAAATAGGCGTTTGACTCCCTTTGCTGATAGTATTTTTTTGTATCTTGCCTACAGCAAGGAAATGTCTTCAGGAAAATTTGACTCAGAATTCCGATATTTTGTATGAAATTAAAAAGGATGTGGACATTGCATGATACATGGGGTCGCTGCCTTCGGCGACAGAGGTTGCCTGCTACCTACATAATTAATTCGCGTATTATGTGGAAGCGACAAAGAGCCTTTTAGCGAGCCCGGATAGAGAAGAGCACGCTGTATAATATGCGCCTGAATATTTATGGAGCATTACGAGATGTAAGATAATTTTGTAAGGATATTTTGATGCAAGGGTGACAGCTAGCTGGTCTGCCTAATGTGAAGGAGCCACTTCAACGACTAACGTGATAAAGCGGTCAGAAAACAAGCCCCTCAGTTTCATACTTGTATTATAAATGTGAAAGTTTGTGAGTATGGAAAAATAAATTCCAATTCATTTGTTAAAATTTATACTATTACGCGACGTCTGTCGTCGTTAGGCAAATAGTGAGCATCTGTCAGCCGCTGACTGAGCGGCGTATCTGTCACAGCACGACCGCGTATATTACGCGCTATCTAGCCGCTCCATTGAAATATGTCAGCGAGTAAAGGGAGAGCTACCGGTTGACGAGAATGCTGTTTTAGTTTGTGATATTGACGACCCCCGTAGCCGAGAGGCGAGTTAGCTGGTCATGGCGCCATCTCTGAAGTCCCGGGTTCGATCCCCGATGGGGCCTGTAAGGAACGTAATACGTAATGTTCTTTACTAAAAGTGGAAGTACTTCTGCCGAGCTAGGTGTTATCTGCTCGGGGACCAAGGCCCAACTACCAATCTTAGTTTGTTGTATATGTCCTACATCGCGATGTAGGATCGATGTATTAATTGGCTAATTATCGCATTATCGCATGGAGCATCATTACTATGCCAATTCTGCTGACGCCGTATTTTTGTCGACTTGTAGGTAATGTCGTAGGTCGGCACAGGCCAATATGCGAAACGAACTTTTCTATATTGTCTCGGGTCTGGATGTTGTGGTATCGTCGTTGTTTCTGATTTCTGTAATACAAGTGCTTAAGCTACTTACCACAGAGTTAGAGCAATATATGTGATGCTGTCCAATATTTATTTCTTATTCATTTATTAAATATGACCAACTAGAACTTTCTCGTCTTTGCAGTTACATGATCCTTTTAGCTCGTTACACGTCGCAGCTGCAACAAACAAAATGCAAGAGAGTGAAACGGGAGCACGAGCAAAATTTTGTTTCAAGTTTAGAAAAATTGTTAGGAAGCGTCGAGTATTCTTTAATTTTATCTAGTGTTGCGGTCTTGTGTGTTGGATGGATTAAAAAGATGGATCATGACTTGCTATCGTTGAAGAATTCCGAGAAAAGATTTAGTAATGATCTGACCAAACCATTTCAGTCATACAAAGGTGTAAAATAGTGTTGCCGTCGATTCGATTGTAAATCGATTATAATCGATTATTCCAAAAGAGGCCTAAATAATCTGATAATCGATATGACAATCAATAGTATCTATATAATCGATATAATCGATTATATCGATACCTATTTTTATTAGATATAATCGATTATAATCGATTATATCTAATATAATATATTATTTAATCGTCATTCATATAATGTCTTCTTAGACATAACACATTCAAAATGAAACCGTGAAAAAGTTATTTATACCCTACTTTTTATTCATAAAACGTGATAGCTAAGTTTCTTGGTACCTACCTGAACTGTACCATCATGGCGATACTATCTAAAAATAATTGCGAATTAATCGATTATATCGAAATAATCGATTATATCGATAGTATTGCCTTCAACTTGATATCGATATAATCGATTATATCGATTATATTGTATTTGACTTAGATTATAATCGATTAATCGATTATAATCGTTATATCTAATAAAAATAGGTATCGATATAATCGATTATATTGATAGTATCGATACTATCGATTGTCATATCGATTATTAGATTATTTGAGGGGGGGATAATCGATTAATCGATAATCGATTATCCGGCAACACTAGTGTAAAAGCCAAAGTTTGTAGGAACGTGTATTTGTTACTATTTCACTCAAAAACTTCTCAAAGAGGTTGATTAAAATTTGGTACAACAACAACAAAGATACTAGACTATCATCAAGAATATTTAAGTTTTTACTCTGCATGTGATCAAGCCACATTAATTGATCATTATTGTAGCAATTACAGCATAATTTTAATGCTGAAACTCCCTTTGCTTTTGCAGTGATATTTTCCTTTCTTTCGATTTTGAATCTTTTGATTTTGTTTTGTTGAAGATTACTATCTAACAGATAGCTAGCCATTTCAAAGTAGGTATAGCTCGAGTTGTGACCTAGAAACATAACAGTCAATTACCATAAGCTAATAAGGCATTATTCGGAAAACCTTGTCGTAAACAAATCAAGAATTCAGGAGATCAATATCTTAATTGCCCTCGCAGACCTCCATGGAGGGGAGGGGGGGGGGGGGAGGATAGGGAGGTGCACAAATCTTATCTTCATACATATTCAGGCTGTGATACTCACTCGGAGTGATTCAGGCAATAAATAACTAACTGACGAGGCACTCTACTGGCGTTAATCATAGCTCGCAGACGTAAGTAATCGTGATTAGGATGCCGAGATATATTTACTGGGGTAACTGCGGGCCCGCTGCTGTTGGTACGAATCTGTTGGTACTTTATAAGGAAAATCATTATCTTCCCATCTTCGGCAGTCGGATAAAATGAGTTTTCGAGTACGATCTGACACTTGTGCATCTTTTTGTAATAGATTTATTTATTTAAAATATACAATCCGTTTACATCGATTGAGGGGGAATTCGATTCTCTAATCATGAGAACATCTAGCGAAAGATCGTATTTGTTGTATGGAAGCCCCCTGAATATGTTTATTTTGTTTTTAGTATTTTTGGTTTTTTCGGCAACAGAAATACATAATTTGTCAAAATTTCAACTGTCTAGCCTTTGCGATAAAACCTGGAGACAGAGAGATAGACCGACAGACGGACGTGTGGATGTACAGACAGCGTAGTCTTTGTAATTGATTTCCGATTTTTCCTTATAGGTACGGTGCCCTAAGTCTATTTCACTTAATTAAACAATATTTTCTCGCTAATCAATTTCTTAAGGTTTGCAAGAAAATTAATTTCTATACTAATCAGGCCTAGTTGAAAGTAGATTGAATAATACTGACATTAATTTAAGAATATATTTACAGTAAGGGTGAGAGCCTTTTGTTTCCCCGCATGTTCGGTGAAGATGAAAAGTCCATCGAATGCCATCATCAAATTCCAGTAAAAAAAAAATATACCTACTTGAAATATATTATTTGGTACCGATTTGGTTCTACTTACATAATTATACATGTAGACAGTTGATTATTTTATGTGTATGGCGCACAATAACTACGGTAAAGCTAAATAACAGAAATCATAGCAGAACAATTCTAGTTACCTTATCACTAAAGGTATATATGCCTTCCGTAGCCGAAAGGCTAGCGTGCTAAACATTGACGTCGCGCCATCTCTGAGGTGTCAGGTTTGATTTCCGGTCAAGTCAACATGGGAAACACACTTTTCTATGTGGTCTCAGGTCTGGGTGTTGTGGTACCGTCTTTGTTTCTGGTTGCTGTAACGCAAGTGCTTTAGCTAATTACTACAGAACTAGATTAATGTAATATTATGTTGGACTTTCAGGAAAATTTTGGGTAATAATAGGTAAAATTTATGTTTTAACAGTTTTAGGGACTCCAACTTATGTAAGCAAAATTTTTTATATTAATATATTTTTTAATGTCTTTTTTATTCAGTTGCTTAACAATTCCACTACGATGGTAAGTAAATGGCGTCTTGCTCAACCTAAAACTCGGCAACTAATATGCGTTAGTTGCCTACCTAATCCCCTTAATCTGAGATCTTTAGCAAGTTTTCTGCTAGTTAGTTAATTTAGTTCCGAACTCGATCGGATACCGAGTCGCTCGGCGCATGCACTGCCTCCATCAAGCGCGTATTGATGATGATTATTAAGATTGAGAGTAAGAATAAAATTAGCATTACATAGATTAACAATATTTACGTCCATATATCATCTAAATGAATACAATTTATCTGAAATGGATACGGTATGTATAATTGTCTTGTAACTGTCCAAGATACTTATAACTCCGAAGTTCGATGGAAAAAAATTACAGACTAGATGAAATAAGTTGACTTAATATGTATGTAAATACATATTATACAAAGGATGACTTTTGGCGTTTCATCTTCAAAATTGCCAACTACTGGTATATTGGGTTCTCAGATTTTGTTTTTAAAAAAAACAAAATTGGTTTTTAAAAAAAAAACAAAATTGGTTTTTAAAAAAAAACAAAATTGTATTTTTGAGTCAATTTTGTCATATTTTCCTGACAGCATTTCAGCCATTATCATTATAAAATATCATGAAACAAAGACTGCCAATAATTTAATTTGGTCTCTGCTATATCATCTTTCTCTCCGCGTCGGAGTCACGGCTATAATGCACAGTGGCTGCGATTCCGAGCAGAAATGCAATTGCCAAGCCGAGCTGACTTCACAATCTACTACGTGACAGTAGATCAACTCCTAAATACGTACTATAACGATTCAATGAGAAATATCGTGCACGGAAAATCCGCCAGATGGCGATACGAGCGTGTGAGGTCCAACTTGTGCGCTTTTTTTGACATGACATTGACAGAAACGTCACTTTCATGCAAATCACTGATCACGATTGGACAGTATACTCATGTATTGCCATCTAGCGGATTTTTGTACGCGACTGTTCTCATCGAGATGGTGCGGTGCTAGCCTGCACACTAATATCACCATTATCAAATATTGTAAAGTATCTATCAATGCATATCAAAGAGGACTTAAGGAAACTTCTTCCGTTTTGTTTATACTTTTAAAAGTGGTTTTAAGCCTCACCGAAATTATTCAAAAGTCAGTTTGTGGATAAGTAAAATTTGTAACGTCATATTTTCCTTTTTCACAAAAGATTTATGAAGATATTGTGTTTTAGCAGGTCTTCAAAATTATTTTGCGTACCCAGTCATTATCCCTATTGTTGAAAGCTATCGTTGCATTATGATCCAATGCGCAAGAATAATTGATTGATTGGACTAATACTTAAGCCAATAAATATTAGAAACAGAAAATTTTTATCTCCCCTTGCGGTGCGGGAATTGAACCCACGACCTTCACGTATCGCGCGTGCTGCTCTTACCAACTGAGCTAACCGCAAGTTATTGTAGGCGATGAAATTTTTCTGCTGTATCAACCGTTAGCCTTTCGGTAAGTGCCCTCTGCCGAATATGTTTATATCTACATACTTATCGGCCCGTGGTACATTCGTTGCAGAAATGTTTGAAAACCACAGAATCGAAGACACCTGGCATATTAATCGATTTTATTATTTTTATAGTACTATACGCCGTACTAGCGAACTTTAAATATTAGAAACAGAAAAATTTTATCTCCCCTTGCGGTGCGGGAATTGAACCCACGACCTTCACGTATCGCGCGTGCTGCTCTTACCAACTGAGCTAACCGCAAGTTATTGTAGGCGATGAAATTTTTCTGCTGTATCAACCGTTAGCCTTTCGGTAAGTGCCCTCTGCCGAATATGTTTATATCTACATACTTATCGGCCCGTGGTATATTCGTTGCAGAAATGTTTGAAAACCACAGAATCGAAGACACCTGGCATCTTAATCGATTTTATTATTTTTATAGTACTATACGCCGTACTAGCGAACTTTAAATATTAGAAACAGAAAAAATTTATCTCCCCTTGCGGTGCGGGAATTGAACCCACGACCTTCACGTATCGCGCGTGCTGCTCTTACCAACTGAGCTAACCGCAAGTTATTGTAGGCGATGAAATTTTTCTGCTGTATCAACCGTTAGCCTTTCGGTAAGTGCCCTCTGCCGAATATGTTTATATCTACATACCTATTCAATTCCCGCACCGCAAGGGGAGATAAAATTTTTCTGTTTCTAATATTTCGCTAGTACGGCGTATAGTACTATAAAAATAATAAAATCGATTAATACTTAAGCCGTTGAGTAATTACCGATTTGACATATTATATCAAATACGCTAATGTCAAAGTAACTTGGTTACGCCGTTGAGTTATTGGCATACGTCAAATCGTTAATTACTCAGCAGCTTAACTAAAGAACACATTCAAACGAAAGTTAGAAGAAATCCTCACCGTCCCATCGAGTACACTGCACCACGCTTAGAGTTATTGCGGCAAGCCGAGCACAATGGGCGCGCGACGTACGACCCCACATTACCGCGTATTGTTATCTTTATTACTGCTCGGAATAACTGCCCGCTAATGTCACGAAGCCAGACCAGATCTGAAAGGCGGCCCTGCCTTTGTGTGACGCCGCTAGCTCATGCTGAACATGTCTGAACTTGGTTCAAGTTTTGACAACTACAAAATAAGCTCTCACCTCAAGCTAAGCTAAGGTTATATACTTTTTAACGACCTCCGTAGCTAAGAGGCGAGCGTGCCGGACTTTAGCGTCGCGCCATCTCTGAGGTTCCGGGTTCAATCTCCGGTCGGGTTAATATGGGAAACGAACTTTCCTGTATTGTTTTGGGTCTGGGTGTTGTGGTACCGTCGTTATTTCTGATTTCTGTAACACAAATGCTTTAGCTACTTACCACAGAATCAGAGCAATGTATGTGATGTGGTCCAATATTTATTTATTTATTTATACTTGCTGAGAGTCGTTGTTAACTCATCAGGATATCTATCATGTAGAAGTTGCACCTAATATTAATGAATTTATCTTCAAAGGTATATCTCTATTAAAGGGTATAAATTCAAATTCAAATTCAATATTTGTTTATTCAAGTAGGTTACATATAATAACACTTTCGAATCGTCATTGAATACAATGCAAAGTGATTCTACTTCCGGTTTGGAACCTATATCTACCGAGAAGACACCGGTAAGAAACTCAGCAGATCAGTTACAGTGCCAGTATCTAACTTATAGCTATGTGTAGAACACTTTGGACCAAGTCATATAGTTTTATTTTGATGAGTGAACAAAAGCATTAAGTTATTTTAATAGGTAAACTGGAGCAGACCAGTCCCCAAAGGTGGCACCTGTTCACAAGCATGACGTATGTGCCAGCCATCGCTTCACTCAACCATATTGAAGGGAATGTAACGACCCGCCACATAGCGCCACATATAATAAACTAGACTCATGCTCGGATTCAACATTTGAGAAACGATCTGTTCTAGTTACGGATAGTTATAAATTATACGAGGCGTAAGCTAAAAACGACCGACAGACGACTGATGGCAGCTGGTATGGAAAGTAAATTATGGAACGGTATTAACGACTCGTAGTCGGTTGAAGAAAACGGATAGGCATTTCTGACACATTACGAATCGTTAGCTGATCACCAACACTTACGAGTGTAATGCAATATAAAAATATACTTTGCAGTCTATGGTAGCGCAAGTAATTGGTTTGCTACCAGAATAATCACTGATCGATTGTTAAATAATCCAAAAATATGAGACACGTATTTTTTACACATATTTAAAAAAATAACAGCCTAACATCGAATTAAATGGTCACATGATGATGTCATTAGTTGGTACTTTTGTAACCCACTAGTGACGTAACGAGCCCCCACTCCGCCACTAGGCACCGTTTTACCTTAGAATTTTTTTATAATTTAGCAAATGAAACATATTGGGCAAACTAAAAACAATTTGGTGTTTTTGATTCAGTCCGCTTCCCTATTTAAAAATTAAATGAAACTTATTCTTAATACAAATCGTAAATAATAACAAACCAAGTCATAAATGTATTATTCTAATTGATAAGAAGATAATTTTGATATTTTATTTTTTATTATAGTAGTCGACGGCCGGTAGTAATGCAAACTTTTTCAGTTATTATTAAAAATAATTTGTAAAGTTCGAAAGAACTGTTACTCTTGTTTTTTGGCCTTTGATTTTTCTCACGCGCTCCGTAAACAAGTCTTTTGGTTTTTCTTTGTAATTATTTAATTTCATAAAGGTTTGTGTTAACATTTTGTTATTTTAATATACCTTTTACATTTTAAAGAACCGCCTTTCATTCATACAGTCCACAATCGTATTTTATGGTCATAGGAAGACATTTCAGAATGGATCATTGAACTTGGCACTCATTTCTCGCTTCTTTTGTTAAGTCGTTGACATTTTTTTAAATATTGAACTTGGCCCTCACTTTACTTCATACACATAGATTTTCTATAGCAGATTTTACAAATCAAAATCAACCTCTGGAAAAGAAACGAATATTGTAGGAAATATCAAAACTTCTATGAAAAATCCAAACAATGTGTTCCTCAGTAGTTTTGTTACAAAGAAACCATTCAAGGTCCACGCGCGCGCTCATCGAGAGATATTTTGTTATCTACCGTTCCGTTCCTTTGTACTAAAATATTGATTTTGTCAAGTCCAGGAACGTCGAGGTATTTGTCTTCGTTGTATGTGTATTGAGCTGGGAGAATGCGGGCGAGGACTTAAAAGGTTATGGCAGGTTAAGTAATACCACCCCCTAAGGGATGGCGGTCATAATCGATAATCGATTTATCGGGTAAATCGATTTTTAAAATCGATGTGTTAATCTGAATCAATTTAGAAAAAATATTTTTTATCCTTAAAAAAGACTACAATATATTTTTGGTTTCGGAAAGAACTTCTTCAATGGGGTGTTTTTGCGGTTAATAAGTACCTACTCCAAAGAAAAAATGCAAAAAGCATACAACATACTAAGGTTCGTCCGTTTATTTTGATAAATAAAAAAATTTTACGAGATTATCTAACCATTTTATTTTTAAAAATACATCGTTTTTTTCCTAATCCAAAACGTTGAAAAGATACACTTATAAATAATTGATACTACAAAACTTTAGAATACTCTGATTTCACAAATAAGAGTATGTTCTTATGATAAAATCATTCTTGTTTTGCAAAAAATTACTTTAATTGAAACAGCAAACATCAAAAAATAAAATCAATATTTTAGTGACTTTCCCTGTTTTGTGAATCGATTTATCAGGTTGTAAATTAAATTTAATCATCGATCTTTTCTACAAGCTGTGGCCATCCCTACACTTCCTAATGGAGTATTTGGGTTTTGGCGAATAGCTGTGGCCTCTCTTGTAATTATCGCTGCTATATACTTGGCGATAAGAATTTCTTTTGGGCAAAGGTTAAGGGTATGCGTATGCAAAAAAACGTTAGACCTTTCATAGTAATGAATAGTTCGTTGGAACTATAGTTAGCGTACCAAAATGTGTGGCAAATATATTAATGATCTTGAAAAGTTTGCACTACAAAAGACCTAAAGTTTATAGGTTTGACATAAAAAGGTAAACGTAAGAACCACGCATTATCTCTGAAGTGTAAATTAAAATGAATAGTGAAGAATCTAAAACTGACTGTTTACATCCATAATTTAAAATAGTTTTAAATTGTTTTCAACTGAAAATAATTCATTTATTATATAACGTTGTAATTGTATAAAAAAGGTTGACTGCCGCAGCTTTTTTGCTTAAAATATCTGATGATAAAATAATAAAATAAAGTAATATATTTCCTCGAGAGTTTTGTGAACAATTATAGGTATTTCAAATTGGGCAGTATTAAAAGTGTATCGAGGAGCAACAGCATTGATACTCAGCCGAATTCCCAGAAGGCTCAGTTGATGTTCAATTTGCATATTAATCGATGGATTAGGTGCCGCTCTAGGTACAAAGCTGTACAAATTGTCGGGTTATTGGCTTGTTTGAGTGACAAAGTCATTCAGGATAACTAATTATTTCTTAATTTTAAAGAAACAGATAATTTCCTATGCTCTTGAGTGTAAAATTCGAACCCAGAATCTTCACGTATCGCGCGTGCTGCTCTTCCTACTGAGCTAACTGCAAGCTATAATGGGCGACAAATTTTTCTGTAACAATGACATCTTAGCCTCTGCCTAATAATTTGATTATCAAGTTATTGAGAGCGTCACCTTATAAGAATGGCATAGCGGTAATGTTTCCATCAACGTTACTGCATAATGTCCAAAAAAAATATTCAAATATAAAATCTAGCCCATATTATTCCAAAAGTATTGAAAAGAAAATTGTCTTCATTTTTATTTAAAATGTATGTTATGTGCAAAAGCATTTTTGCAAAATGTTAAAGCCCCTAAGACATGTAAGGATTTATTTCTGAATATTTACTTTCAACCTGAAATCTGTCTGTAACATTGGCCCGCAGGTACACGTGTAAAGAGAAGTCGGGCTAAATTAAACTCCAATTGTTTGTTGTAATTAAGTACAAAATGTGTCCCCAACAGTCTTTGTTCTCCTACCTTTGTGAGTGGAATACTTTGTATGAGCTTACGTAATTGTAAGAGTACAGTTGGAAGAACATAATGCTAGCTCAAAACATTTGAGTGCAATATCTATTCCGGTAGTAGATGGGTGACTATTCCAACCAAATTAAGTGAGATTTATCACGAGCGTTCTTGTGTTAGAGATGACATGTAAAGGTGGTTCCATTTAATATCACATTATTAGTGTTAAGCTCGGTCAGAAGCTCTTTGGCGGCTTGAGAACATCTGCCAGTAGTGTCAGTTGCTTTCCTTACACATACTCAATTACCAAATCCCATAATTGAATCTATACTTGGTCCCCTTCTGTTTTTGTTGATGATTAATGACTTACCTACCGTAATCGCTCATTCTAAATGTCTCCTGTATGCTGATGATCTAAAAATATTTATTGAAGTTAAGACAGGATCCGATTGCCAACTGCTGCAAAAGGACATTAATGCAGCTTTTGAGTGGAGTGTTGTCAACAAAATGGAATTTAACTCCGAAAAGTGCTATGTTATGACTTTCAGCCGGTCCAGGCACCCTTTCTTTAGTGATTATCATATCAATAACCAAAATATCACGAGGAAAACTTGTATAAAGGACTTGGGTGTTACTTTTGACCAGGGCCTCACATTCCGTCCTCATATAAAAGCACTGGCGGTGGAGTCTTTCAGACGACTTGGCTTTGTGCTAAGAAACTCGCGGGATTTTCGGAGTGATCATGTGGTCCAACTGATATTTGGTGCCCTGGTCAGATCCAAACTCGAGACTAGTGCCTGTGTATGGAGCCCACGCGAAGTTACATATGTTCTTATGCTGGAAAAAGTCCAAAAAGCCTTCTTGAGGGCTCTTTACAAGCGGCGCTTTGGATACTACCCATACATGTATCCGACAAAATTCTTGCTGGGTCGCCTCGGTTACAACTCCCTTGAGGTTCGGCGAGCATTTGTCCAGTTGATGATGGCGTGTAAGGTATTCCGAGGCTTAATAGATGTTCAAGGCTTGAGTAATCTGCTTTGCCGTTTCTTTGTACCGGACAATTATCGACGTGCACGCAAGCACAACCTGTTCGTCGTGCCGCGGTGCCGCACCGTGGCGCGCGCGCAATCCACAATTCCTCGGGTAATCGCTGCACTCAACGCACTCTTGAATGCCAACCCTCAGTGTGATCTGTTCGCGGACGCATGGACGAGATTGTCAGCTGAATGTCTGAGATTTTGTGAGCGAGACGTATGAGAGTGCCTGTCCTTTGTAAAGTAAGTAATTGTAATTTTGTATTTTTATGTGTCTAATTCAATTAATGTAACTGGCATTTGCCGTTTTATTTGAACTCAAATAAATAAATAAAATAAAAAAAAATAAAAAAAAAATAAACGGCCGATTAAGCGGCCATACCGCTGGTGGTGCTGTGGTACTCCAACGTTGACCGAAATACCCACGGTACTGCCATTCAGGCGATGAGGTCCACCGACAGGTTATAGTGGGTAGTTCCCGCTCTTCTAATGGCGGAGCCGGGATTACGGTCTGCTTTAAAAATTCCGTAGCAGCATTTGCTGAGGTGGCCATATTGCCCTCAAAAGGTATTTTAAGTTTTCTGTTGATTGTCCAGCTTTGTGTTTATTTGATTGTTTTGTGATGGTCAATAAATGTATTTCTATTTATATTTCTTTTCTGAGAGTTCCCCACACGCCGGAGTCACACGCAGTTGCGGTAAAGTGCGCTAAGGGATTTTCTGTCGTTAAAAAAATGGATGGATTACACTTCAATTGTACTCGTAGTAGGTAGATAAAAACAATATCCAAAACTATTACACTATTAAATCATTTTTACCATTATTATTCCACATTAGCATACATTCAGCTCATAAATTATTTTAAAACAGCATAATTATCACATACATTTTGCCCATGAATATAAAATGAATTGTTTCTATGTGCCAGCGGTACCGGTACAGTGTGCAAAGGTGTAGTTGATTACGGCGGGCGCAATAACTCGTGACGTCACGGGAATGCGGCCGCGGCTCGCGACGCGGGTATTTCACCGCGACATAACTTCGCGCCTGGCTATAATTCGAGTTACATTATTTTTACCATTATATTTTCTATAACTATGTAAGCGTAAGCTGACTGACGTGACAGATCTCTTAGAAACTTGAAATTTGGTGGTCAGTGGTGGTTGGAGAAATTCAACCCCTAAGGGACTCAAACAGGGGTTCAAAGTTAGAACAAAACGGGGGTTGGAAATTCAACCCTTGAGGGGGTAGTACGCTGGGCGAGGGGGATATCAGTATGAAAATCCATGGTCTGCCCACGGACTGCCTTCCTAACATTAACTGACTCTCAGTCAATTCTTTAGTGCCATTGCATCCTCTCATCAGATCAAATTTGATAAGAACAGATCGACCGCCATTGGGAATACAGTCTTATATGATATGCTATACCTACTTGCACTACATTTGGTGGCTCCTTGGGCTACTTTAATTTTATGCACTATTTTCTTTGTGGGCGTTCATACATCGACTGGAAGTAAGAGTAGAGGAATAAATAAAGTTAAAACAAAATCTCTTTACATAATATTTTTGATGTTATTATTGATTATGTTGTTCTACTCTAATTGTGAAAACGTCACAAGTCTTGCATTATCAAATTAATTTAAATATTAACATATTTGTTCAATAGAAACGTATGTAATTTAGAATTTTTGGTGATTCTGGCTCAAAGACGTTTCTGTGTTCTAACTGCTTCGTGATGCTTCATGACACATTAGCTTTATCCTTGAATCAAGGTTGAATTATTCAGAAAGTTTCATCTGAGTTAACGGCTCACCTAGCAAAATCCAAAAAATATTCCTGCTCTATTTTTAAAAATTTAATAAAACCCCCGACCCAAAAAAAGTACGCAATTATTATGGCAAAAGGTCAAAAATGCTAAACTCTATAAAAAGCAACAAATAACTTTTAACACTACGTAAGTACCAACTAAAGCGTGTCAGACTATCTACTCGGAACTTTGTGCCACCTTTATGTCGCCACCGTTATGCTGTTGACCGTACGTATGAATTTTTTGATTAAATTTTGTCGCGTGTCGGGGGACAGCTTTTGACCTTCAAAAATACTCACCTAAATCAAACACTCCCGCGTCGTGCGTGGTGGTGACGTCCGCACTATGCGCGCGAGTTAGTAAGCTATTACAATTATATTTGTTTAAGAATGGGATTGAGGACTTCTTAATGTGTGCTTCTAACGTTAGGCTAATAAATTAGAGCGGTCCCCCGACGCGACAAAATTTAATTAAAAAATTCATACGTACGGTCAACAGCAGGCCAAGATAACCATTTGCAGTTAAAAATTAGCGGTTATGCCTCCGACATAAAGGTGCCACAAAGTTCCGAGTAGATAGTCTGACACTCTTTAGTTGGTACCTACGTGTTAAAAGTTATTTGTTGCTTTTTATAGAGTTTAGCATTTTTGACATTTTGCCATAATAATTGCGTACTTTTTTTGGGTCGGGGGTTTTATTTGGAAGCAAAACACCACACTAAACTCGAGCTCCTCCAAGCACTGTGCCGCGCTGCATCAGCACCAAATGACTGTTTCATTCGAGCGATAATTTATGTGGCAATAACGGTACTCGGCGACTGTTGCCATTTTTATTTAAATTCCCCGCGCTCAGCTAGCTCCGCTCGCTTCGCTCGCTCCGGCTATCGGGATGATGGATTCGCGCGGCCGCTGAGTAATGCTCTGTAAATACTAATAAATAAATATTAACTCGCTTACAACACGTGAGGTATGCGAAGTACCACTTTTAAACGTAAATAAAAGGCTCGTTCCGGCTACGATATACATTTTAAAGTGCTTCCTCATTTTGTTTGAAACTTACGCTCATGAATGTCGTTCAGTATTTATATCGTACTGCAAGAAATTTAATGTATGAAAGGGAAGTACTCTCTAGTAAATTACCGAGTGAAACATTTAAGAATGGTATATCCAGGATTTTTTAATAAATATGAAAGAAGAAATATGCGAGAGTTAAGGAAATTTCTCATTTTAGTTTACAGAAATAAGCTTTTTAAAGACGGGGTTTAACAAGCTAACATTCTTATTTTTTGGAGCAGGAAGAATATTTATAGCCGTGGCATCTTCAGTTATATTGTATTCTTATGGTGCCATTAAAAATAGGTGATGGGAAGTTACGGGGTGTTTTAGTGCTACAATGTCTGTTGGTCGCAGTGTGATTTTCAATACATGAACTATCCAATACATATTTTCCTGAGATTAGAACGTTTAAAGACAAACAGTCGCTTCAGTTAAAAAAAAATATTCATATAAATGAATATCAGACAACATCACATACATTAGCTCGATTTCAATGCAATAGTTAACAATTGTGTTATGAAGCCAGCATTGTTACCACCATTTGATTCATGAACACAGAACAGCCACAAATATTTATTACACAAATGTCCATCGTCAAGCTCTACTACTTATCCACCGGGCCAGTCAAATATATTTTTTGACATTTGCCATTATTTGCATCGAGAAGTGCAAATCTCGTTCTAAAATTAAACATGAAATAATATTCCTGCACAACTGATTTAGCTTCACGTTGCATCACAAATAAACAGAAGCACGCAATTTTCCCGCGAGTACAGGCAGCAGTATGAAATGTGTCCTTCCCTTTGTTCCCTGTATCCCGGTTCTGCACCGGGAACAAAGGTGCAGCCCGTGACGTCACGACTGAACGTTTGTTACACCTCGCTTTTAATTTTCTGAAGGACTTTAGAAGCAGCTTCTGAACTACGGGTTGTGTTTACTTTTTGTTCACGGAACAGTTTAGTTGGAGTATAATTAAAAAAAAAAATTGTTTTTAGTTCGTTAAAAAAGTATTTAAAAAATATAAGATACATTTTACATCATTTGCCAAATTCATAACATCATCATTTTGTAAAGTATTTAAAAAATGATGCCAAGTTGCAGAGCTGCTCGAGACGTCACTGTTGGTTGAAAAGTGTATCTATGTATGACGTAATGCGTAAATTAAACTTAATGTATAACCATTATTATATTTTGATTTGGTGGAAAATATACAAAAACGTGTCCCATATTTTTAGATAATCTAAAAGATTGACTAAAACCAATGTTTAGTCAGCATCTCTATTTCTTTATAGATGGTTTTTCATGCGTTTAATTAATCTAGATAGAACAAATAATAATATACATGCTGCACTTAGGATTAGTGGGTTCTCTGTTACTATTTTGATATTTAAAAAAAATGTTATAAAGTTATTTTCTTTCACCTCGTCAGCCACAACCACTTTATCTAAGTTGTCCAGCTGTCGTTGGGTCATATGACCTTAGTACTTTTTACACGGGTGAGAACTATCTGCGCTTCCTCAAAAGCTCTGAGAAGATCATAAGGCTTCGCAGTTAGCCTATTCACATGCATGACGTATGTGCCAGCCATCGCTCCACTAAACTATGCCTACAAGAATGTAATAAACCGCCAGATAGCGCCACCAACTTAGTGACGTTTTAGTGTGCATGACAACTCAATGTCTACCTGGAAACCGCAATAGCCAAAACCAAAATATGTCAATGGAAGCCCGGGCGCGGGCGCCGCAAATACGATCAAAGTCACGTCAATCATCTGTCCCTTACTACAATCGTTTAATGGTGACTTTAGCGGAAAAGTTGCTCTTGAACAGCGACACAAAGAGCAATTCCTGTCTTTTTTTATTGTGTATGTCTAATGTTCCCGGAATAAAATATTATCTTCTAGTCAGTAAAGTGAAATATTTTTTTTTGTTTAAAATAAGAACACTTTTGACCTCAATCTTGCATGATTGCAGGCATACATAAGGCATATAGATGAAAATGAAACTTAATGATAGGTATAAGAATGTCACTATCATGCTCACACACAAATTACTCGCCAAATTAAAAGGTATTTTCCAGAATATTCTGGTGGGATCTGGAGTCCTGAAATACAACGTCACTCTAGTTTAAGCACCAGTTCACTTGCTCAATGTTACTCGTATAATTGTGCCCGTAACTGTTTATATATGAGGAATAAAAAAGCGTTTTTATTTATTTATTATTATTTTTATCATCGTCATCATCTGTCAGTATTAGTCCCCTTCCGGAAATAAGGTTCTTCTAGTGAGTGCCTAATGTACCCTGTCTTTAGCTAAACGTTTCCACCATCTGCCTGCAATCGTTCCCAGGTCGTTAACCCTTCATTACGATTGCCGGTCTCCCGTCAAGAATCCCGGTTTCCGAGCATTTGTCGGTTTTCCGCGAGATATGGGCCGCTCACTGCCAAGCGTAAGCTATGTCGCTAACTCTAATTCTCTATTGGAATAATTCGTTACGGATCCTATCCTTCAGAGGCTCTGAACATAGCTCTCTCCACAGCTAAGATTTTTTTTATATAAGCACAGTATATTGGTTCCTCCCAGCCTGATGGTAAGCAAGAGAGGAACCCACATCGCGATGACAATGAGTTGATACCATAATATCCTATCCGTTAGCATCGCCATAAAACCGACAACGGTTTTAGCTTACGCCTCGTATAATTTATTACTATCCGTAACTGGAACGGGTATTTTTTCAAATACTGGAACCGGGCGTTAGACCTATCGTGAACATTAACATCTCTGCTTCATATATCACTGCCGGTAGCGCAACTTAACGGTATTTATTATATTTTACTTAGAAAAAATCGGCCTTATTGTAACACAAATAGGTGACAGGACTGATAAAGATATTGTCACCCACAAACGTAATAATGTCCCCGTCGATCAACTGTCGCGTGTCTCCGGGAAAAATGTCGCGCTCTCTTCGAGATTCGGAGAGCAAAACGTGTTTTGTATTCAATTACGGTCTCTTATAATTCATTGAGAGAATTTATAAAAAGCTGGTCAAGTGCGAGACCTATTTATGTAATGAGAGTTACGTAATCTAATTTCTTTCTCCTTTAATTTTCTACCTCTCCTTTATAAAACGGAATAAAATAGTTGTGATAGACCATACATTATTTTGGTTCATTTAAAGAAACAACACCAATTTATCTGTTCTTTTCTAAATGTAAATAATCTAAAAATTGCCAAAACTTTTGGCTTTTAAAAAGATTTTATCAAATAGAAATTCCAAATATAAATGCTTTGTATTCTTTGAATTGGCCAAACCTTTTGTTTTGGATACTAAAAGCTTTTTGAATTGTGTATTGTGTAACTGTAAAAATATTTTCCATACTTCTAAAGCTTATACCATAAAATAAAAAAAAAGGAATTTATAGCAGATAATTCGTTGTAGAACTAGCATATAAATTTCACCAAAGCATTTATTTACTAGACCTGACTTTCAAAATAAAAAAAATAGCTTTAAAACAAGCCACTGCGACTGTACAAACGAACTAGTGCATCGAAGCGTAACAAAGAACCATCGAAACTCATCAACGAGCTCCCGGACCAACTCGGAACAACACCGCCCCCCGCAAATAGTTTTAGTCCGAACGACAAATGCGGAAATTTTGCAGTGATAAGAATACATTTTTCGATGCAGCCTTGAGTTTTGATTTGTTTTATGTAACTACAATAAAGTTTGTTTCGTTACTACGGGCTATTCACAAAAAATTTACAGCCACATAATTTGAATTTATTTTTGAAAAATGGAATTCCAGACCTTCCCATTCCAATTTAAACGTTTTAAAGAAATAAACGGCTAACAATTGAATAAAGAACAAGCACTTGCTGAGGTAAACGGTTTCGCGTAAAGACTGCGACTCTATAAATACAGTGAATACAGTGTAAGACGACATCCGGCTAGTTGTGACAGCATCCGGGTATACAGATACTGGGTTTGTCAAGCCAAGGCCAAGACACGATGGCGCTCGTTACAAGACGTATATGCCCAGCAGTGGACTTGTATAGGGTTATTACGATGGTGGTCATTATCGTTTTTAACTGCAAGCCCAACATGTCAGTTAAATTTAAACCGAAATACCGGCCCCTTTTTCTTCGGTGGCCGCCCAGTCTACAGCTCGGAAGCGAGCGATAAGCCGAGCGAGCTAACGCAATTACTGCGATCGCGATACTTTGTGAAAAACTCCTTTGTCCGCCACTCGCGATCATATGACGTTTGTTTAGAACGTGGCACCGGCAGCTCTGGCACCTTTGTGCCACCATGTGCCACGTACACTTATTTCGAAACAATAGCGTGTAGGAATTCCTCAGTGAAATTTTCTGGTGCAGTCAAATTTTTCCAGCTCCCACCCGTATCTTTGCCTTTCCTTTAGCATTTGTTCTGTCACATAAATTATTTAGGAGTACTTTTTTATGGAATAAAACTGAAAATTGTTACAATATCCTTGTACTGACAATAATAGCTTTGGTAACGTTTTTAACCTCTTTTATGATCTTTATATAAGGACATTCTGCTTTACTGACGAGAATAGCTTCTATAAATAATGCATTATTACGTTTTTAATCTAAAAGAACAGTACTATTGTTTGAGCATCGCAGGGAGTATGCAATTAATGTCTACATTATTAAAGTTACTAACTGAAAGAGATGGATGTTGTGTTTAAAGTGAGCACGTCCCGAGGTGTTTTTGTTGTCGTGGCAAGTTTTCTGCCGACGCTGATTCATAAGGATGCCCGCGATAAACTCGATACGACCCGGGCTTGTCAAAAGGAGGACAAGCTGAGAACTCTTGTGATGAAAAGTTTGTAGAAAACACATGAATAGTTATTATTGAGTTAGGTTTCGTAGTGCTTAGTAATTGTTACCTGAAATGATTACTGCGTTATGATTGGACACCATTAAATTAAACAAACTACACGGTTAATATTGTATCTAAAAAACTGTCGCCAAACTTTCATTCTGAGGATCTTATTGTGAAAAATACTTATATTATATTGCCCACTTGTTCGTGATTCTTGTAACATTAGTATCAAATTCGGTAAAGGTAAAGAGCTGGTAAAAAACTACTAGGCACGCGAACTTCACCTTGAAATGTCGATCAATCAATCAATTCATTGAAAAAATATCTTGAGACCACTGCTCAAGAAATTACTAAAGGTAGGCCTATTAATCATAACTCGTAATTTGACAATTTCCATAGTAAAGAGGCGAGAAAACGTCAACGTTGCGCTATTTCTGGGGTCCCAGATTCGAATCAAGGCTAAACTTTTCTATATTTTCACGGATCTGGGTGCCTCGGTAACGTCATTATTTCTGTACAACAAATGCTGTAGCAACTTACCACAGAATCATAGTAATGTATATTTGTGATTTCTTTCGAAAGTTGTGAAACTATTTTAACGCTATCTATATGTTTCACTCTAAACATTGTCTTCTAGTTCAGTACTCGTGTACATGAGCTATTAAACTATTGACATATTAGCGGACGTATAAAGTTGTGCACCCAGTGTGCGCATATCCTGTATCTAAATTGCATCGGCAGCCCGCGGCGCGTCCACAGAGGTGCAGTTAGTTGCCCAACTTTGCAAATTACTTATATTGTTTGCTCTCTGCTGTCTCGGGATGGCGCTACTTGCGATATCGTGGAACCGCCGTGCGACCTGCTAAATAGTCAGAGCACGAGGTTTTCATTTGAAATGCTTTTGTTTTGTAGAATTTGAGATTGTTTTGCTCACCATTTATTAAATTAGTGCTTGATTTTTGTTCACAAGTCAAATGCGACACCATTTTGGTAGTTTATATAAATACTGGCTTTTGCCTGCGACTTCGTCCGCGTGGCGTGTTATAAAATATACTAAAAAATTTCAAGCCTCTAACTCGCGGTACAAAAGTTTTTCCCGCTATTCCCGTTCCCATGGGAATTTTGGAAAATCCAATCATGGCTTAACTTTGCATTCACTAAGGTATATGCATGTCAAATTTCAATCATCTAACTTACGCGGTTTAGATTTTTTCATACAAAAGTTTTTTCCCGCTAACTCCCGTTCCCGTGGGAATTTCTCAAAATACAGCCATAACTAAACTTTATATTTACTAAGGCACCTGCATGCCAAATTTCAAGCGTCTAACTTAAGCGGTTTAGATTTTTCATACAAAAGGATTTTCCCGCTAATTCCCGTTCCCGTGGGAATTTCGGGAATTCCTTTCTTAGTGCACCCCTACGGTACCTAAGCTACGTCCCTTCCAAATTTCAAGTGCCTACGTTTAGCCGTTTGGGCTGTGCGTTGATATGTCAGTCAGTCAGTCAGTCAGTCAGTCAGTCAGTTTCTCCTTTTATATATATAGAAGATAAATATTGGACAATATAACATACATTGCTCTGATTCTGTGGTAAGTAGCTTAAGCACTTGCGTTACAGAAATTACAAACACAACGATACGACAATATAGAAAAGTTCGCTTCCCATATTGACCCGGTCGGGATCGAACCCGGAACCTCAGAGATGGCGCGACGCCAAATTCCGGCCCGCTCGCCTATCTAATACGAAGATCGTCTTTCGGCTATGGAGGTCGTCAATATACAAATAATGCGAACTAGTTACGGCTTAGTAGGTGAAATGTGAAGCTATGAAATAAAAAAATTGGGCGGTTACAAGTTATCATCAGTGCAGTGTATGCGAATCTTATTCTTGTGTCTCTTGCCTATGTCCCGAACGATGACGTTATATTATTATGAAGGTTTGTACTGCATCTTCTGGAGAGTCTACGTGTCCTCTATGGTGATATATCAGTGTCTATGGAGTCAACTGACAGTTATGAAGCCGGACGAGGTGCGTAGGGTGCGTGAGGTAGTGAGCCGATATTTATTTTTTTATTTAAATGAATTTGCAAACAGTACAATCAACATCGAATCCAGTGATTACCAAATGCTTAACACGGTTAAAAGGATCTAAAATAATTCCGGTTACTGTCAGTGTAGTGTGTCAAAGTGAGGTAAGTAACACTTCGTTATGTGAGAATGTGACAGTGGATGAAGTGTATTCTTTATTGTATTTTTGCTTGTTTTAGGTGATGTGACAAAATGAAGATCTCATTTTAGAAATGAATTAGCTCTCATCACCGATCTTTTTTTTTTAAATAACGTGTCTCTGAACACTCGACATTGGCGGAATCATCGCGTGGTTAATGACGCGAGATTGAGTCCATAAGAAAAAAAAGTGGATGAAGATTTGCAACCTCCCCAGAAGAGCAAATTCAGTCAGCTCATGACCACAGTTGGTGCAGCCTTACCCAAGAAGACAGGCAGTAAGTAGTTCTCATTAATTACTAAAAATATCGTCGCGTTTTGATCCGTTAACTAATTTTAAATGTTAAATATGGAACTCGAAAGTCTCAAATTCTATAATGCCTTGATTGATTTGAATGTAAGCAAAACAACGCATAGCTATTACGTGTGCATTTCCCACGAGAATGGCGCGGGTGTCACGGTGTACAGTAAATATTAAATGGCGAGCTAGATTCATAGAGCCTTGCTAGCAGCCAGATTAGGAATTAAGCTATTGTCAAGGAGCTGATAAGTGAGAAAAGATTAAATTATAGAAATGAGATCTAAAATGCACTTGTGACTTTTGTTTAAAACCTTTATTGCACAAATAAGTACAAAAGGTGGACTTAATGCTAGGAGCATTCTCTACCAGTCAACCATTGGATCATGCAGACTCCCCCACTGACTCCCCCACTTTATATTCATCGTCTGGTATCCATTAGTGCAAAGTAAAAATTTAGTTTCTAGACCTTTGATTGGTGACAACATTGGAAAAGTTAGTTTCTCTAATTTACTTGTTAAAGAATTGAACTGGGAACTTTCACACCCGCTTCTAGACGCCCACCTTTAGCCACCGCGCTGAAAACATCATAGACATTTATCGTTGAGTATTTCATCGCAAAAACTATTTCATTTGGTTTATTGAGGCTCCAATAAATAAAACTGTTTTATGATTAGTTTCGCATGTATTGTAACAAACAAAATCCGACATCAGGCTTATCCGATGTCTGTTTTCACGAAGCGTGGTAACCGGGTGCTGCGAGAAATTCTGATATTGTCTGGAGCGAGCCCCGGGGAGCGTTCCTGATACACGTAATAACATCACAATACTATGAAAGGCAGTAACAACAGAGACAATTCATGCATTGTATGCTTGTTGGGATTTCTGTGAAAATAATGTATTGATTATTCATTTTTATTTTTATCGTTACGATATTTAGAAAATATTATGTTTTTTAAACTAATCATGTTTCGAGGTTATCTGGAAGAAATAGCTTGCTAGCGATTAGGCCGCCTGAATTGTACAACAATTTGTCTGTTATGTTTTTTGCAATAAAGTATGTATCTATCAAATAACATTAAAATTAAAATTTGAATTGATGTAGAAGTGTCATCATTTTAATTTAGAATGTAGGTAAATTTTAGTTTTTTACCTAGAAAACTGCAAAAAATCCCATTGAAAATTTACCCCCCTTATAAAGAGATTGGAGGTCGATTTCCAAATAAAAAAATGCATAGTTTTTTATTAATGGGGATTAATAAGAGACAAAAAATATCTTTGCCGCTCTCCATCCCTGCAACTCCACTTAAAATCACGTCAATTCGTCGTTTTTCCGTAAAAGACGGACAAACAAGCAGACACATATACGCTTTCCCATTTATATTTATATATTAAAGTACGAATTAAAAATTAATAGCCAGGGTTTTAAGTTTTCTACAGCATTGTTCAACATTATGTCCATGCATCAGCTAGGTACAGTCTCGGGAAATGAAATGTGAGTACTTAAGCTCTTATGACGTTACGTTAAGATTCGCTTTTCAACGAGTTTGTATACATATTAGTGCACGTGACTCCACACTCCTCTCGTGCGCCCGTGCAAAGCGCGATGCCTCGCAGCTTTTACAAGTACCCTCAACGCGACAAGCTCTCTTCTCTTCATGTTTACCGTAAATTTAACAACGAAAATGAGAGCCTTTACTTAAAATCCAACTGTTTCAACTTTTGATGTAATAAGATCATGTCAATTTAAAAAATTATTTTTTCGTTGCATACGTTTTTGTATAGTAAAATATGGCGTTATATTTTGATCAGGATTTCAAAGCTTTTGCGGACGATACGTTTACATTTCACTAAGCTTTACTTTCTTTCGAAAATAGCTCGAGGTTTTCAATATATTAAAGGTTAAAAGTCAGTTTTTTGTTTCCATCACCTAATACTTTATTATAACCTTATAATTTATTTTGAATACTTGAGCACAAGGCGGTTTTGTTAATGATTATTTTTTTTTTATATTACACTTCAAAATTGACCTCATCCCACCTGATGTTAAGTGGTAATGAGGTCCTTTTTTTTTTTTTTTTTTTAAGGGGGAGAAAATGCATTTCCGCACCATATCGCTGTCGTGGGGACGGCAGCAACGTGTGTGGGACTCCCCCGCTCAGAAGGGGCGGGGACTACCCTAACTAACAACTCCCCCCACCTTCTCATCGCCTATTGACGGCGCTATGGGATACCGGGCGACCCATAACTGCCACAGCGCCGTCGGCGGAATTGCTGTCCCTACGGGGCGGCGTCACCAGATCCCCCCTGGGTGGTTGGGGGACTGGCGGGAACGGCCGAAGGTGCTAAGCCGTTCCCGCGCATCTGCGGAAGACCGTGCAAGGCCGGCCGGGGTGTCCCCACACCCGCGGTCGGCTGGTCCCCGCTAGCAAGCGCAAGGGCGTCGAAGTGACGCCTCGCGCGCAGTCTCCGGCGTCTTCGGTGTGGTGGGGCGAGGGGGTCGTCCTCTCGCTCCCTCTCCGATGTCTCCTTGTGCAAGACTATTCGCTCGCTGTAGGCGGCAACTGCCGCCCAGGCCTCCTCGCTCCCAAGCATGGCCGCAACAATGCTTGGGAGCGAGAAATCCCCCCCAACAACGGCGGCCAACTCGGCCCGCTCATTGGCCCAGGCTGGACATGCACCCAGTGTGTGGTCCGCTGTGTCTGCCGCCGCGCCGCAGGCGTGGCACGACGGCGACTCTTCTCGCCCGATTTGGTGCAGGTACTGACCGAAGCATCCATGTCCGGTCAGGACCTGCACCAATCTGAAAGTCAGGAACCCGTGGCCCCGGTTCAGCCACTCCTGCAATACCGGGCCAACGGCGTCTATTACTCGCTCCCTGGGTCGTAGTGTTTCAAGACCCGTCTTCCACCGCCGGACCATCTTTTCTTGCTCCTCGCGCCGGATCGCTGCCACCTCAGTTGGGGAGGGACGCTCTCCCCGCGCCCTTCTCTCCGCTGACTTCCATGAGGTAATGAGGTCCTAGCTTAAGGGTGACAAGTACAGCACAATAAATCTGTTACAGGACTTGTAGTCCTTAACTCGAAGGCTTGACCCCTGCTACTAATGTAGCCCCCCACAGGAGCTCTGGAAAAATATCAATATCAATGTTTATATCTAGCCATTAGATTGTTAGGCCTTGATGGTAGAAATACTAAGTGAAAATAGTGATAATCTCAAAGTCGATAAAAGCACCTATAATTTAGATTTATATTACATAGCTCTGGCTTAGATCACCGACTAGCATTTGGCTAGAGTGGTAATTAATTTAGTGCCCATTATTGTAACAATAATTAAATTTCAATGAGCGAGACCTTAGCCCTGCAATTATGTATTATCCAGGGTTTTATACTCACCATCAATATTTTAAAAATTATATAACAGCAAATATTTTATTAAATAATAAACCATTACATATTTTGTCGAATTCAGAGTAGACAAAAAAATCGTTAGTAGCTGATTATTAATTATTTTTCTTTCTCGATTTTTTTACATTACACTTCAAGACCACCTTATCCCACCTGATGTTTAGTGGTACTAAAAAGCTAGGAAGCTTAAGGGCGACAAGTACAGCATAAAAGGCTTTACCCCTGCTACTAATGTAGCACCCCCCAGGAGCTTTCCTTACTCACACGCAGGAACACAACAACACAGAAGTGATAGTTATTTGGCTGCGGTCTTCTGTAAGGTGGAGGTATTTCACCAGGTGGGCTGCTCTAGTTTGAGCCCCTCTCTTAACTTTTTCTTTATCTGCAAAATCTAAAAGAATAGTAAAAGTTAACATTGTATACTAAACCAAATTTCACTGTTTTGCTTGAGAACACTTCAGTTCACTAAGTTCTCTTTCCTTTTCAAGAACAGTTCGATGAGTTTCCCGGTAAGCACATAAGACGTGGCCGAACGTGGACGCGGATTAAAGTAATAATTTATGAACGAGATAGCGAACTTGATCAAACTTCGGGTCCGGTGGCGCGAGCGCTCGTGCGAGTCGAAGTATCAGACTCAGCTCCTTTTAAATTATGTAATAGGAGTTGCCCTTTTTGAAGGTAATCCGCTCACAAATAGTATCTTACCAAGTCAGTGTTGTTAAATAATGCCCGGTTAAAATATTTTACGATTTGGGATGTGTCAAAAATGACTATCCGTTTTTCTCCAACTGACTACGAGTCGCTGATTCCGTTCTATAATTAACTTTCATTTTATATTAGCTATCACATCAGTCGTCTGTCGGTCGTTTTTAGCTTACACCTCGCATAATTTATTTAATGCGTAGTTACGCAAACGATCCGTTCTCTTCAAATATTGGAACCGGGCGTAAAAGAGAAGGCAAGGACAGAAGCTTTTTTTCTGTGTCTTTAAAATATTAGAAGTTCGCTAGTGAGGCGGGATGCATTATAAATCTGTGACAGCAACAACCAAGTATTTTGTAACTTTTTTATGTTTATTGCACAAAACATTGAACAATTAGCAGATTCAATGCCATGTGTCATTATTTGTTTAACATTGGGCAAAACGGAAACACATTTAGTACTTAAAAAAATACAGCCATTGCCAACCGTACCATATAACGTAACAATTCAAAGTTGAAAAAAGAAAACACACTCAAAATATAATATTGGAAATCAATAAGTTTTACAACAGTTTTGTAAAAAGCTGCGTATCCCTAAAAAAACTTTTAAAAAAGTTAAAAAACCTAACTGCAAAGTAAACATATAACTAAGAAGCAATATTTGAAAGTATTTAATTGTGCCGCTTAAAACAGCCATTTTGATTTTCTAGAAATTTCAAAATGCCTGGTGTCATTGACATAATCACAAAAACTCAAATGACGCCTTGCATGTATAAATCCATCCAGCAGATTGAAGACAGGTAGGGCATAGCGATTTATCGCTTGAACTGGAGCAGCCCGACTGGTGTCAACAATCACTTCGGTGTTGTTACGTTCCTATGTGTGAGTAAGGTTTACAGGGCTCTTGGGTGGATGCTACATTAGTAGAAGGGGTCCAGTAACAGCTATTATCATGCTGTACTTGTCACCCTTAAGCTAGGACCTCATTACCACTTAACATCAGATGGGATGAGGTCAATCTTGTAGTGAAATACAGAAAAAAAGCTTGTAAAAAAAGCTGTTCAAGCTGTATGGCGTGCCAAAGAAATTAATACCTATTCATACCCACATACATTAATTCTCTGAACAACAAATGCTACGCCCCTTTCCTGAACAGTTGAGTAAAAAGTATTTTGCAACGGATGGCTGTGAACACATTCCCTATCTACAAGCCTTAAGCACACTAGGAGTATTTCTGCATGCCGAAGGTAATATAAATTCTTCATAAAACGAGCTCTTAACCGTATTGCACGCTGTCAACACGCTCTGCGACCACGCCGGTCAAAGAGACCGCACGACTGGTATGAGCCTCGCGCGATACGGAGTTACGACGCGGGCGGACGCGGCCGCGGACGTAATGGCGCGGAAACGTGTTTTCAGAGAGATTTTGACACCAGATTACGCTGGTGGTCTTTGATAGGTCAACATTTAAGCTTAGAACAATTTTTGAATAGTTTTGAGTGTCGTAATTTTTTGAAAGCAGAATTACTGAAAAGGATATTTATAAATGTTTCGGTTTTGAGTTTATAATAAATTGAGCTCACTTGCGATTTCGGGACGATACGAATTTTTGAGATTTCTACCACTCTGCCTGCCTTTTTTGTACAATCCTTTTTGGTATGACATGACAACTTTGAAATTCTTGTTCTATGTCATAATAGTTTCCTTTAAATGTCAATAGATGGGGTTGTGACATAGCGCTCTTTAGAATTTTGTAAATCGCGGTGACAAGATTTTTCCACGGCCATATATAAGACCCTAAGAATTTCGTTCATTAAAAAAAACCAATTCACCTCAAGAAGTTATTTCATTTACGTAGCACTAGAGTTAAAGTGAGTAAAAGTGAGTCAAGTGCAGGGAAGTCCCTGAGGAGGAGTAGTAGGACGGCCAGTAGGTAACTATTGGTCCTTCAGGAGCCGGATAACCGGGACATATTCCCGGTACCGCTGGGGCACTAGGAGAGTGCAGGACCTACGTGGCCGTCCACGCGCCTCTTGGAGGAGGAGGTGAAGTCCTGGACAGCGGAGTGCTGTCGCCCACAGGACAGGGCTGGCTCATGCCCACACGACCCAGGGCAGCGCAGTGGTGGCGTGACCTGGAGGAGCCGAGGGACGCAGGGACGCAGTCGCGGCGTATTGTGTGTGTGTGTGTGAGTTAAACGGAAATAACGTGAGTACTTTGGTCGATTAATAACAAGAAATTTGGCGGGTTTCAGAAGAGGAATTTTGAACTTTATTACTTTAGAAATTTAACTTAGAAAAATTGGTTTATTAAGTCTTTAGTACGGGGAATTTATGTCTGATTTTTATTAGTTTTATAGTTTGAATGTAGTTATATTTTATTGTTTTAAAGATATTATAGATATTAGTATTTTTTAAGAAGTTTTATATTTTTGTACGATAAAAATGGAGTCGTTGATAGCCTTTCAATTGGATCTTTTCGCGCGTATTAATAGGGCTCTCAGTAATTTTAAAAAAAGTCCTAAAGATCGCATTACGAGGGAATACCTAGAAGGGAAATTGGAACTTTTAGAGCAATTATGGATTGAGTTCTCGGCTGGTCATAAGGATTTAATGCGATCTGCCGAAGTGAGGCTAGCAGAAACTAGTTATGTTACGGACGATATTTGTAGTAAGGTGGAAGATGTTTATTTTGAATATAAACTTTTAATTAAACATATGTTGGCTAAATACGTTAATAGGCAATTTGAAACTCAAGAGGGTAATTCAGGAGGTCCGGTATTTGATCAAACTGCTAGGGTTAGACTACCAAAGGTAAACATTCCAAATTTCACTGGGGAGTACTCTGAGTGGAACACATTTCGAGACTTGTTTAAATCTTTGATTCATGGGAACAAAAGCATAGGAAACGCTCAGAAATTATTATATCTAAAGGGATACTTACAAGGGGAGGCTGGGCAGCTTTTGTGTAACATTCCGGTCACTGATGATAATTACGAAAGATGTTGGGCTCTGCTTGAGGAGAGATACAATAATAAACGTTACATTTGTCATCATATTTTGAAAAGATTTTTGAGTCAGAAAAATGTTATGTATGAATCCGCCAGTAGCTTAAAACAGTTGATGGATACAACTAACGATTGTTTATCTGCTCTTGCAAACATAGGCATAGAAACTAGTTCCTGGGATATTCTAGTAATACATTTAGTAACCTTAAAGTTGGATCCGGAATCCAGACGTCAGTGGGAGTTCAGCGTTACGGATTGTAAATCGAGTGAATTACCTACATATAAGCAATTTGAAGAGTTTTTGAAAAATCGCTACCGGGCCATTGAATTTTTGGATTCCGGTGCTAAACCTATATTTAATAGAAATGTAAATACTAAATTGCCTATTAGTAAAACAAAATCTTTGCATGTTACTATATTTAATTGTCCGTTTTGTGAAGAAGAACATAAACTCTGCAATTGTAAGAAGTTTAGAGATAGTCCAGTAGAGTCACGGCGCGAATTTGTAGCAACTAAAAACATTTGCTATTGTTGTCTTGGTAATAATCACTCTGCCAAATTCTGCCACAGTAATTATAAATGTCGTATATGTAGAAGAAGACACCATGTTCTTTTGCATCCCAATGAGATTGTGTCTCAGGAACCACAAAACAGAGGAGTTGCGACTGATAATCACGAAGAGGTAAATGAATTAGTTTCTTGTACAACAACAAGAAACAACGTGAAATACAGTCAGGTTTTACTTGCAACTGCTCTTGTGAACACAATTTCTAAATGTGGTCAGACCTATACACTGCGAGCTTTGCTGGATCAGGGGTCCCAGTCTTCGTTTATAACGGAGGCTATGGTTCAATTATTGGGCTTAAAGAAGATACCAGTCAAAGGGCAGATAATAGGCGTAGGGGGTACCAACGGGCTTATATCAAAAGCTATGGTTGAATTAAAAATTACATCACGGGTTGATCCAAGCTTTATTATTGTGGTGAAGGCCCACGTCTTAGGGTCCATCACTTCGCTTTTACCTACTCAAAAGATAACAGCGGAGCAATGGAAGGAGTTTGATGACATAGTTCTTGCGGATCCAAGCTATTATACTTCTAACACTATAGATTTGTTGTTAGGATCAGAGGTGTATAGCCGGATAATTCAGAACGGAGTAATGAAGGGACCACATGGTTCCCCACTTGCACAGTGCACATCGTTCGGGTGGATTATTTCGGGTGTCATTTATACACCTACCAAACCATCTGAAAAAATAAATGTTATGCATTGCAGCGTGGAGGAAAATCAGTTTTTGAAAAGATTTTGGGAGCTTGAAGATGACATTCCTTTGCCTAAAGAGAAATTGTATACAGAAGATGAAAAGGCTTGCGAAGAATACTTCAGTCAAACGACTTACAGAGATGATACCGGAAGATATGTTGTGCGTCTTCCTTTGAAAGGTGAATATCCAGACGTTATAAATTCATTACCTATAGCTGAAAGAAGGTTATATTCATTAGAACGGAGACTGAAGAATCCAGACCTGAAACAAAAGTACAAAGAAGTGATTCATGAATTTATTGAAATGGAACATATGGAACTGGTACCAAAAGATGAAATCCAAAATTCAAGAGCAGTCTACTTACCGCATCATGCAGTTATTCGTGAGGACAAAGATACCACCAAGATAAGAGTGGTATTCGACGCTTCGTGTAAAGGTAGCAATAACAAATCGTTGAATGACAATACGTTAGTAGGACCAAGACTTCAGTCGGATTTGCGTCATATTGTAATGCGATGGCGGAGTCATTCCATTTGTCTGTCGGCAGACATTGTTAAAATGTACCGGCAAGTCAAGGTTGATCGAAATGATGCAGACTTCCAGAGAATATTGTGGAGAGATAATCCAGAAGATGAAGTGAGTCACTATAGACATACAAGAGTTACTTTCGGAGTGGCGTCTTCTCCTTACCTAGCGGTAAAAGCCTTGCAGCAAGTGGCATTAGACCACAGTGAAGATTATCCATCGGTGGCTGAAAGGGTGTTGAATGATTTTTATATGGATGATCTTCTAACTGGATGTGAAACTGTGGAACAAGGTATTAAGGTATATACAGAACTAAATAAGCTGTTAATTAAAGGTGGATTTCCTTTGCAAAAGTGGACTACTAATAATGAAGATTTGTTAGAAGCAATGAAAAAAGATATTAAGAATACGGAAATTACAAAGAGAATTGAAGATAGTTTAAAAATAAAAAGTGATGAAACAATAAAAATAGTGGGGCTCACCTGGAACCGTTGTGAAGATTTATTCCGCTATAAAGTCGATGTGCCAAGTCTTGAAGGAACTGTTACGAAAAGGAAAATTATTTCAGATATTTCAAGATTTTATGATCCTTTAGGCTGGGCTGGGCCAAGTATTATAATTGCGAAAATAATGATTCAAAAATTGTGGTTGGCAGGTATTGATTGGGACGACGCAGTACCAAATGTACTGTTAAACGAGTGGCTTATTTACCGGCAGGAGCTAGTACTTTTACGAAATGTAACTGTTCCTCGATGGATTGGTTTAAAAGATGGAGATTTGATAGAGCTGCATGGATTCTGTGACGCCTCTAAAGAGGCATATGCAGCTGTGGTGTACTCTCGTGTTATTGATGCTAAAGGAAATATTAAAGTAACGTTGATTTCAGCAAAGACAAAGGTAGCACCCATTAAACAAGTTTCTATTCCAAGACTCGAGTTGTGTGGTGCTGTCTTACTGTGCCGATTAATGATGGAAGTAGCGTCGGTCATGAAAATTGAAAAACCTTATCTGCATGCTTGGACTGATTCCACAGTTGTGCTGGCCTGGTTAAATAGTTCACCAAATCGTTGGAAGGTTTTCGTAGCCAATCGTGTTTCTGAAATAATAACTAACTTAGATTCTCATCATTGGTCACACGTTTCGACGAAATGTAATCCAGCAGACGTAGCTTCACGTGGTTTGAAACCGTCAGATCTAGTGAAAATGGATATTTGGTTTCGGGGTCCGGAATTTTTACAAGAAGAAAATATTGAATACAGGAAGCCAAAAGATATGGATACAACACTGGAAATGGTTAAAATTAAATCTTGCTGTGTTACAGTGGAACCAATTCAATGGGAAAGGTTTTCAACGCTAAGCAAATTGGTAAGAATTATTGCCTATTGTAAAAGGTTTGTTAATAATACTAAAGGAGATAGGATAACAGGACATTTGTTGGGGAAGGAGATACAAGAGGCCATGATCAGTTGTATCGTAGCATGTCAAACTGAAAACTTTAGTGAAGAATTAGAAATATTGAAGAAAGGTGAAAACTTACCGAAGCGTTGTGGTCTCCAGTCTCTGAATCCTTTTCTTGATAAGGATAATATAATAAGAATTGGAGGAAGGCTTGAAAATTCACAGCTTGAAGAACTTCGCAAACATCCCATTTTAATGCCTAAAAGATCCTACATAACCAATTTGCTAATCCTGGATGCGCATAAACAGACACTGCATGGAGGTCCACAGCTTATGATGTGCTATTTGCAATCTAAGTATTGGATATTAGGTTTGAAACAATTGGTAAAAGCTGTTTTTAGAGCATGTGTAATTTGTGCAAAAAATACTGGAAAGATACAAACGCAACTGATGGGACAATTGCCTGCTGCAAGGGTCGTTCCAACTCGACCTTTTAAATCTAGTGGACTAGATTACGCTGGGCCCATTCAATTACGAACGGCTAAAGGCCGCGGTCATAGGTCCTACAAGGGCTATATTTGTATTTTCGTATGTATGGTCACCCGTGCAATACATTTAGAAGTTGTGTCCGATTTGACAACGGAAGGTTTTCTGCAAGCATTTAAAAGGTTTGTGAGTAGGCGAGGGCGGTGTTCGGACATCTGGAGCGATAACGCCACAAATTTTGTTGGAGCAGCTGGCGAACTGAAAAGATTATTTACAATGGAGAAGAATTGTATGATACAGGAAGTGTCAGAGACATTAGCAACTAATGGATGTACTTGGCATTTTATTCCGTCACGGTCTCCTCACTTCGGTGGTCTTTGGGAGTCGGGAGTTAAGTCAGTAAAGTATCATTTAAACAGAGTAATTGGAAATTCTACACTTACGTTTGAAGAATTAACAACTGTCTTAGCTCAGATAGAAGCTTGTTTAAATTCGCGACCTTTGGCAACGATTACCGGTAATGACGTTGATAATTTTGATGTGTTAACTCCCGGACATTTTCTCATTGGCGAAGCGCTTGTGTTACCACCCGATAGAAACTATGAGTTATTTAATATAAGTAATTTGCGCAGATGGCAATACACGCAAAGAATGACACAACATTTTTGGCGCCTTTGGTCAAATCAATATTTGCAGCGTTTTTATCAACGATACAGATGGTCAACTCAGAATCCTCAATTAAAAATTGGTGATATAGTGGTTGTGAAAGAGGATAATTTACCCGCAGGTCGTTGGCTTTATGGCAGGGTGATTGCTACCCATCCCGGTAAAGATAATATTGTAAGGGTTGTAAGTTTAAAGGTTAAAAATGGTATTTTAAAGAGGTCTATTTCAAAGATTTGTGTTCTTCCGGTTTCCGAGTAATTTGTTTTATTTAATGTTTCACTTATGTAAATAGATGTATTTTATGTTGCAACTAAGATTGCATGAAATGGTGATAATGATACATTGTTACTTCACGGTGGGCGATCTATTCGCATAGTGTTATATTCTTAGGGTTTGCGATATAGGATAATACAGTTGTGTAATTTTATTAGGTTCTTATTATTAATTGTTGTAAAGGACCTAGGAAGGTCCTTGGTGGGCGATATGTACAATCCTTTTTGGTATGACATGACAACTTTGAAATTCTTGTTCTATGTCATAATAGTTTCCTTTAAATGTCAATAGATGGGGTTGTGACATAGCGCTCTTTAGAATTTTGTAAATCGCGGTGACAAGATTTTTCCACGGCCATATATAAGACCCTAAGAATTTCGTTCATTAAAAAAAACCAATTCACCTCAAGAAGTTATTTCATTTACGTAGCACTAGAGTTAAAGTGAGTAAAAGTGAGTCAAGTGCAGGGAAGTCCCTGAGGAGGAGTAGTAGGACGGCCAGTAGGTAACTACTCAGGTACTAAAGGGTTACTTCAAGTCTCTTAGTTTTGTTCTCCTTACTATTTACCTTAAATAGTAGATAGTACATACAAAACTGTACCATGACGACAAACAGTCCAAATATTGAAATAAATTTAATTTTACTGGACTTACTCCTATTTCACAGTCATATAATTCAAATGGAATAATAATGAATGATACTGAAGACTTCCAAAAATTTACAGGTCACAGGAAGTTCTCACGTTACGTTTACACAATGTCGTGCATTTTCACAAGCGTTTATCGTTTAAATACATTAAGAAAGTGCTTAATTTTTATTTAAAAACGTCAAAAGCATCTTTTGTGTTTGCATTAAAATGCATAAAATAAAATAATTAGCGGGCACTTACAAAACAATAAAATACAAATGTAGGGTTTTGATTATTTAACGCTTAGTAATTGTTATTTTTCGTGATCCAGTGATCAGAGAACGCTATCGTTTGAGCTGTAGTGACGGAATAAAGTTTGGACACCAAAGCTACCGAGTTTGATTCCCGAGCCCCATCGCTACAGCACCTAAGGAATTTTGCACTTAAATAAATAAATAATAAATAAATGCGCCAGACAATCACACCAATCACCTGGTCTCAAACTAAGGTTTTCCCTTGTACTATGAGTACCAGACGACGGATACTAACTGGGGGCGTCATTCCAGCACACCCAGACCCAAGTCAATTGAGAAAAGTTCGTTTTCCAAATCGACCTGACCGGGAATCGAACCCAGGACCTTACGCGCTTTGGGCGCCTACCTTAGCCACTGCGCCACCGAGGTCGTCAAACTTAGTTTTCAATTCCTTGACATTATTATCAATCATTTAAAATTACTACATTTTAGAATAGAATAGAATATCGTTTATTTGTAAAAAAGTGGTGTAAAGATGGTACAAACAAAAATTAGCTCACATTTTACCAGAATCTGGCATCAATCAGTATTTACAATATAGTTTTACCCCAACATATAAAATATACATATTATCGGTTAAACTAAATTAGAGGAATGTCTGTATAAAGCATACTTAAATTTAATTTAAAAGAAATAAAAAAAAAAAATTAAAAGCCTACAATCTGCAACGGAATTGTGTTGCGTTTAAAAATATAATATAATCTAAAGATCTATGTACCCCCACTGCAATTTAAAAAATGATTTATCTTTACTCACCTAAATGAAAAACTTGTACCGTCGCAAGCACATCAGACTACAGACTTTGGACTTTGTATCACCTCTATGACTCGGGTATAAGAACGGAAATCGTACCGCTAGCGTTTACCTTGTACTGCTTACTGTACAGGGCGGCCATTACAAAGTGCCGTGAACAAAATAGCGTTAGCAAAACATTGAGGAGAGGCGCGGCGCGTGCACCGGTGCATTATGAAGATTAAAGTGCTGCTCGAGCTGAGCGACGACATTCGCCGGGGAATGTTATGATGTTGACGACGAAAATGATGCAAGGACGTCTTGTCGTGCCAAAGGTTTGTCCACTGCAGGGATGAAGCAAAAAAAATGCGGTTTGTTGACGAAAAAACAAATACAATATGTGTTTGTATATAAACACAAACATCACAAAAAATCCCTAACGAACTTTTCTATATTGTCTCGGGTCTGGGTGTTGTGGTACCATCGTTGTTTCTGATTTCTGTAACATACATACATATGTTACAGAAAATCCTAATAGTCGGAAAAAAAATCGGATTAATAAACTAAACGTAACATTAAAGATACCGATTTTAAGAAATATTAATGGTAATTAAAATGTTAATTAGCGAAGTTACCAAGCGTTGGCCTGTTGAGGAAGTAACTTTTGCGGCGGAACAGCGGAAGCTACACGATTAACGTAATTACTAATTACCGTTGCGTTCATTAGCTAAACGAGGGGTAGTTAATTTCATTACTATGTGCCACGTATGCATTGTTTTAGACATGCAACGTTTACGGCTGCTAAAAATGACATTTTTCCGAGCAATTTGCTAATGGGTGCAGACGTGGCGCTGAGGCGATAAGAAAACACTTCGCAGGATATGCGTCTTGATGAATCAACGCTCTGGTCCCGGATTAAAATCAAATTCAATATTTTTATATTGCAGTAAGTTACATATATAACATTTTTGAATCGCCATAGCGAAAAAAAATGTGTTTGGTTTATTAAACAAATGATTTAAGTTGTGAAAATACGTGACTGTATTTTAGGCGGTAAAATTAACAGTGTTTGCATAGACAGAGACAAATACAGTGGTGCCAACCTAACCTATTTGACTGCTACCAACTTAATACAGAAAATGTTGCGTTCACTATTTAACACAGAATACAAAGCTGACTTTACGGCTGGTTTTGAATCTATTTCTACCGAGAAGATAGTATTTTTGAGTACAGTACAGTAGCAGTATTTACCTTTTTGCTTTGTGTAGACTACCAAATTATAAAGATACGTTTTTATGTGTGAAGAAACATAAGTATTTATTTGTGAGAGTTGGACTGGAGTAGACCAGTCTCCAAATATGGCACCTGTTCACAGCATGACGTATGGGCCGGGCCATCCATCGTATGGAGCCGCCACATAGTGCCACCACCCCACAGTTTTAGCGAGCAGAGCTAACTCAAACTCTTCTCCTTCTCCTTATTTAACTATAACATTCCATGGACCTTAATCATATACTATAATAAATATTTCACTCTTAGATTAAAACTGCAGGAACTCAAAACGTTTGCACTTTAAGTTAATCTCGTTTTTGAATTCCTTTCTTCAATGCTTACACTTGGATTAACTCACGAATAAGCTAATTCAACAAGCTGAAGAAAACGTTACCCTTGAGAATACCTCAGTGGACTTAATTTCTGTGCTATATATTATATAAGTAACATATTTTAAAGTAATATCTAAAGAAATGTTTTTGACGTGAAAATGTCTAATAAGACGATACTACGGGCTGCATGCACGAAAAAGATGACGTCATTGTCATGTTATCCTCATTCAGACGTAGCATACGCAACGCGACTAAATTTTATCGCGCTCTTAACAAACGTCAAAATCGATTGAAGTCAATGCGTCAGCTGTTGATTGGCTAAAAATACAAGTGTGGTGTGCTATTAGCCAATCAAAAGTATAGAAATTTTTGTCGTCTCATGCAAGAAATTTGACGTTTTGCTGTGCTAGGCCTGGTGGTCGTGATCCGCAAGTGAGTGAGGCATGATCGGCTCGAGCGGTCGGCTCAGCATCGTCAAACTACCGTAAAACGATTTTACAGTCATTCATCTTTTAAGCAAATTGGGCTTGAATGCATGTGGACTATTCCAACAACTTCTAGCGGAACCTACGTCCGAACATGCGGAGATTCTGCTGGAATTTGTCATATCAGAATCAGAATCAGAATCATTTATTGCTTTAAACTGTGTACATTTGTTGCTGTTGTAGTTGCATAATTTAGGCACATGAGACAGTTTGCCCAGACCGGGCATGCAATATTAATTATTTTTTACGCATTACTATTATTTACATTAAATTCCTTTTAAGTATCAAAATATTCTTGCAAATTGTAAAATGATTTTTGAATAAGCCACATTTTTAATTTAATTTTAAACTCTTTACCGTCTAAGATTTTAAGATCTGAAGGGAGATTGTTAAATATTTTGATACCCATTACAAAAGTACTTTTCTTATAAACATTATTATTGATAATTGGTAAACAAAGATTATATTTATATTTGCTACGTATGTTCAAACGCTTTGATGACTTCTGTGTGAAATATTCCATGTGAGTCTTAACAAAAACACAAATTTCCAATATATATATACATGTGAGCGTCAGATATCCTTTTTGTTTGAAAGTATTTCTTAGGCTTTCATCCGAGTACATATTGTGGATGATGCGAAGACACCTTTTTTGTAAAATAAATGTTGATTGCACATCCACTGAGTTACCCCAAAAAATTACTCCATAAATTAAGAGTGGATATACTTGACCGTAATAGGCAGCTCTGGCTGTTTGTACTGAAGAGGATTCGACAAGGACTGATAGAGCATAACAACAACTAGCAAGTCTTTTATTAATGTTTTCTATTTGATATTTCCAATTTAAATGAGTATCCAAAACAACTCCAAGAAACTTTGTTTCATTAACCTCTTCAATTTGGGTACTGGATTTCATAATATTTAGATTATAGGGATTTGTCTTGTAATTTCTGAATTGCAATATTTTTGTCTTTGTTAGATTTACCTTAAGGTTAATGGTAGAAAGCCAATCAATAGCACATTGCAAAGTTTTGTTTATTTCTTTTTCGAAAGTATTAACATTTTTTGTTTCATCCGAAATAAATATAGAGGCATCATCAGCAAACATGACACATAGATGATCAAAAAGATTAGGAAATTCATTAACATAAACCAAAAAAAGTAGGGGACCTAGTATACTCCCTTGTGGAACACCAAGAATAACTTTTTTTGATGTTGAGTAAACTTCATTGTACGTATGTTTTTTGTCATCAAAAGTCTCTATGACAGTTTTTTGTTCTCTATTCTGTAGATAATTTTTAAGCAGCCTCAATGCTACACCGCGTATACCTAGATTTTCAAGCTGTACTAATAAAATGTCATGAACAACACAATCAAATGCACTGGACATATCAAGAAAAAGGCCAAAGCATGGAGTTTTTTCATTCACTGACTTCCATACTTGTTTCATCACATTGAATATCGCTAATGTTGTAGATTTTCTCTTTCGGTAACCGAACTGATTTTTGCTTAAAATACTAAAGTCATCAAAAAACGAAACAAGTCTAACATATATAATTTTTTCAAATATTTTAGAGAAACTTGATAATAAAGCAATTTGTCTGTAATCGCTTATATTTCTTTTTGATCCCTTTTTGAATAAGGGTTTAATTTTCGCCCTTTTAAGTTGATCGGGAAAAACACCAGTTTCCAACATTAAGTTTAAAATAAATAATAGCGGCTCACTTATATAGGCAAGGGTATATTTTATTGCTTCCATAGGAATCTCATCCAACCCACAACTCTTTTTATTGGCAAAACCCATTACGGTTTTTTTCAATTCGTGGTTATTTACTGGTTTAAAAAATATACTTTTTGAATTGGGAGTAAATTTTGTCTGATAGTTAGTTTTAAACGTATCGGTGTTGTTTTTTTTTATAAAGTATTCATTAAAAAGTTTTGCAATATTTGTTGGATCTGTTATAATACTATCATCAACAATAACATTCTCAATGGTATTTTTGCGTATGTTCTGAGCAGTGGTTTGGTTTTTTATCAAATTCCATGTAGCTTTATTTTTATTCTGACTTTTATTTATGTAAGAAATGTTATTGTTCTGTTTTGCGATACGTGTAACTGTCTTTAATATTTTACAATATTTTTTATAATGAGAAATAAGGAAACTTTTTTTTTTATTTATAATAAGATGATGTAGGGTTCGTTTAACCTTGCTTGACTTATTTATACCCACAGTTATCCAATTTCTTTTAATTTTATAAGTTATTTTCTTCTGATTTACCGGTATGCACAGATCATACATTAATTTGAACAAATGGAAAAAAGTATCATATGCTGAATTTACATCTTTACACAAGTACACACTAGAAAAACTTAACTGTGAAATATAGTGTAAGAAAATTTCCATATATTTTTTAAAACTTCTAATGGTTATATACCAGAACTTATCAAAGATCTTATGTTTTACCTCAATTTCAATATATTGCGCTGAATGATCTGACAGTCCAAAGTGCATAACTTTCGATTTATATGATTTAAAATTAGTTAGAATGTTATCTATACAAGTTTTTGACTTTTCCGTTATCCTCGTGTATTCTAAGATCGTTAATTTTAAGTTAAATTTTAAAATAGTATTTTTGAAAATTTTACATTTGGAATTGCTTTCCAAAACATTAATGTTAAAATCTCCAGCTAACACTATTTTTTTCATTGCATATCGACAACGTACGGTAATTTTATACAACAATAGTTCAAGACTTCTAATAAATGAATTGAAATTTGAGTTAGGCGTCCTGTAGATACAAACAATAACACAGTCGTATTCAGGTAACAATATGCCACAACATTCAAAATTGAATTCTGTACTTAATGAATTGATACAAGGTAATGATTCAGTTTCAATGCAATTTTTAACATAAATGCAAACGCCTCCTCTAGATTTATTTCTACAGAAATTACTAGCCATTCTATATCCAGGTATCTGTAGTACATTCACATCATGTTTCCTAACAAAAGTCTCACTAAAACACAAGACGTCAATAAATAAATAAATAAATATCTCTATCTGATTTAACTTTGATCGAATGCCTTGTATATTCTGATGTAAAACATTTAAAGTATGATGCATAGACTTAGACGAGAAATAACTGGGAAATATCATTTTTTTGGGTATTAAGATAAGATCATAAAGTGTATTAAGATAAGATCTAATCTATAAGTATTTTTGTTTGGATATTTTAAATTAGAATAGTTAGATAAGCCTATTAAAGGACTGACATGTACAATAAAAGTCCTTAGATAAAGAATAAAAAAAATTTTTTAGGCGTTTCTGGAGTTTTAATTTAGAGGTGCGATATGTGCTTTTTTAGTTTTGAATTATTTGCTCGTCACACTTCACAAACATCACAAACAATGGTTGGTACTGTACGCCGTCTCGAGTGTGACCGCGGCAAAGCGCGTAATTTTTCCGAGCAATTTGCTAATGGGGCAGCCCGGCTCGCGGAAGAAAAGACTTTGCTTGGGTACAAGAGAATTATTGGAAGTCGGCCGCGGCGCTCCACTCAAATATAAATTTTCTTTGCATTCATTTAAGTTTGTTTTTCATTTTACTCAATAAAAGTACTAAATTGGCGTCAAAACTGTTAATGTAGCTATTAAAAAAGGTTTTATGATATCTATTCTTTCTTAGTGCAATATTTATGTGTTTATACATTTTAAAAAAAGTTACGTGACCACACAGTTGTCACAGCTTTACAAGTACTAAGGTAACTACTTAATTTGTTTCATCCATTGTGTCTGTCGGCTTATGCAATTAAATTGACCAGCAAAAGTTTTCATTTGCAATATTATTATTATATTGCATATCATTAGTATCTAATGAGCTTGATTATTTCTTAAAAATACATTTTTTTAATTTTAGCGTTTTTCTTGTTGGTTGCCCTAATAAAGCAAAATAAAATAAAGTAAATAAAATGTAAATAACATCGGTAATACTAATGAAAAATCAATTTAAAAGAAATGTGTCGGTATTACCGGTATTACCAAAATCTGTAGATAAGTACCTGAAAGATACTAACAAGAAATTATTAGTAGTTTTCCTTACAAAGACGTAGCTTGTAAATATTAAGAAAACAGAATGAAACCAAAATAATAAAAATATGATAAAATGAACCAAAAGCTCTAAACTATTTCAAACATTTTACCCCAATGCATAATACGTGTCCTCCATGTTGTATAATTAAATAAGAACAAGTCAAAGTCAAAGTCAATCTTTTTTATTCACATAAATTACATTAGTAATACTTATGAATAGTCTTTATATAAAGCAAATGAAGCTACCTCCGGTTCGGAACCTATAACTAAAGAGAAGATACCGGCAAGAAACTCAGTAGTTTTTTTTACAAATGAAAGCTACACTTATAACTAATTTTGCACTAAGACACACAGTTAGTTTGTCAATTGTAAAATAAAAATTAAAAATAAATTATTGAAAAAAAAATAAAATAAAAATAAAACAAAAGTATTTGTAAGTTAAATTAAATTAACTGTGTAGGACTTACATGCGTCAACAGGCCCAATACTGACATTGATTGAGAAAATGTGTCATACTATATTTTTAAAATAATACAAAACACGCAAGTACAGGTGAGCAGGCTAGGTCGTGATCCACACGTTCTTGTCATTCAAATACTCTTCTACATTGTAGTAGCCTTTTTTCAAAAGACAACGTTTGACAAATGTCTTAAATTTGTATAAAGGTAACTCAACAATAACTTGAGGGAGTTTATTAAACATTTTTATACTTAAAGCAACAAATGAATTACCTATTTTATGTAGTCTACGCTTAGGAACAGCAAGCTTGTTTTTATTTCTGGTGTTAATGCTATGATTGTCTGATTTTTTTGGAAAAGTATGCAAGTTTTTGTATACATGCATTAAACAGTCGAGAATGTATTGAGATGCGACTGTTAAGATGTTAATTTCCTTAAATAATTCTTTCAGCGAGTCACGCGGTCCTAGCTTGTAAATGGCTCGGATGGCCCTCTTTTGTAATACAAATATAGTTTGAATATCGGCCGCAGATCCCCATAACAGCAGACCATATGACATAACGCTGTGAAAATAGCTAAAATAAACCAATCTCGCTGTTTCCACATCTGTTAAATGCCTTATCTTTCTGACCGCATAAGCAGCCGAACTCAGTCTTCCAGCCAGGGTCGATATGTGGGGTGACCACTGTAATTTTGAGTCTAAAGTTATGCCAAGAAATATTGTGGAGTTAATTAGTTCAATGTGTTCATCATTCATTTTTATTATGGTATTGACCTGCCTTACATTAGGCATTGTAAACTTTATACATTTTGTTTTCTTGGCATTAAGCACAAGGTTATTAGATGTAAACCAATGAAGTATTTTATTAAGGGCATGATTAATTACATCAACATTGTCACTCTGTCTATCCGTTTTGAAAATAAGAGATGTATCATCAGCAAATAATACTATCTCACATAAGTCTTTTGTAAAAAAGGGCAGGTCATTAATATAAATTAAAAATAGTAATGGTCCCAATATCGAACCCTGGGGCACTCCCATGAATAAAGGAGCGCCAGAAGAGTTTGATCCGTTCACGCTGACTTTTTGAGTTCGGTCAGACAGATAGGATTGAATAAGACTAAGTGATTTGTTCAAAACACCATAATGCCGCAGCTTCAATTCCATTGTTTTATGATCCACACAATCAAACGCTTTTGATAAATCACAAAAAACACCTACGACATCCTGCTTATTATCCCATGCATCAAACACATGCTTGATGAGAGCTACTCCCGCATCAGTTGTGGATTTGCCTTTAGTAAATCCATATTGATTTTTATGGAATAACCTGTTAACTGAAAAATGAGAGAGTATCTGGTTAAATATAATTTTTTCAAATATTTTACTAAATGCAGGTAAAATGGATATGGGTCTAAAATTCGATGGGTCACTTTTATCGCCGCTTTTAAATAAAGGTATAATTTTACTGATCTTCATTAAATTTGGAAACTGACCTTCATCGATACATTTATTAAATATAAAAATATAAAAACATTTATAAAAAATATTATATTAAAAATAAACATTTATTAAATATAAAAACATGAAACTAAACTTATTAAATTGTATGTGTAACGAGATAAATTAAACAATGTCAATAAAAGAAGAGATTCCATAGTGTCCGGATGCGTAATACGAGGAGCGTGTAGCGCAGTTGTTGAAACTAAGCCCGAACTAGCCACAGCGAGTCCGGCCCTGGCCGGCGTCCGGCGTTCACCTCTGATTAGCGATGTTCTATTATAATACTGTCAATAATAACCTGTTTTAACATATTTGTTTTCCATTACGTATTCCTGCACGGTAACATTTTAGTACTTAGTTTGCAATGTCATTGACAAATTTGAGAAAATGACATCTATACATATAAATAATACTGGAGTGTCTGTTTGTAATAATAAGATAACCGCTTTTTACTACATTCATATGAATATATATACGGTTTATATATTTTTTACAATTTTTGTCTATCTGTTTGTTGGTTTCGGCTAATCTCTGAAAGGGCTTGAGATGGCTTTTTTAGACTATTTTCGGTTTGGTTGCACCCACCGTGCATAATCTTAAAAATCTTATCGCATTTTGATCCGTTTACTTATTTTAAACGTACTAAGCTATTTTTCAAACGTGCTTGAAAGGAGTAAGGCTATTTTCATATTCCTTAGTTTCATTTTAAAATCGGTATTTAATCTTGTTATGCGCCTTAATATTGCTTTGTGTTATGTATTACGATCACAATATTGTCCAACTATTTGCAATCTATGCAGCACTAGTGGTCTTCTCAAGTGGAGCCAATTTAGCCGTGGATTTTTCAACGAGCAAACTCGAGAGCTTTATTTATTTTCGTTTCAAACTAGCTTTACGGAGGTAACTATCTCATTAGGATATTAATTTCAAAAACTTTAAATGTTCCAGGTTTAAATAAGAACTGGAAGTTGCGATTTTATGCAAAAGTTATTAATTTTTATTTGTTTTGTAGTTCAGTTAGCTTTAAGGAAATGTTATAATAATTAAATATTCAATTGAATTTTTTATTAATAGTTGTAAGTTTGAAGTCTTTTCCGTTATTTAAGAAGGTTGTTTTGCCTTTCTGCGTTGTTCGATACTTCAAAATGAATAATTGAAACTCGTTTTATAATCTGTCTGACAATACCCTTACTACGAAAAAGGTATTGAATTGTAATTTTATCAAACAACCATGTTCGCAGTCTTTACTACAATTGTGCAAAAAGCATATTTATTGTTTGCAAACTACATTTAAGTAATTTAAAACCAAATGAAACCAGTTCGTGGTCAGTGTAATGATAAATGAGGGTTTTCGCGTTCGAAAAATCCAACAGATGGCGATACGTAGGCGTGAGGTCCAACTGTTGATTGATTGGTGATTTATATGCCATGGTGACATGTCTGTTAAAGTCATGACCAATCACAAAACAGTAGGTCCTCACGCCTACGTATCGCCATCTGGTGGATTTTTCGAACGCGAAAACCCTAATTACAAGAAAATCTAACTAACAAAGTTTTAATAGGAGATCAAGTAATCATGCTCTCTAATACTCGGTTCCAATATTTTACGATTCGTAATGTGTCAACAATGACTACCAGTTTTTCTCCAAGCATACAGCTGTCATCAGTTCTCTGTCCGTCGTTTCTAGCTTACGCCTCGTATAATTTATAACTATCCGTAACTAGAATGGATTGTTTAAAAAATATTGGAACCAGGCATAAAACGTCACTACGGTTACTATAATGCCTTCACAAACTCTGTCCTTTGTTTTACAAATATTTTCACAACTTTTACTAAGCATTGTTGTTAGTTAAGTTGCAAAAATCCGAAAAAAAAAGAATTGGTCCCTCAGTTCACACACACGCCGCTATGTGGCGGGTCGTTACATTCCCTTCAATATGGTTGAGTGAAGCGATGGCTGGCACATACCTCAGAGTTTTGAACAGGTGCCACCTTTGGGGACTGGTCTGCTCCAGCTTACCTCTCCAATAAAATACTTACTAATGATAAAAATACTTAATTATTTCATAAGTTGTGATATAAACTTGTTCAGAAAAAGGTACTCAAAGCAATAAGTTGAATACTGCTACTGTAACTTACCTACTGAGTTTCTTGCCAGTGTTTAAGTTTCTGCACCGACAGTAGAATCACTTTACATTGTATTCAATGACGATTCAAAAGTGTTATAGGGAACCTCCTATCGATATTTGACTTTGACTTTCACAATATAAAAAGTTAGTTTAGGTGTAAAGTTGTGTTGCGGAGTCTAAGATTTTATTTTGTGTGTCCAAGTCGTAATGCACCAAATCTGTCAATCCTTACTTACTTATACTATAAATGCGAAAGTAACTCTGTCTGTCTGTTACGGTTTCCTAATTAAACCTCACAACTGATTTTGATAAAATTTGGTATAGCTATACGTTAAACCTTGATAACGGACATAGGCTACATTTTGTTAGAAAATAAGGGGGGGAGGGTGGGGGTAATACCACCTTTGGAAATGTTTATTTTTAAGTTAGAGATAAAAAAATTGGCACAAATATAGCTCAAAACTTGGATTAAAATAAAGACTACTTTATGTTTCGAATATTAGAGGAGGTAGGGGTAAAACCGAACATGACAGTATGTAGTCTACGCGAACGAAGTCGCGGGCACAGCTAGTTCTTGATATACCGTAGATGCCACACCAGTGAGGCTGTGTGTTAGCAGGTTGGCTCACCGCCAGCCGACCGCTCGTCGGAGCGAGCCGACCCTTCCGACCGATTGGAGAACGCAATCAGCTTGCGATAAACGTATCGGATGAACTTGTTCTTCAATCTTCAGTACATTTTTGAAGAAGGTAAAATGACTTGTGACGAACATTGAATAAGGATCATAATTTGATAACAAATAAAACCTCTAATAAGTCCGATACTTAATACGAAATAAAAATAACGAATACTTCAACTAATAAATAATACTTGATAATGTGGACGACCTCCGTAGCCGAGAGGCGAGCGTGCCGGTCTTTTGCGTCGCGTTATCTCTGAGGTTCCGGGTTCGATCCCCGGTCGGGTCAATATGGAAAACAAACTTTTCTGTATTGTGTCGGGTCTGGGTGTTGTGGTGCCGTCGTTTTTTCTGATTTCTGTAACAAAAGTCCTTAAGCTACTTACCACAGAATCAGAGCAATGTTTGTATAAACATGTTGTCCAATATTTATTTAATGTTACAGCGCTCATAACTATGATTTTTTTCCATTTTAAAAATCATTATAATTAAGTTCGCTAGTGCGTCATGATCCCCTGTAAAGAAAATAACTATACAGCTTTGAAGGCCTTTAAATTTTACTGTTATTTAACGTTATTGTAAGAGATTTAAATTGAATAAATAATGATATATGTATATAGTGTGTGGAACATTATAGGTATATGCTATAACATAGCATCAATATGATGCTATATTTTATGTGATAATGTTTCAACTCGAAACATATTTATTTGCAAGTATTTGAGCTTATAAAAGCGTTTCCGAAGGCAATCAAATAAGCCAAGCTCGGCCGCCGGAGGGAGCCTGTGTCGAATACCTCGGTGCAATCTCTTGCAGCTGATAACTTGTTATGACTCTCGTGCAATCGATACCAAAGGCTGAAGCAATTCCAATAACAAAAAATAAAATTAACCTTTGCACGTGTGTGTTTTATAAAGAGTTTCAAAAGGTAATCAAATATATCTTGTACGCTGCCTGAAGCATTCTGTCCTGAGCACTCGGTACAATTTCTCGCAGCATATATCTCGTTACGACGGTTCTGACCCCGATTCTGAGGATATACAAAGTTGTTATAGTAGGTACCTATCTATTTTATATTTTTAATGATTTGAAGAATGTTTATTTATTTATTTTTATTATGGAACAAAAATATGAACTACTTACTGCAGACAGATGTTCATGAAAAAGAAAAGTTATTTTTATACATAATTTCTTAGTCCAAACATTTGATGTTACAATGCAATTTTCAAAAACATCGTTAGTCTTTTTTACGTAAATAGCTTTAGAGACTATTTGTTGTATTGTTTGATGACCTCCATAGCCAAAAGGCGAGCGTGCCGGACTTTGGCGTCGCGCTGAGGTTGCTTGAGGTTCCGGGTTCGATCCCCGGTCGGGTCAATATGAGAAACGAACTTTAGTGTATTTTTGTGGTACCGTCGTTGCTTCTGATTTCTGTAACACAAGTGCTTTAGCTACTTACCACAGAAGATCAATGTATGTGATGTTTTCCAATATTTTTTTATGATTATTTATTGTAATAAACGTGATTTATTGTTAAGTTGACCTTTCTCATCTTGTGTGGAATTTCTTTTTCAGATCTGAGTTCTAGCTTTGAGCAGTTATAAATTATTACTACTTCTTGTAAAATGGTGGGCGTGATTTTATTTAAAATCCACTTACATAACAAATGGAACAAGGATGATATTTTCACGTGTTTATCTTCAAAAGCGTTTTCAAAGGCAATAAAACCTGACTCTCTCGGCCACTCGAGCCTGCGCCGAGCGTTTCAGTGCAATATCTTGTGGCAGATATCAAGTTACGGCGTGCCTGTGGCTAATACGAGAGGTTGTTTGTTGTACCCCGATAACATAGATAGGGAATAATATTTGAAAGCAAGAAATAATGAAAGGAACGTGGTTTTAGTGACACAGATCAAATTTATAAAACATCAACTTTAATTTATTTGAAAAATACAATTAAGTCACTAAAATGACAATTACTAAAACCAAAATGATTTGCTTCGTTTTGGATACAAAGTCGTGCTGGTCATTCTAGATACATATTAAAGATATTTTCTTCCAGCGCTCTAGTAGTTAACACAAAATTTAGTTGTTACACCATTAACTAAGGTAATGAAGGTTTTGTCAATTTTAAAAATTATTGAAAGCTCAACAACTGAACAAGCAAATTATGTCTTAAAACATTCGAATATTTTACTTGTTGCATCGTCGATCGTCTCATCAATTATACTACAATTCATAATGCTATCAATGTAATCAATAAAACGATTCTTTAGTTTCAACTATTGCTTACGTTTCTAACAAATACTTACCTACGTACATACGTACGACTTGCTCGTACTTAACCCGTCTTAAATCAGTCAGTGGCGCTGCAACAATATAATTTAGATGTTTTAAAAAATTATTATCGATATCTTAAAAAATATAATTCGGACCACCTATGCTAACAAATGGAATTGAAATATCTTAGATATTTAAAAAAAAAGTTAATATTAAAGAATGTGAATATTATATTTTTAATTCATAATACTAGGAGATTTCTTAATCAAATGTATCCATACAATTAATTTTTATAAATAAATAAATATTGGACAACATCACATACATTGCTCAGATTCTGGGGTAAGTATCTAAAGCACTTGTGTTACAGAAATCAGAAACAACGACGGTACCACAACATCCAGATCCGAGACAATATGGAAAAGATCGTTTCCCATATTGACCCGATCGTAATTTAGTTGTCATAAAGTAAAACCGTACTAACTATTGTCATATGGATTCAAAGTTATTGTTAATATAGGATACTCGTCATTGATTATGTATTCTGTAGTCTTAATAGATCAGTCTTCAACATTTAGAAAATATCTTACCGAGATAGATAGATAGATATACTTTATTGCACTAAATCTTTACAGAAATAGGTTTTACAGATTGATTATAGTACAATTTAGGCGGTCTTATCGCTAGAAAGCGATCTCTTCAAGACAACCTTAAGGTAGAGAAAATAGTAGATGGCGAGAAATGGGTACGGCCGTGCAACATAAATACAGTTTTAGTTTAGAATTATATTCTTAGTAGTTATACTAAGAATATAATTCATATTAATGATAAACATACATAAACTCATAAATTTATAACATGTGATGTTGTCCAATATATACACACAAATAAACATGTTTAACATTTAAAAAATCTTGTATAAAATCAAGTAAAGTAATTTGACTCAAAAAATAATAATAATAAGTAGGATAAGTGTATGATGTAAATTACTGACAACCAACATGCCCAGCTGGAATTATAGATAGAACCAATCTTACAAACGCTTTACCCTGTACCAAGATGCATAAAAACGTATTTTCCTTGTAAGTATTCCTTTAGATGTGCCCCCGTATAAGGCACCCATTACGTGTCGCCTACAGTCCGCAGTATCCAATATGCAGCGCTGTAATACGAAACTGTAATACTGCCACATTCCGCCCGGCCAGCTGCTGCGCCCCTGCAAACATTATTTTAAAGAATACGCTAAATTAAATCTTGCTACTGTGCAGAAGAAGTACAATTTGTCTTGGTGTTTTTCTTGATTTAGTTTTGACATAAAGCTATGTGTACATTTATATATTTTCTATGGGTTCGATATTATGACTTTTTTTTATATATTGCACTTCAAGATTGACCTCATCCCATCTGATGTTAAGTGGTAATGAGGCCGTAGCTTAAAAGCGCCAAGTACAGCACAATAAAGCTACTACTGGACTTGTAGCCCGTACCTTGAAGGCTTGACCCCTGCTACTAATGTAGCATCCCCCAAGAGCTCTGAAAACCTTACTCACACGCATGAACACAACAACACCGGAGTGATTGTTATTTGGCTGCGGTCTTCTGTAAGGTGGAGGTATTTCACCAGTCGGGCAGTTCCAATTCGAGCGATAAATCGCTCTGCCCTACCTCTCTTATGACTGTTGTTATTCAGTATCAAACTCATTTTCAATTGTATGTAGAATTACAGTTTATGAAGATCTAATTTAGAATCAAGAAATAATAATTTATAGTTTACACTACCATTCACCAATTTACGTATACCTTAAATACGTTTTATAAAGCATATATCATTATATACAGTGGCACAATCGTTATGAGCGTGACAGATTCTTAACGCTGTTATTACTGTTTTTTCCCAAATGTATTAACATTGCGTAGTTAGGCAACAGTGTTATTTAAATTTAAAAGTAACTCAATTAACAAGAAACTAAAAACTTATTAAACAATCAATAACATACCAAATGGAACGAGCGGGGACGCTGGAAATTTAACATCGAAATAAGCATTTCCATAACTGGAAACTATCCAATTAGCGATATCGTATACGAGCGTAATCTGCTTTCGAGTTATAAGTGGGCAACAAACAGTTAATCACGGGGTCCAATTTAACATCAAATGTGCGCGATTGCCGCTCAGCCGGCCAATCAGTGCTCTAATCTAGGGATGGCGATCTTTGATCGATTAATCGTAAAGTCGATTTTTTTAATCGATATGTAGTACTGGATCGATTCATTGGATCGATACATCACCCTTGTTTTGGTGGTTTATTTTTATTAGTTGAAGGTGCCCGTATTACATGAGTGCTGCCAGTTAATTCAATTACTCAAAAACTCGCGAGATGGCTGCTGTGTGTTTAGTTTTTTTTGCCTCACTTCTCTTCAATAAAAAAAGTTACGTTAATAATCTTTGACTTTTTGTATCTGTGCTGTGATAACATTACCACACCTTATTATTTTGGCTGTATGGAGAGATCAAAGGCCGTACAGGAAGCTAAAATTATCTATTACCTTTGTGACCAATAAATTTTGAAAATAAATGTCTTGTTCTTTACCTTATCTGATACTTTGATATGGTAATATAAATCGTTTTTATCATCAAATCCCTTGATTTTACTGATTAAAATATCAGTAGGTATTTATTATATTTGTCTTGTTTTTTAATAAAATGTATTTATACTTACATTGTGAAAGCAAGTTTAACATAAAAAAGATCGATTTTGGAAATCAATATTTTAAACCTCGATTTTTTTGGGATCGATTCATCAGGGCACGATTCGAGTCGATTTAGATATCGATATTTTTCGGAAAGAATCGCCATTCCTACTGTGGCCGAATCCCACCGGTGTAAGCGCGGCCCCTTTATGTAGCTCGATGCGATTTGCTGTTGAATCCATCCAATTATGTATTAGCGGATTGGATTTGAATATTTAATTTTATTTAGTAACCTATTTTATATTTTATACAAATATAACATTTGACCTCATTCTCGATTGGTATAAGGCGAAGATGAGGCTTAAGATCAAATATATACCAACATTATTTGCCTAGAATGCATCTGCTTACTTCGGTCTTAAAGATGTCCAGATTATGATGTTCCCGGAAATCAGTAGGCTATTGATAGTGACTGAAATAAGGCTTAATTATTGTTTTTGTTGTAATAATATATAAGACGAATATAGTATAGTATTTTTTTTACATTATTACTGTTTTTCCTGAAGTATGTAATTATCTTACAATACCATTTATGGTACCCTAATCAGCCAGGCACAAATAAAAAACAAATAACTATCAAAATAATATTTTGTAAGGATGGGAAAAACACAACTCATTGCAGAACGCAGCGCTCTTCTTCAGCCAGCAAAATTGTAATTAATCTCTTTTGGATCATTAACGGGCTTTAAAATAAGTAAACGGGTCAAAATGCGACATTTCGTAATTAATACGGACTACTTACCGATATACCCGACTAATATTATAAAGCGGAAAGATTTGTACCTATTTTTGTATGTTTGTAATGAATAGGCTCAAAAAGTACTAGCCCGATTTAAAAAATTCTTTCACCAATAGAATGCTACATTCTTCCAATTTAACATAGGCTACAAAATTAGGGATCCTTGGTAAAATTTGAAAAATTTCAACAGAAAAGCGGGAAAAAATCTCTAAGGCGAAACGACGTTCGCCGGGACCGCTAGTACCCGATAATTTGGTTAGGTTGCATCAACCATAGTCATGAGCTGACTTTTTTTGCTGTTGCGTTTTGACCCGTTAATTTATTGAACAAAATTTAAATGGAACGTGTAAGTCCTAAATCCCATATCTTCAACATTGCTCATCAGTATGAGCAATGACCCGTTACACTGGTATAAATGTATTATGCCTTCGTACAGATTCGTGCAAACCACCTCCGCTCTCTTTAAAATATACTGTCTGTTGTGTAAAGTGAGTTTACCTATATGTCACAGGTACGCATCGTGACTTGGAGGAACGTGTCTAGCGAGCGAGACTCTACATTCGTTCGGTGCGGAAATTGAAATGTGTGTGCAGGAATTTTTGAACTACAAGTTATTTGTACGTGTTTCGATACAAAAGTTGAACTCTCTCCGGGAGCATCACATTTTTGAAATTGGAATGTTTTTTTTTACATTTCATTTTTGATTTGGGCAATCATGTAAAAAGACATGACTTAAATCAACACAAAAAAAGTTTGTCGAATGTATAATATAAAATAATATATGTTTACACCGTTTAAATGTAATTAAAAAAAAACCGGCCAAGTGCGAGTCGGACTCGCGCACCGAGGGTTCCGTACAAACCTGCAAGGTTTACAAAGTTCGTTCATTACGACAATCGAGTCATAACTATGGTATTTTTATTGCAAAATGAAATTCATAACATTACAATGGAGAAAGATGGAGGAGCATAAATATTTTGTAATGTGACTAAAAATTTAAGGTTTTCGGAATTTTTCCTTTATGTGTGCTATAAAACGTTGCTTCATGCCAAATTTCAAGATTCTAGGTTGACTGGAAGTACCCTTTAGGTTTTGATTCCCTTGCGAGTACTTGCGAGTTTCAAAATATGCAGCTTAAATTGCTGTTTCTTTTGATTGCGTTGACATAGAAGTTTGATTTTGTTACAGCTTAAAGGTATTATAGACTTGAGTATTTGGTATGAATTTCAATTTAATACCTCTACGCGTTTATGAGGAAATGGGTAGTAAGTTTAAAATTATTAAAAAAAAATATATTATGTGATGTAACTAAAAATTTATGGTTTTTGTAATTTTTCCTTTATCTATGCTATAAGACGTTGCTTCGTACCAAATTTCAAGATTCTGAGTTCACGGGAAGCACCCTGTAGGTTTTGATTCCCTTGCAAGTGTCGAAAATTTGCGGCATAAACGGCTGTATCTTTTGATTGCGTTTGCTTAGAAGTTTGATTTTTTCACAGCTTCAAGAGACAGTAGACCTGAGTAATTGATATAAATTTCAGCTTCATACCTCTACGCTTTCCTGAGAAAAAGGGTCTTGACAGACGGACGGATGCACAGACGGACAACAAAGTGATCCTATAAGGGTTCCGTTTTTTCTTTTTGAGGTATGGAACCCTAAAAATGTCAGCTATTTTTTTTTAATTATCTCATAAATTCAAATTAAAAATGTGTTTACCTATAAGTAAAACTGCAACGTCACTGAGTGCTTTTTTGTTAAAAAATCCATGAAGGGATCGTATTATAACAGAAATTAATTAGTTAAAAAGTAAGAATATCACTTCACCAGCCACTCCATATCCCTATTGGAAGATTTTTTTCACTTTTTTGGATTTCAAACTACTCATTTTGAAGAAGATTTTTGTAATTTTTGGGGTAGGACATCAATATAAAATCTTCAATACAGCCAAATGATAATATTGAAATTTTGATTCCTTGTTTAAGGTTGACAGTCAATCTTCACAGCTTTAGTTTTTCAAAGGTATGAAACAATGGGAAAACTACTTTAATTGATTTTATATTTGATATAATATATATATTTACATATGAATATCAATATAATTTTATTATATATTTATGAGTTTATGTATGTTTATCATGTTTTGATACTGTGAAAATAATTTTAAAATAAAAACTATTTATAAATTTTAAGACTTTCGCGTTCTATTTTAAACATTTAAAATAATAATAAAAATGGTGTCGCGTTTTGACCCGTTAAATTATTTTAAATGTTTAAAAACTATTTATGTTGCACGGCCGTACCCATTTCCCGCCATCTACTATTTCCTCTACCTTAAGGTTGTCTGAAGACCCCCTAAATTGTGCTATTATTAATCTGTTAAACATGTTTCTATTGTGTGTGTATTGTGCAATAAAGTATATTTATCTATCTATCTACGGGAATTTTAAATATTTCGATTTATTTCCCATTGGTGTTCTGGAACGATCATTTTACAGAACTCGAACAACAGCGAGCCGGTTAACATGAGGGTAGGCGATAACATTAAAATTGACGTCGCCGCGTGTGGACGAGTTGGCAGCACTCCTGATGCCGACACACATGACAACGGTATCTGACGGTGGTGGATCTCTAGCTCAGAAATCGGATTACAAAACTGAACCTTAGCTTACAAAATTTAAATATTGTTTAAGACCTCTTCAGTAATAAGATAGAAAACCAAAAAGTGTCAAATGTCAGTTCGAAAATAAAAGCAAAATTAAAGTGTCAACAAAGTTTGACCGAAATAATATGTATTTTATTTGTTAGTTCAACGCACAAAAACCTACATTACACTAAGATGCTACATACTCAGACTTAACAAATATTAAGGACCTAAACATGTTTACAAAATGTACAGCATCATTATTACCGTCGTTTCAGCCTAAAGACATTATTTTGTTGTGTTCTCGCTATTTTTGATTATGTCCCTCATATTCTAAACTGATGCCATAGACGTCAATTCGTGCTGGGACCAATAAATAAAAATTCCTTAAAATTCCAAGAGTTGAAACGGCACAGAAACGCCACGAATAATAAAATTAGATAGATAAGTAGATACATAGCACATAAAAAAATACAGATATTGGTTTTACAGACAATTTAGGCGATCTCATCGCTTTCTGCCAGACAGCTTTAAGGTAGAGGAAATAATGTATTTGGGAAATAGGTACGGTAGTTGATAGAGCAGGTGTGAAATTTGAGGGAGGGAGTTTTTCTGTTCCATTAACGTATTTTAAGATCATTTATAAGGCGGAATGCACATTTATACAGTTTTAAAAAATATTGGTTGTCTGTAATGTCGGTTTATGGACAGTAGTTTGAGCCGCTCGAGCCGACCATGCTCTCTCTCGTTCGTTCCGCGCTCTTGCTTGCGGAACGCGAACGAGCATAATGGGACAATGACGTCATCTTTTTCGTGAATGCAGCCCGTAGTATTAAGTTGTTAGACGTTGTGACGTCAAATCTTCATAAAGAACAATATCTCGCATACTTTGTAACGTGTGTAATGTAGGTTTCAGTGATAAATTTATATAAATTGACGTTTGTCGGCCGCCGTTTGCGGACGAGTTGGCAGCGCGCCTGATGCTCTCGTGTATGAATGGCACTATCTGTACAGTTAGGGTCATTAGTTTGTTCACCTCAGTTCCTTTATGGGACTAATAAACGAATTATGACTGAATGCTCCTAGCATTAAGTCCGATTTTTGAATTTTTTTTTTGTGCAATAAAGTATTTAAATAGAAAAAATATACAACGTGTAACGGAAAGGGTATAACAATATCAAAAATACCAAAGCAGTTAACGGTTACAAACTGTATGGGACCATTTGTAGCTGTGTACACGCATTTATTGATTCAATATTTTTTTTTGAAATATCAGTCAAATACAAGTCAAAATTTTGACTAAGTCACGCTTGCACAACACTATCACAGTATTGTTGGAATCGTCGAAAGACTTGGATGTACCTACCTATTATGCTATTAATTTAAATATCACAATGGTGGTTCATCTTTTAGTGTTTACTGAATCACATCTGAAATTTGTTGGTTTAGCGTTTCTCATTTTGACAATTCAGTTAAGTCATTGAGTTGTCGTCGCCGTGACAACATCTTGTGTTTTTGCCTTTCTGGATTACCTACTTACTACGGATAGCCTAGTGATATTTCGTGATGTCTTTGAGCAATCAAGAATATTCGAGATGATTCTCTGTGTCGGAGCAACCGACGGCAGCGTGATGGCCGACCGAGAGCTAGAGAAAGAGATTTACGAAACCATCAAAACGCTCGTTTCCATCTGTGGATTGGGCGAGGAGGTCGTATCACATGGCCAGCTCGGTCACCAGACCTCACTCCGTTGGACTTCTTCTTGTGGGACTAATTTAAAAGGAAGGTGTACGCTGTAGCATGCTCGTCAACGGAAGAGATGATAGAAAGCATCAAGGCCGCGTTCTGTACAGTGACACCACAAATGTTGCATAATGTTCGCGCATCTTCTAAGAAAGTACTAGGCGCGCATGTCGAGGAAGGAGGTGGAGAAATTCAGGATCGCAGTGATTGTCGTGAAGTGATAACGTGATTTGGGGTCGCTGACCTCAATAGTGTTGTGATGCGTTTGTTTACGTTTTAGTCAGTCATTATAGTTAATCATTTTTTATTTCATAAAAACAATAAAGTGTTTATTTTAACTCGGGATTTCGTATATAGAATCTATACAAGGTATAGTATCCACCTACTTTACATTGTTACCCCCTTTCCGTTACAGGTTGTATATGTCGGATCCGACGACGAATAGCAATTTTCAATTCTAAAATTCCAACGAACTCACTTCGGATACAAATAAAGCGTTATCAAAAAACAAAATATCTAAATATAAAGTCAACTCAAAGGTGCCTGACTGATTATATATATTTCACTACAAGGTTGAGTTCATCCCACCTGATGTTAAGTGGGAATGAGGTCTTAGCTTAAAGGCGACAAGTACAGCATAACAAAGCTGTTACTGGACTTGTCATCTTGAATGCTTGACTCTTGTTTCTAATGTAGGAACCCTCCCAGGAGGTCTGGAAACCTTACTTACACGCAGAAACACAACAACACAAAAGTGATTATTATTTGGCTGCAGCCTTCTGTAAGGTGGAGGTATTTCACTAGGCGGCTGTTCTAGTTCAAGCGATAAAGCACTATGCCCTATTATGTAGCCTATCCAAATTTCTACGAAAAAAAGAAAAAACATTGCTCGTGTGTTTTTAGATAAAATGAAAATGATATTCAACAAAAGCTCTATAAAAAAGAAAAGTAACTAGTACTTACTTATCTTCAATTGTAATAATGAAAACCATTGGGCCTTAGGCATAACTCACTACAAGAAAATACAACAGTTCTCGCTAAATGTAATAATGGAATCGTAAAGGAATTTTCATTAGTTTATGTAGGGCCTGTACTTTGAATTAAGTAAAACTAAATGTTCGCTACTTCACTCTGGCTATTTAGTGTTGTTAGCAGTGTTGCTGGAAAATAAATGACAAAAATACGGTTTAGTATCTGCAATTATACAAAAAAATATCACATTATATATCTTTAGATTATTCTGTAAATTTAGATTATAATATACGCGTAGATAAGATTATCCTACTATTTTTTATCAATGTACCCATAAAAGTTGTTTCAAGCCGACTACTAAACGGACTTGAATATAATGTGGTAGAAAGATGACGTTATAGACCAAGCTATAAAAAAGTAAACTTTTTATCCCGAATTGATGCAGGTGAAATCGCGGGAAACAGCTAGTTCTTCATTGATACTAATTTTAAAAAGCTGGAGAGTTGTTTGTTTGTGTTTGATAAGCGCATTTAGCGCTAATATCAATTAACTAACTAATGAACTATCGGTTCGAATTGCATTTTTTTTGGTAGTCCATTTATCGAGAAAGGCTTGAGCTATATAGTATCATAAAGATATATATATGTAAAGTCGTTGTATATATATATATATATACAACGACTATTAGGCCCAAAAAGTCAATGTAAAATGTAAAAGAAACGAGGACAGTACGCGTGGGAAGACGCCTTCACATATTTTCCGTTAGTATCGACTTTTTCTTTAATGCTTGTTTAATTATTTTACTTGTTTAAAAAAAACCTAACAATCTCGACACTCCACACTATCATAGTTTGAAAAGTTGGCAATAGTTTATCTCCTCTCTGTTCATCCTCAATACAGTGACAATTCGTAACAAGTAAGATGCAAACTCACGTTTCATCCGTATGTTTTTGTATCGATTATACCAAAAGATCATGGATACAAATGATCATCCGATTGTACACAATTTGTATCAGAATACACGGTCTGGCAACCCTAGTAGTAAGCAGAAGAGCAGGCTTCTTAGAAGCAAGATAAAGATGCCGTTATACCCTCAGGTGGATTGCAACCACTTTGTTGTAATGGGTAATTGTGGATAAACTGTTTGTTTCTTCAGTCCAAGTGAAACTACAAGTGAAAATTATGTTTAAGATAGATAGATAGTTAGAAATATATGTATTGCGCTAAACTTTACAGAAATTGGTTTTACATGTAAATTAAAGTACAATTTAGGTCTTATCGCTTGGAAGCGATCTCTTCTAGGCAAACTTTAGGTAAAGGAAATAGCAGATGACGGGAAATGGGTACTGCCGTTCAACATAAATTCACTTTATTTATTTATAAATTTTATTGCACGAAAAAAGTACATAAAAATGTTATTCGTCTTTTTTTTGATCATCTGACCCGATGTATTTCGTTTTTTAATATTAGGCTTCTTAGGTCAAGCAACGGAATAACTTTTCATACTTGGTCACTGATCCGCATTTAGCATTCAGCCCAAAAATTTTTTTTATATTACACTTCAAGACTGACCTCATTCCACCTGATGTTAAGTGGTAATGAGGTCCTAGCTTAAGGGTGACAGGTTCAGTAAACAATTGTAATGACTTGATTTCAATGAGACAGTGTGATAGTTTCCAAACCATCCGGTGACTTCATTTGTTTTATACAGAGATTATTCATAAGTATTACTGATGTAGTCTATATGAATAAACAATATTTGACTTTGAATTTGACCTTTTTTGTGAAATAAATTAGGGTGAGATGTTACTATACTTTTATTTTACGTTTGTTCATTACGATAGATATAATTTAAGTATGCTATGCGTAAAGGCATACGTAAAATAAACATCCTCAGCTAAATTTGTAAAACTACCTAAATAAATTAAACATACTTAATTTTATCCTCTAAGCTTCAAAAATGAGTTTTTATGAACAGACAAAAACACGTCAGAATACAAATATTGGACTTTGCACTACTTTTGTATCGTGATCATAAGATATAACATCGAGCTGCAAATGTTTGCCTTAATGTACTGTTAACTGTACTTACTTTAATATTATTCTCGACATACAAAAGTCCTCAATTACAAGTAAACGGATATAGATATATGGATCTAAAATACCTATATAATTTAAATCTACTATATAAAAATAAGTCAGGTTTTCCTTACTGACGCTATAACTCCAAAACGCACGAATCGATTTACACGGTTTTGCAATCGTTGGATAGGTCTCGGGCTCCGTGAGGTTTATAGCAAAGAAAATTCAGGAAAAAATTCAACACAAAAGCGGGAAAATCCTCCAAGGCGAAACGAAGTTCGCCGGGACCGCTAGTTTTCATATGAATATAACATTTTAAATTATCATTAATTACCAAGTTTAAGGAATTATTGTTATTTTGAAAAGAGTCAGTGTCGAGTATCTTGCCGGTTCTTCTCGACATCATAAACAATCTGAACACGGCGGTTGAATACCGAGCTTGTACTGACGTATCATAAGTGCTTTTGTATAGCTTGCATGCTATTTTCTATTCTATTCAGCTCTATATTGAGTTTTCGTAGTTTTAACAACGCAAACTTGCCTAACTAATATAATCGTAGTTCACACATCTTATCTCACAAGCAACTCAAATACAGCTAAAAGGGATCTGGTCATTTATCATCCTCACTGGTGCGATGCACGTCGCACAATGAAGCAGTTTAATTACCCTGGTCACTCCCCCCTACTCCCCCCTCCTTTAGGGTGCAGGCGCGGTGACCCGGAAGCGACGCGGCCCCGACCGGATATTAATTTCTCCACTCGAACGCACTCGCGCCACCTGTCGGTTGCGGGGCTAATTTAAGATGCTACGTTTAGAACACTTTATAACACAGATTCAATGTGAAGACCTCTTGCGTCTATCAGGTTTATTGTAAAAACGTTTGTCAATATTTGAATAACTAAAATATGCGTGAATAAAAAGTATTCGATTCAAAAGTATTATGTAACCTACTTGAATAAAGATTTTTTGAGTTTGAGTTTGTATCGACGATTTGCGAGTACTTTTTTGGCTTCCGTAGCCAAATGGAAAAAAACGGAGCCCTTATGGATTAGTCATGACTGTCCGACTGTCCGTCTGTCCGTCTGTATGTCACAGCCACTTTTTTCCGTAACTATAAGAGCTATACTGTAGAAACTTGGTAAGTAGATGTATTAGGTAGCTTCATTTGATTTATATACTCATATTCATAAGTATTAAGAATTTAATCTATGTAAATAAAAAAAAAATGACTTTGACTTTGATAAGGTGAAATGCATTAAGATTATCATACAAAAAATAGAAAAGTTCGTTTCCTATATTGACCGACCGGGGATCTAACCCGGGACCTCAGAGATGGCACGCCACTCAAGTCCAGCCCGCTCGCCTCTCGACTACGAAGGTCGTGATACTCTATATTATTAACAATATACTGGTAAAGATTTAAAGTCCAAAACCAGGCAAAGTTGTGGGTAACGAAATACGGTAAATTTTAGTAGCATTTAAGTAACTCGGTTGAAAATATATACTCTTACGAAAGACGTATAATTAAAAAGTAAAGAGAACAAAGCATAATACAATAAAACATATAGTACTTAGATTAATAAATAACCTAAAACAACACATCAAATACGTAACCAAAAAGGTTTTACAAATTAAT